>BNCR01000001.1:37153816-37713816 GCA_014656515.1 Oryzias celebensis | reverse complement strand
CAACAACAACATATTATTGTCAATAACAAAATCACAAATCAACAATGTGTGTTTCTACAACACTGAATGTCAACAAAAACATGCATAGTGTGGTTGAAAACAACGTCTGACGAAAGGCCATTGTTTCCACATCTTAGTCCCTGAAAGACCCACTCTGATTGATGCAAATGCTCTTTTTAACATGTTCTTCTGGCATTTTTCTGATGATAGAAGACTTGTATAAATTGTGTTTCTGAGTATTTATTTATTCAAATCGTTGTGAATTAGGAGCAGAAGAAAAAAATGCAGTTTGAAAAAGATCTTATCGGGGCGTAGAAAATACGTCGGGTGGGCTCCAAGCTCCCTGTTCCGCAACAGGAAGAGGAAGGGGGGCGGGATCGTTCCATGCAAACAGTCCCGCCTACAACTCAGAGGCAAGAAACTCCTGCCGCTCTGTAGACACTATGTCCCAGAAAACAACTTTAGGCTCAAAACAACCTAATCCTAATTAAAAGACCACTGAGAATGCTTTGAAAAAAGAAAAAAAGAGGATCTGAGTGAGACTTGAAATAGATTTGCTCTCTGAGTGACGTACCTTTTTGGGCTGAACAACAGCTCCGATGTCTGTGAAGACAGTGTTGCCTCCTGCCTGCACGTCACTCATCTGCATCAGGAAGGAGGACAATGTCAGCAGACGATCAGGCCCCAAGCGACAACACAAACACAAGAGGTCACTGACGTAGAGCAGCCAGGTGGCAATTCGGTTGCCAGTGCCCAGCTCCTCAAACGCATCCGCCTCGTCTTTCTGCAAATCAACAGGAAGCTCATGTGGGAATTAACAAGGACAGCAAATGAGGCCTGAGATTCAGTTTGCCCCCCTCTGTCTGCTCTTTCAGAGAATCGCATCACTTACCCGTCCAAAGTCAAAGTGAGGCTCGTACTGGCCCCCCACTCCGTAGTTTGCCACCTGTAAAAAACACCAAAAATTTCACAGTATGTACAGTTTCTTTTTAGCATAAAAATGAAAGAAGAGACATCTAAAAACGTGATTTCAATTAACTTAGCACGCTTGATCAACCACAACACACAAATTAAAAGATGACTTCAAATCCAAAAGCAGGATATAAACTAATCTTTTTAGTTGAGTTTTTCAATGCTTTAAGGCTTCAACTTTAAAACAGGTTTCATATTTATAAGACTACACACAGGAATGTATTTACTAGTTGTCTTTTTGACACAATGATTTTCACGTTAACTTGGATTTTCCTTGAATTCTCCATGAAATGGGTATTTCATGGAGATTTTTTATGCGCATGTAAAATTCAAGCATTAAAATTTGTCTTGAAATGTTAATGAACCTCTACCACCTCTAGGTTAATACTCAGAAGAAAGCGTCTGTCCTGCAGGCGGTTAAAGCTCTTCATTTGGCAGATAAGCAGCTACCTGCAGGTCTTCTGCTGTACTGACGTCCAGACCTGTGATATCCTCAATCCTCTGGTTGATCTTGTCCACCACGGGATGTTCATGTGATCCGAGCCAGGCGCTGGGAGAGGGACAGAATCAGTGCTGAATATGTACATCCACATGCTGCTGATGTTTGCTCTTTTATGAAGGTGATTGTTTAGAACCATGCAGTTATAATAGCTCTAAAATCCTCCTGTAGTGCTGAAAGCCAGGGAAAGATGCAGAAGCAAAGTGGGAAAAGTCTGAACTGTGGTCTCTCTTCCTTTATCTTTTCAGGATTTGAATGTGGATACTCATAAGGAAAAAGCTGAAGACCTAGCTTTTAAGTTGGCTCTGAACTAATATTAAGTATCATTCAATGTAATGTTTCATATTTTGAAATGTCAATGTTTAAAGTCCCACTCCAATCATCTTTTGATTTATTGTCAAAGTGTTCCCAGTGGTCTTTTCATTATGATGATGCTGTTTTTAGCCAACATTTGTTATTAAATCTGTCGTTTTCAAGGACAAGGTTTCTGCAAAGCGAAATTCACCAGAAATTATGGGTGGAACTGCTGGCGCAGAGTAAACCCACCACCTTCCCATCATCCATCTGTTTACAATCTCTCCTATTAGCTTACAGCCCCTCACAACCACAACCTAACATAACCGAAACATAGAGCTGGGCGATAGGGAATTTTTTATGTCACGACATTGTATTTCCTTATCAGGTGATAACTATTTATCACAATATAAACCAAATAACTATTTCTGTCAAATGTGAATGCTCTGTTTCTCATTAGCGAAATGTGTAATCATCAGCTGGTTCTACAGATTTAAATCTTTATTTCCTATCATACCTTAAACATAACAGATGCACTGAAGGACCATGATGCAACAGTTTTTTTTCTAATCTTTTCAAGTTTTATAGAACAAACAGCAAATTTATAAAATTTTTTATCAACAACTTGTTAATAATCTAGAAACTAAAAGCAAATTCTCTGAATTTCTTCTGGTGGATTAGACTGTTGCTGCTGTGAAAGTCTGAACTTTGTTGTTTTTCTGGAGAATTCTTGTTTATTTCAGTCTGAGATTGAACATGTTTGGTGTCACTGCTTCAGGTGATAAAAAGGTTGGTGGGATTTCCAGTTTTAGAAGAACATGTCTTCTGTACAATTTACAGTGTATGTTACTCTGTGTTTGTCAGATTTTAAATAATTAAAATACCTCCACACAGGAACGAAATTTAAACTTTGAAACACTGGCTAAAAAAATCTACCAGCCAAACATATATTTTATCAGCCAAATTCTAACACTATTTTACACAGAAATAACTTGGGAATTTTATTTCAATTGTTTCAGATTTTTTGGGAGGAAATGAAATAGCATCAAAGTAATGTATAAATGATATGAACACGTCTTTACTGTCATCTAACTGTAAACTCAAATTCAAAATTTCTGAGAAAACAAGGACAGATTTAGTAGAGATTTCCTCATTCTGCCTCCAGATGATCATATTTTATTACAAATCAGAACGAAAAAAAAACGCCTGAAAACATTCAAATGTTTTGGGTTATTGTCATTATATATCATTATTGACATTAAAGCTGCAGCGTTAAGGAGGATTGAGCACAACATCTGACAGGTCACAGTTTTCAGTGTAACACAGACTCTGTTATGCTACACAGACGCTGCTAAAACAGTGGATTCAATTCTGTTATTATTATTTTTTTAGAAAATAACGTTTTTATGAATGTCCTATGAATTCATCTTGTTATCCGCCGTGTCTTAAAATACTGTCCGACTTTAAACTGGTTTGTGATCACACAGGACACACAGAACACCAAGCTAGCATCATAGCATTAGCGGCTAACAAGCTAGCATAATAGCATTAGCGGCTAACAAACTAGCCTCATAGCATCAGTGTCTAACAACAGCGCTGTCTCTAAATCAACACATTTTATTCATCTGTCTGTTGCTGCTTTAAGTGAAACAGCTTTATCCTTCAATTCTGACTGGATCCTGTTAGAAATCACCACATATTCTGCTGTTTTATCAGCCAAACTAAACGCTGCACAGGTGAAGTGACCGCGGGTGTTGAGTGTTGTGTCTCTCGTGTGTTTTGTTTATCTCATGTGCAGACTGTAGAGCAGGAATCACACAAAAAATTCACCAGAAGAAGAGCTTAAAAAAAAACACGACTAAGTTTACACAAACATTTACTCCATGGGGTGACTAACCCTCTAACTTTTACTCATCAAAGAAGAGAAAAATGATCAGAACAGGCAAGTGTTAATTTCAGACCCTTCAAAATAAAATTCTATCGTGATAGACTCATTTTGCTATCCAGAAAATGTCTATCGCAATTACCGTAGCAATTTCTTTAAGTGTTAAGGAACAAGTAAGCTTGCAGTTACTGGTCTAACAATTCTCACAAATGTGAAAAGTGATAGGAAATAAAAGGCATAAGACTTTCAATAATGTGTCAGACATAAGATAGACAAGATTTTTAAATGAGTAAGTTGTTGAAATTCAGAGAAACAACTGAATGACTGTTTCTGGTTGTAGCGAAGGTGCTGAGTAAGCCCAGCCCCACTTCCCGTCATTCATCTGTTTACACTCTCTCCCCCTAGCTTACAGCCCCTCACAATCACAACCTAACATTACAGTGCAACTAAAATAGTGAGCAACATTGAGCTATGCAGCTGTACAGTTCTGAACCAGATTCCAGCTCAGACGAGGAAAACAAAGACGTTCATGGATCTGTTTGTCTGGAAGTGCCTGCATCAGATTGAACTGGAATAGGGAGCTTGTGGTTCGCTGTTGCATGTCCTACGTCACAACTACGAGTTTTGTCATTTTCTCGTGTGCTGAAGATTTACCACAATTTAAATAATGAAATATTCTGAAATGTAACTTAAGCCATTCCTATTTTCTCCGCTTATGTCCTCATCAGAAAAATGCCACAAGAACATGCTAAAAACACCAAGAACACCATTTTCATTGGAGTGGGTCTTTCAGGCTGAATTCTAAGGTCATCAAAGTTTAACTAAATCTAAGGGTTGTCAAAGGGTGCAGAGCCAAACTGTGTATGGTAGAAAAAAATTGTATCACTGCTTTTTATCTAATCCTTCACACACTTGAGGAGACCAAACAAGCTGGAAGCAACTAAAGATTCAGCGTCTTCCCTACAGACACTTCAACATGTAACTGTGGAAGCCAGGGATCAAACCAGCAACCAATCACTTAGGAAATGACTGCCCTACACCTGACTCACAGCTGTGGTGTGTGCACAAACTTTAGGCGGGACTTTAAGTTCACATATTGATGATATTTTTCAGCAGAACTACAGACTAAATCTCAGGTTAACACACCTGGAAGCTGCAGAGCTGCTGTGCAGAAACACGGTGCAGCAGGTTTTCACACAAACTGCTTCTGCATTTTTGCCACTGAGCTCCTGCCGTTAGTCCAGCACAAACGGGCATGCAGCTCAGTGCCCCTTACCTCTTGGAGACTCTGTACTGTGCCGTGGTCAGTTTTCCTGTCTGAGGGTCATGCACCGTGGCTCGTCTGAGCTAAGTCCACATTAAGTTATACAGAGACAGGGAAAGAGGAAGAGGAAAGTGACTGAAGCTGCAGTGATGCTGCAGGCAGTAGGAAGAATAGTTTCTTTTTTTCCAGTTAATAAAAAGGTCAAGAGAAACAATCAGGGGTTCAGACCGAAGCATTCTCACTTATGCAGCTGAACTCGTGTACCAAGCAGTGTGTGAAAATAACATGAAGAGGGGTTATCAGGGTGCCTTGCTGTCTTCATGAAAGGTTAAAAAAAAGGTTAAAATCAGACTCTGAAACAGATCTGATTGAACCTTCATTCCTAACAAACCTGGAAATTGTCTGCCAGCTGACTGACTTGTGATCAGACACTTGATTGTACTTGTTTAAAAACTACTTCTAAAACATGAGCAGAAAAACAGTTTGTTTTTTTTCTGGCTGTATTATTAGCTGGAAGATTGAGAGGGTTGGGTCAAAGGGTCACACACCACCTCCAGACCCCAACAACGTCTTACCTTTTACGGAAACTGGCAGTTTCCTGTTAGCCAGTGACCAGGCTGGACCTGTTGCTTCTTCTTTAAGAAGAAATCCTCCATTCATTACAATTCCAGCCATCAAACTGTCAAGTCAGAAGTTTTATTTCCAATAATGCGAGACCGCTGGTGACGATATCAAAGGACTGTAAAAAATGTCCAAACTAGATATTTCTCTGACATCATCACAGCACATCATAAACAGCCTCGCCTCTTGTTTAAAACAGTGGACTCAATCCCCGGCGGACCGCTTGCACAGAGGCTTTAGTGGTATCAGTCTGTTTTTTACGAGTTACTAATAGTGCTGGGAGTTACAGGTCTTGTGAATACGCTAACGCTTCTAACTTGGCTGATATGTTACAAACAAGTTCGCGAATTACAGTGACGGCGGTTTCTAAAGTACGTCTGACTAACGTACCTCTCTCTGTCTCTTGTCTCGCCTCATGCGCCTTATAGTTCGAAGTGCCTTATATATAACTAACATAAAAAAATGGATAATTCTTAGAATGTCTGCCCTCTAGTGCAGACAATAGATGGTAGTTCTAGTCATTGTATTTGGTTATGTACATGATTGATGAAGTGTTATGTTAACGTGTGTGGTTGTGTGTAAAAATGTATAGTCCGTTTGTACATTTTTAAATTTACCCTCAAGATGGCCGCTGGCTGCTTTTGTCTTTGATGATCTGCTCTCTTTCAATCCATTGAACATTTTAAAGGAGCGTAAACATCTTTCAGTCTAATTGCCTTCATCTTGTAAGGATTAATGTGATGTTTAATAGTACTACTATATTTTTGGAAACTAGACAATCTTGAAAGAATTTGTAGGCCCATGTTGAAAGTGAGGCTTACTGGAGGCCCATCATCATCTTGGACACAAAAATGTCTAAAAACTAAACAAAGGACATGGAAGAAGTAAAACAGTCCCTAAATTTTATGTCTTGAAGCAATGAGGACTGCGGTGGAGCAGCAAATGGGCTTATTGAAGGAAGCAAAACCAAAAAGGTGATTAAAGAGAAACACAAGAAAATTGAAGACCTGAAAACAGAGTGGAACAACTGGAGCAACACCCCAGAATGGAGAATGTGGTGATATCTGGACTGGAGAACAAACATTGTTCCTATGCCAGGGTCACTGCAGAACCCAGTGAAGGGGAGGACGCTCCACCAGTGGAACCGCTTACACTGGAGCAACACCTTAGAGAGTTTTTCAGCAGCAAAGACATTTCGGTTGACAGAAAAACCATAGCCGCCTAACCCTAACACACAAACACATGCACACATCCCCACCACTGTCCAGAACAAAAACAATGTAACTGCCTGGAGCATTTCTTTATTTGAACTCACAAAAGTGTTATGTTCATTGTTAGAAAACAAAATCAAATACCAGAGTAGGATTCAATCCTGTGACCTTTAGCACTGGTAAGTTGAAGCATTAACCACTGCGCCACCGTAAGACTTCTGAGAAGTGAAATGGTAGGTTTTAATAGAGACATCTCCAGTGTGAAAGGTTTAAGGTTCTCCGTTGTTCTTCACTTCTACATTTCAACAGTCAGAGTCTCTATACCAACAACTATCAAATGAAGGCTTTATGAACGTTTGACGGGAAACTTACTGTCATTGCATCTCAGAAAGTTGGTGAACTGAAGAGAAACCGTCATCAAACACACTGGAGGGAAATCACTTCTTTCGGAACAGGCTGGGGTTGCCTTGTTTGTTTGCATGGGTTTCAAATGTAAGATTATCCACATGTGTACTTCTCAATCTTAAAATGAAATGAAATGTTTGATGATTGAAATTCAAAGAAGTTGTATTTCGAGAACCCCAAGTGGATGTTTGGATCAGTTTTATCAGAAAATTACTGAGTTGTTTGAAAGAAAAATAAATAAACTGACTTTAGTTTCTGCAGATTTCCGTAATAATGATGATTTAAAAACAACAGAATTTATAAACACAATGATTAGTTTAGGCTTTATTAAAACCAAGTAGAATAACCCTAAATAGCGCAACACTCATTGATAAAATATTAATGAAGAAAACCTGCATAAAAACAAAGAGCAGACTTCTATTGATCTCATTGATCATCTTCCTATTTTTGTAGTAATAGAAACTGAAAGTAATCCAAAAATGAAAAGTATTTTAAGAGAAAAAAAACATCCTCAGCAACAAGCAATGAAAGACAAATTGTTACAATATGACTGCAAGAAATCCATTTAGATCATGTCAGTGACTCTTATAAAATGTCCTTGGATATTTTCATGAGAATGTATGATTTCTACTGTCCACTGAGAGTATGTGTGTAAGGAAAAAAACGAACAAAATCAAACCTACGATAACTACAAGTTTAGAAAATGCCTGTAGAAAAAGAACAAGTGATATCAAGATTTAATTACAAACAAAGCTGAGGAAAATGAGATGAAGTATAAAGGTTACAAACATAAATGAGTAGGTTTACTGAGAAAACAAAAAAGGTATTATTAGGAAAAGTTACTGCAGAGATTTGTGAAAGATAATAGGAGTACGTGGAAAGTACTAAATAATGTAATAGATACAAAAACTTTCCAAGAAGCCTTAAAAAAAGTGAAACTGTTAATAACAAACAGGAAACAGTTCATGAGTTTAACCATTTCTCTGTAAATGTTGGTGGAAAATCAGCTGAAAAGATACCAGTTGTAAGAGACGTCAAATGTAAAAGTGATTCCAATGTGAATACAATGTTTGTGAGTGGCGTTAGTGCACGTGAAGCGCTTGAAGTTGTAGACCAAATGAAAAGTAAAAAATCTCCTGACTGCTGCAGCATCGACATGATCCTCATCAAGGAAGTCTTTCACAGTTTTCCTGAAGCGTTTACTGACATTTACAACAAATCCTTCTCTAGTGGTGTTGTTCCGGACTGGATCAAAGTAGCTACGCTGATTCCCGTTAATGAAAAAACGAATAAGGAAATGGGATCAAATTATCGACCAATTTCACTGCGACCACACTTTTCAACAATCTGGGAAAACTGTTTGCCGTCAGACTTGAGGCCTTCGGAAGTAAATATGATTTATAAAATGAGCATCAGTTTGGATTCGGGACAAACTGTTCAACTGCACATGCTGTTGTGCAGTTTGTGGAAAATGTTGCAACTTTCACTGATTAAAAACTATATCCAATAGCTGTTTTTGTTGAGTTATACAAGGCCTTTGACACCGTTGATCCTTCTGTTTTGTTATAAAAATGTGCATAATTTGGTCTTTGAGGCAAAACAAATCAACGGTTGGAAGTTCTTTGGATAACCAGGTTTAGTATGTAACTATCAATAATACAGATTCTGATTTTTTTTTTAAATGGACTCCCATAGGGTTCAGTCTTTAGACCAAAACTATTTTCATCTTAAACTAATGATATTTTTTCAATGTCACTAAAGTTCAGATTTATTATGTTTGCCGATGATTTCAATTCAGGATTTTGTTCTGGCAATAAAGGTAGGAAATGTTAAATTATATCTAAATGGTGCAGAAATGCAGCATGATAGAGAAGCAACGTTTTCAGGTGTAATTGACAACAGTAAATTGACTTGGAAATCTCAGATAAATGACATAAAACACAACGTTTCCAGATTTCTGTTTCCAATCAGTGATGCTTTAAACAAAAAGAGTTTGTGTCTTGTTTCCTGTTCATTAGTTGTTTCATATCTTTCATTTTGTGCAGAGATTTGGGGAAATGCAGAAAAAAACTATTTTTGAATCCTTGGTTAAGTGACAAAGACAGCAATGAGAATAGTGAATGCAGCAGGGTTTTGTGATTCAACAAATTCTATATTTATTTTAGCTAAAGGTTTAAAATTAAAGAAGATTGTTTAAGCTGAATTATTAGAAATGGTTTATAGAGTTAAGCATAATTTAGCTCCAACAAATATACAGACATTTCACTATAGGAGTTGGTCAGTATATTTAAGAAGTCTTTATTACTTTGAACAGGTTCAAGTTTGAACCCATGTTTGAGGCGAGATGTGTTTCAGTTCTTGGTGTGAAATTATGTAACCAACTGAGTGATGAATTAAAATTATTTACTTTGTTTATGCTGTTTAAAAAAGTCAATGTTTACATTCCTACAAAACACATAAATAAAAGAACTGGATTTACTTGTATCTAATTGTGAAGGGTTGTTTTTATTTTTGATTGCATCCATTTTATTTTGTTACTCAGATCAGCAAGACATTGTCAGGTACTGAAGGAAAGGCATCAAATAAGCTTCAAAAGCTTCTGCCTGTTGCTGAATATTCTGTTAACAACACAAATGGAAAACTAAACTAAACATAAATGTGTGTGGAGCTGCGTAACGCATGTGTACCTGTGTAGAACCATGTAAAAGAGGTTTACCACCTGCCAACCTAACTCAACGGAGAGTCAAACATTAACACACAAACACTTTTGTTTTTGAAAAACCCTGTAAGGATTGATTGAAATCCTGTCAGAGAACAAACACACTGGTACAATCTGAGGAGTGAACAGCAGATGGACTTACTCTAGGTTTGGCAAGCGCCTTCACTGTCTCCATCTCTTTTTCTGATGCAATGTCATGGTATCGAACAATGTGCGGGCTGTCCCACTCATCCTCCTGCTTGACTGGGCCGATCAGGTAGTTTGGATGTCGATGGTTGTTGAAGTAACGGCAGAAGAGGCGGCTCAGTCTGTGAGGAGTCTGACAGAGAGGAAAGACTGAAGCATTTCTGACTCCAACAGTGACTTTTATTATGTTTTCGTTAACTCACCATCAGGGCACCTTGGCCACGACAGAGCTGCTCGTACTTCTTCCTCTCTGGTAAATAGTCATTGGGTTGGTCCCCCTTCTGCTTCTGATCCTCCTCGCTCTCATTAATCTGCTCTGCCTTCTTTTGCTTGGACAGCTGGTACTCAAAATATTTCAGGTTGCCATTGGCTCGCTGGTGAGTTGGGTCTAAATGAGCCAAAGCAAAACTTCAGGTTACTATGAGACACTTTCCACACCAGCAGGTTGCTCAGGGCTTCATCCATACGGCTTTGACTGAAGTTTAAAGCCAACCTGCACGATTTACAGGCGTGACCATAACTAGACTGTTAGTGAGAGGTGGGAAGTTTTTGTGCGTGTTAACTATGTGACTTTATATGTAAATAAACAATATATTAATGCTCTATTTTGCTCTGTGAGAGTGTGTCAGAATCAAAGTTTACTTAACAAGCAACGAAAGCTGTAAGCAGCAGTGATCCTGTTAGACTCCACTCAGTCTTGCTGAGGAAGAAAGCACCACCTTTTTGTCGGGGCTACCTTCTATGTAGTCGTGACCCCCTTACCATGGAATTATCCAGAAAGTGTTTTTTTAACAAGCAATTCTGTCATTTTGAACATCAAATTCCTTCTCATACAAAAGGAAACAAAGGAAAATGTGTTTCGCTGAACCCACCAAGCTCCAGAAGGCGCTTGGTGAAGTCAAGCGCTGCCTGCAGCTCCCCCTGCTGGTAGACAGAGTAACTCAAGTAGTCGAGGATGGTGGCTGTGTCCACGGTGCTGGACGCCTCCCCCTGCTCCAACTGCCTCAGAGCCTGGGTCATCCAACGCTCGGTGTGGAAGTAATCAGCCTCCGAGTATGCCACCTTTCCAAGGTCGAAGCAGTCATCTACCGTCAGGACACTGTGTGGTAAAGCCTCTGAGCCTGAGGAGACAAGGTCCAGATCAGTGGTCTGCAACATTGTGGCTCTTTGCCTTTACGAAATGCAAATTATTTGGGAAAACACATGAAATTAATGAAGCACATATTGCAGTTGCTCTCTTAACAACATCTGGTTGTTGTCTTAATGACAGAAATGTCATGTGTGGCTTGGTTTTCTTGCATTTTTATTTCAGAGATCTTATTCGACACAGGGGGTATTTTATTTTGAAAGGCACTTGTATGTGCTTCTACCTGAAGTAAAAAGTTAAACTTGTTATTCATAATATATATAAATATATATGCAATTCAATGAATGGAAATTTTTAAAGACTTCACTTCATAAATAAGTCGCTCAATGGCCACAGAAACAAAATGTATTTTTCTAAACCATTAGGGGGGATTTCGTGGATCCTGCAGGGATTCGGTCTGTTAAAAATCTGGACCAAATGGCTCTAAGAAAACTGCATCCAAATGCAGACCCCTGGTAAAGATGCGTCACATTTTTAAAAAAGCAAACCAAATGACAAAGCAGAATTTTAAAGCTCTTTGGCTGAAATTCTGTCAGATTCTGCAGACCTGGCAGCTGTCCACTAGAGATGATGCTGGTGTCCAGCTCATAGGTGTCCTGCAGCCTCATAAGAGCTTTGGCCGCCCCCGCTTGGTCTTCATCGTTGGGGAAGAACTGCCTCTGGATGGTGAGGTTGGAGATAAAAGCTGAAACAGCACAGATGAAGAGAAGTGGCGGTGAGACAAACCTTGAACGGAACAGAACGCCGGCGTCTGTATTTTACAGCACATTTGGTCCAAAGTTTAAAAACCAACATAAAGCTGCAGATGGGAACTTCTGCTGCTTTACTAAACCAAAAGGCTTCTGGAACGTGTGTGTGGGCTCAGACACACACCATCAGAGATGTCCGTCAGCACCAGACTCTCAAGCTCCGCCCACTCCGTATTGAGTCTTTTCACCAGTTTGAAGGCATTCACAGGGTGACCGAGGAAACCCTCAGGGTCTTCAAAGGAAGCAGCTGAGAGAACATCGAGTCGCTCCGCCCACCTGAGTGTGAACATGCACACATACAGGTAAACAGCACTTTCTGCAGAAAGTTGGTGTTTACCGACTCCTGCAGACAGCGTGATGGCGTCTCACTGTTTGATGCGCTGCAGTTTGTCCTCCTCTGCAGAGATGAAGTCCTTCAGTGAGGCCACCAGGTCCTTCTCCACGATCAGCAGGTCCATCATCTGACCTGAGGAGTAAAAGCATTGCTGAATTGAAGGCAATACCTGTAATGCACAAAGATGTTTGTTCGTTTTTGTTATTAGAAAAGTATTTTGTAGCAAATACATAGAACTTTCCATACACCCCTCTGACCAATCATCTGCTTCTTGCCCCTCAAGGCATTCTGGGTTTGTCATTTGGCATTTCATAGTTTGTCATTGAAGCACATTTTTTTAGGTAAATTTGAGAAAAGAAACATGATTTCTGACGCTTAAATTAAGACAAAAGAAATTGCAAAATGATAAATAATGTGCATTATTGTAAATGATTAAGCGAGTTTGTGAATATGATTGAATTTAAATAAATTTACACATAATGTAAGTTTACATCCACCAATGCGATGGATGGATTCTGATTAATCACAGAAAATTATCCAAATACAAATTGTACTATCTGCCCAGCACTAGTATTAAAGTTTGTACAGTCTGTGTGTTCATTTGTGTGTGTCCTATAGAGTTGCACACAGAGATAATGATAATGACGTGAGAGATCTGGCCACACTCCATCCTGCTTGGTCTGCTTCAGGGTAGGTGCTCCAGCCAGGCTCAATGGGACTATTTAAATTTACAGCATCTCATTCTCTCAACCCATTCTGAGGTCTTTGGTTCAAGTTCTCCTGGATTTGGGAGGAACTGCAATAAGCCTGTTCTCCATCCCAGTCAGGACACGTTATGAAAAGAGATTTCACTGATTTACTTCAACAGCTTCTGAAGAATAAAAGAGGATGGACTCACCGATGGAGGCGAAGAGGTCGCTGTGAGCAGAGGAGGAAAAAAGGAGAAGTGGGATGAGCCAACAGAGAAGCATCCTAAAGAGTCCTCCTCTTCTTCCTACTGGACCGATTTGAGGGAAACAAAAGAGGAACAATTCCATGCATAAAGAAAAACCCTTCAAAAGCAAATTTAAAACCAAAAAGAATGTTGATTTGCTGAAGCAAAGGGCTTTGTTCATTTGAATATTTACGCGTTTTGGTGTAACAACTAATCAGTTTCCATTCCTACAATCTAAGGAAAGTTGTTCATTTAAACGAAGTAAATCAAATCGGCTTATATCGGAAAATACCATTTGGATTTAGTCATGGTAGTTTTATTTTACTGTAACTTAAAACATCACAGCAGACAAACACGTGATGCAGCAGAAACTGATCAACCATCATTCCAGTCCAATGTGTGGAAACACTTTGAATTTACAAAGTCATGTGATCATACAGTGTTGCTAGAATGTTCTAATAATGTTCCTTTGGATTATTCTGATGTGGAAAAATAACAGTGGAATGAACTTTATCAAACTCAAATATGAATGGATTTGACATTCATTCTTGTTTACTTGTTTGTTTGTAAACATTTTTTATTTACACTTGATTATCTTGAAGAAATACAAGAATCTGGAAAACTTCACTGTTCAGTAGCAGGAATTTATCTCTGAGTCTCAATGTTGAAGTTCTGGATGAAGATGTTCTGGATCAATTTTAGATCAGAGAATCGGATTGTTCAAACTGAACGATTATCAACCATGAATCTGATCAGCAACCACAAGTTATGATTTGAATTCAACTGTTAAAAGTATTTGTTACACCCCAGTTGATTCTGGTCATGATTGTGCTTCACTCTTCTCTAAGTTACACATCTGATATATTTATGACATAAACATGTATTGATGACATATTGTCTGTCATGATAACGCGTGGTCCAAGTCCATTGAGTTTCCAACTATATTTCATTCCTAAAGCTCAAGTGTATTCCTAAAACACCAGAAAAGTCCCAATAATATTCCTTTGATTTACAAAGCATGGTATGATGGAATAAAGTCATGACATCAATTTAGTTTAAAAAGGACAGGGACAAAATGTTGATCTCCATGGATGAGGTATTAGGTCGATATTGATAACAGTCTGATTTGTACTTTTCAAATGCTGACCTTTTGGGCTTTAGATTTGTTTCTGTTTAAATGACATTTTTCCTGGGAATAATGTTGGAGGGGGTGTTCCGTCACACACCTTTGAGTCTGACTCTCGTTCATGAACGAATATGAAAGTCCATGAACGGCGTGATGAGTCAAAACAGAAACGTCATCGTGTCATGGCAGAGCCTGACACCGCGCCGGATCCTTTCATCTCATTACTTACAACTTTGTTGTTCATTTTGTTTAGAAACGGTCGGAATTCTGCTCTTTGAAGCACAAACCAGCACGCGCCGATGTGAAGCGGGAACTTTTGGACCAACGGTGAGTCCGCGAGCCTCTTCGGGGGTTTACAGAACCACGGTCAGCTGAACGGTACCATCTGTACCCTAAACCGAACCCCGGAACCAAAACCTAAAAATAGATAGCAATGAACCACAGACCGAATACAAACTCTGGACTGCAGTCTTCTTCTTCATCTTTGTCTTCAGCCAGACGCTCCTTCCGCCCCCTGCTGGCGCGGGAAGGAACTGCAGGAGCTGACTTCTGCTGCGGTAAAAACATGGAAAAAGCTCCCGACGCTTTCGTGGAAATGTGCTGTGAAAACAGCTTTGATGTAAAGCGAATCTGTTTAAAATAGCTTATTTTAAAATACATTATGTGACAAAAGTCGAACCTAAAAAGTGTCTATCAATTTCCACATTTAAGATAATAAACTTGCAGATTTATGCAAGAACCTGAATATTTGGGTCTTTTAATTTTAATTATTTTTAGATCAACTCTAAATACATCAAACTGTTAAATCCCCCAAATTAAAATGATTTACACATAGTTTCACTTCTATGTGTAAACATTGCTTTCTTTTAGAACAGAATTGGGTAAAAACAGTAATTGAACTGAAGTTTAGCTTTATTTTTTGCTTTTATAATTTCGTTTTGTTTGTTCAGTTTTTTAACATAAACTTTTATTCCTGACATATTTACATTTTGATGAGTGGAAAAACTGAAAGAAGTGCATGCATCCAAAATCACTTCCTCTTCTGTTTTGTTCTTTAATAAACATCAAGTGTTTTGCTTTATCTTCTACATGTTTGGACACAGCTCATTTCTGCTCGACTCTCTCTTGCTTTTCCCTCATATAATGTTTTCTTTTAAGTCACAAACCGATGTTTAAAAGCTCATCCAGGAAGAGTCTGAAGTCAGTTCGGCTTTCCTTCTGTCTTCCTGTTTTGTTTTTTGTGTTTGCAGACTTCCAGCAGTGAGTCAGCTGAAGCCTGCAGTCCGACGGGTGCTGAACACCCGCCTCTCAGCGATCACATCCATCATCAGTCTGATGGGTGTCAGCTGTCTGAAGTTTTGCTGGATGGCACTGAACAATGGTCAGTTGTAGCTGTATCCAGGCAGGGGCAACTGTTGCCCTTCTTTAGCCTCAAAGAAGGTGTAGGAGAGAGTGATGGTGTCCACCCGTGCCATCCTGGGATCATCATCAAACTCCGGGTCGATGTAGAAAAAGACGGGCATGTCGACCTCCTCGTGGGGGTTCAGCCGCTGCTCCTCGAAGCAGAAACACTGAGGAAAGACAGGAGTCAGAGAAGAAAGTCCTTGAACGTGGAGCTCTCAGCTCAGGCTCACCTGGATCTTGTTGAAGTACTGCCCAGCGTCAAATGGCACCACGTTGTAGGTGGAGATGCCGATGATGGGTTTGTCTGTGGGGTTCTTGGCTCTGTAGAAGGCGAGCGCCGTCTCGCCTGGAACCACCTGCAGGAATGGAACATTTCAGTGACAGTTAAGCAAACAGGAGGTGTAACAGAGAGCCTACATAGATCTCCGTCTGCTGCGGCCTGAAGTTCCACTCGATGCTGGCGTGGGTGTCGGCGTTGAAGGTCACTTTGATGACCCTCTCCTTCACCGGCTTCATCGTCTCCACCTGGTCTGCATTGTGGCCGGCCACCGCCGTGCCGCCGAGCCCCGTCGCCTGTCAGACGAGCAGAGAAGTCAGAATCAGGACGCGTGCAGAAATACTAAAGAAGAAAAAGGTACCTGACAGTAGAGACGGTAGAGCGGCACAGCAGCATACGACAGGCCAACCATCCCAACGCCGGCGGCAGCAATGTACGTCAGCACAGTCTTGTTCCTGTTCCTCCACTCCTCCTCATGACTCTTCCTGCTCCTAAAGCGAGTGTCAAGGCGAGAAGGAGGTCGCCTCCGCAGCAACGATTCTGCCAGGGGGCGCAGTGTTCTGAGACGGCCGCAGTACAGGGTTCGAACACATCCTGCCAGCAGGGGACAGGCTCGGCGGCAGTGGAGCGATGGAGGCAGCAGCATGGATGGCGGGGGTCACACCTGAGGGACAACGGCACACGTACAGCTGCTGATTCACACAAGCAATTCTGTGATCCCACGAGGTTGAGGCCCCCATTCCTGAACGTGTCTGGAATAGAAATAATGCGAACAGATGCTGCAGTTTTAAGTGATGCCACATCAGAGAAACATTTTATCATAAGATTGGGAGCCTTTGGTACACAGAGGTCACTGCAACAGCTGTTCCAATATTCTGTTCCTCCACATCAGCACCATATCGACTGAAAGGAAATTGATGATAAACATATTTATTTTCTCCCTGATCCTGCAGACAGGAGCCATAACTGAGGTCAGAATTCTTCAGGTGAGTCATGATCAAGACTAGGATGGGTTGAAAGACTAGTTACCATATCAACACATTCAGCTTTCCAGCTTTGTGAAACTGAAAGTCTAAACTCTGTCAGGATTTCCACTTGTTGAAACAAGCCCAGAACCCTTCAGTGAAGCACATGTGTTGAAACAGCAAAGGTTCACTTTTTACTGGCATTATCAAGTGTATTTTAAACAGACATGAGCTTCACCTACATACATGTTTCTTTTAAGCAACAGGATGACATAAATGTGTACTGTGCTTTTGTTAAGTTGCACATGTTTACATTTAGTGAGCTTCAACTCTTCATTATTTATCCAAAAGTGACGTTTTTTTTAACAGAAAAGCAGTGTGGGTGCAGAAAAGAAACGAAAGCCTTCATACTACTGCTGCTGCAAACAACCTGGATGCTTATTGCCACTAAGATGCAGAGGGACATCCGCACAATGGGGTGCGAACTGAACACATTCAAGCCAGAAGCATTGACCCCTCTACAGGTGGTACCTCACCCCAACCTCAGGTCCTCTACCAGAGGCCTGGAAGCTTGAGGGTCCTGCAGTATCTTAGCTGTTAGTCCTGCACTTTTCTGGACTGAGATGTCTGAGGTCTTTCCAGGGTCTTCTGTAGCCACTCCTCTAGTTCTGGGGTCACAGCTCAGTTTGCTTCAGTTACCATGAGCACCACTGTCACCTTCATCTTCCAAGCTTTCTCTAGTTCTTCTTGAGTCCCTGGTATTTCTCTATTTTCTCATGTTCCTTCTTCTTGATGTTTCCATCTCTTGGTGCTGCCACATCCACCACAACAGCTTTCCTCTGTTCTTTATCCACCATAATGTCTGGCTGGTTCCATTTCCATTCTGTCGTCTGTATCTGGACGTCCCACAGGATCTTTGCTCTCTCATTCTCTACCACTTTCTGAGGTGTTTCCCGTTTTGACTTTGGGGTTTCCAGTCTATATTCTGCACACATTTTCTTGTTTACTATTCCAGATACTTGGTTGTGGCGCTCCATGCTTTAAAGGCCAACATCTTACACAAAGCAGTTCTGTTCTGGATTGTTTCAGGCTCCTCTTTACACAGCCAACACCTTGGATCTTGTCTGGTGTGGTAGATCTGAGCCTCTATCGCTCTGGTGATCAGGGTTTGTTCCTGAGCTGTCCTGTAGGCCAGCCCTTTCTAGCCATTGGTAGGATGTCTTGATGTCAGACACTTCAGTTATGATTTGGTGATACATCCCATGGAGAGGCTTGTCCTCCAGCATCCTCTGCTGTCCATTGCCTGAGAAATTCACTGAACACACTGTCACAGACCTGTATCCATCCATCCATCCATCCATCCATCCATCTTCTTCCGCTCATCCAGGAGCGGGGACAGCAGTCTAAGCAGCAAAGATGCCCAGACTTCCCTCTACATACATATTCATTCACACGCACGCGCGCACGCGCACACGCGCGCGCACACACACACACACACACACACACACACACACACACACACACACACACACACACATATATATATATATATATATATATATTCATTGCATGAAGCAGCACCTGTTCCTTGTTTTGGACCGATTATGATTTTAACGCTGTTTAAAGACCTCAATATATATTTAGTTTACTTTTTTATTGCTTGAAATAAATATTTTCATTCCGAATTCAACTGTATTTACCAAAGTGTACGTTTAGATTTATTGATCCCAAACTCTACCAGCATCTCCAGCAGATGCTATTCTTTATTTTTGTGTTACTAAATGATCCCTGACTCAGACAGAGGACAGTTTCAAAACGTTCCGCCTTCGTTGTCGTCTGTGTTTGAAGCTGCAAAGCTTTCAGAAGAAAAGGAAACCCTTCGGTACGAAACCAGTAAAAAACAAATCAAACACTAGAAAGAAAACTAAACGTTTACAATTGAAATTCCAACCTGATGAAGAAATCCACCAAACTTCACTGTAGACTTCTTATGAAACCTGGAGCAACACACAAACCGGTCCGTGCGCTTACGAGTGTTCAAGGAAAGTTCCGCTTTGGAAAGAGAAAAGAAAGGAAGTTTCCTCTTTTATTTATCTATTTATTCTATTTATTTTCTTCCATCCATCCTAAATGATGATTTACCGTCATAATTTTTATTAGTGTGTAGATCAAAGTTACACTTAAAAAAATAAAAAATAATAAAGCTAGTTTTCAAAAGCTTCATTATTTCTATCCTTGAATTATTTTTACACACACACACACACACACACACACACACACACACACACAAACATTACACAAGGTAGGTGGGACCTCTGACCTTCTGTCACTTACCCCATCTCTGGTGGAGGGAACAAGGCCCTCAGCAGTGTCTCTTGGATATGGGCCTCCTGGGCCTGACGGCCCCCTCCCCACACAGAGAGAGGGATCCCTCAGTTCTCAATGAACGGGATATGACATTCTATCTGACCCTGGGGGTTGTCTGTGATTTTCTAATGTGCAGGTTCTGGTCCTTGCCCTCGGGTTAAACAGGATGGGTCCTAGAACTGAGCCCTGTGGGACTCAGTGGCTAACTCGACTATAATGGGAGGAATGTCCATTTACATGAACAAACTGGTACCTATCAGATAAATAGGATTTAAACCATTGAAGGGCAGATACTCTGATCCCTATGTCATGCTCTAGTCTCTGGAGTAAGATGCTGTGATCTATAGTGTCAAAGGCTGCACTAAGATCTAACAGAACCAGAATAGAGATTAGTCCCTTTTCTGTGGCCAGTAACATGTCATAAGTGACTCTAACTAGTGCAGTTTCAGTGCTATGGTGAGGTCTGAACCCTGACTGGAAATCTTCAAAGAGGCTATTGTCCTGTAGGTGGCAGTATAGCTGTTTAACTACCACTCTTTCTAATATATTTGAGATAAAGGGGAGATGTGATATTGGTCAGTAGTTGGTCAGAATGCCAGGATCTAAACTGGGCTTTTTCATAAGAGGTTTAACAACTGCATATTTAAAAGACTGTGGCACGTAACCTGTTTCTATGGAAGTATTTATAATATGTAAAACTGATTCATTAATTAAGGGGAAGGTTTCTTTAAAAAGCTTAGTGGAGATTGGGTCTAAAAGACAAGTTGAGCTTTTGGAGGATGTAATAAGTGATGTTAATTCTGCTAGATCTACAGCAGTGAAGCAGTCTAATGTTACAGAGGTTTCTATAGATGCCTTTGTTTCTACTGTTTTAGCCTGCTCTGGGCTGATAGTAGGGATAACTTTGTTCAGCTTTTGTCTCGTAAATGGGATTTTACGATCGAAGAATGAAAGAAATTCCTCAGAGCTGAGAGTAGCAGGAATATGTGGTTCCACTGAGCTGTGACTGCTAGTCAGTCTAGCTAAAGTACTAAAAAGAAATCTCAGATTATTTCCATTCTGTGATATTAAAGATGAATAGTATTGGGTTCTGGCTTTACGCAGAGATTTTTTATAATTTAAAAGGCTATATTTCCAGTTATTCAGGGACTGCTGTGAGCCGGATCGGCGCCATTCTCTTTCTAACTTACGGGTTACTTGTGTAAGGGAACGTGTTTCAGCGTTGTACCACGGTGATACTCGGTTTTGTCTTAATATTTTTGGTTTCAAAAGAGCAACGACATCAAGTGTTCTCCTGAGGGCCTCCATGGAGTCATCAACAAACTGATCATTTTTTCTGGGACTGAAACTATGGGAGCTGCTCTCAGAGTGTTTGCTCAGCATGTTACTAAATATTGGTTGGACTGTAAGTTTAAATTCAGAGACAGAACGGTCAGATAATGTTCTTCTGAGCTGTTCTTTATTTATTGGAGCAGTGGAATTCTCTAGAACAAACTCAAAGGTGATTAGAAAGTGATCTGAGAGTGTGGGGTTATGAGGGAGCACACTCAGCTGATCTCTATACCATGAGTTAAAACAAGGTCCAGGGTGTGCTTGTGACAGTGAGTGGGTTCATTTACATTTTGTGTGAAACCAACATTATCTAATAAAGCTGAGAAAGCATTTCCTAGACAGTCACTAGAGTCATCAACATGAATATTAAAATCTCCTACTATTATTATTTTATCAGAATCTAAAACAATAGTTGATAGAAAGTCTGCAAACTCTGTTAAAAATTCAGAGTACGGGCCAGGAGGACGATAAATAATTATGAATAAAACAGATTTTGCAGTTTTCCTGTTTGAGTGATTTATAGACAATTTAATGTTTTCAAAGAAACTATAAATGTGTTTGGCTTTAGTGTTAGGAAGTAAGCTAGACTGTGATATTACTGCTAACCCACCTCCTTTCCCAGAAATCCTGAATTAATAAATATTTATGATATTCCACTAAAACTTCTTTATAATTGTATCCAGTCTTTTTTCTGACCACATTGCCCCCATCTTGAAATATAGCAGCTGCCCCTGATTGTTTCAGAATTTTCTTCAAAATCCATCTTTACACTTTCTGCCATCCACCGCCTCTCCCTAATGGTCTGACGTTATCCATATTTCCTTCTGCACCTGCTCTCAGACAGATGGAATTTTTATTCATCCAGAAGGAAATGTAGTAGAAGCCAGCTACTTGCAATAATATTCACACATTAAATAAATGTATTAAAATACAATAAAACAATTCAACAACAATTCATGGTCATGGAGATGTACTGTCTAATAGCACGGGAGACAAAAGACTTCCTCAGTCTGTCTGTGAAGCAACGCTGGGACGGAAGTCTGCCGTCCTGAAGTCTGAAGTCCTGCAGGGGGTGTGAGGGGTTGATCATGATGGCCCTGAACTTTAACAGAGTCCTCTGCTCTGCAGATGTGGAAAGAACGCAGCCTACGGAGAAAGTACAGCCTGGACTTGCTCTTCCTGAGAGCTGGTCTGTATTATGGTCTAGTCCAACGTGTTTTCCAACACAACCCTCAAGTACAAGGGTGTGCAACCTGACGTTTCTGAGCCACATGTGGCTCTTTGACCCCTACTGTGGCTCTCTGGGTAAAGAGAAATTAAATTCTTTTAATTTTTAAAGGTAACATATTTTTAAGAAAAAGCGTTAAAACAAAGCAGTCATATAGCTCAAACTTTGTTCAACTGTTAAAGCACAGAAGTATCACCCTGCTAGGCTCCTGACTACAATAATGCTCCAACAACCTATGTGGCGGCGCACCTTTATAGTTTACCAAAGGCTAACATTTTGACATATTTTTTAGTTCTGTTTACCACAGAAAATCTATATGAGGTCATTAAGCACAACCAGAATTCCTACTTAAGGCACACCAGATTATAAGGTGGACACGTGTCCAAGTACTTGTACCACTGTACCATCTCCTTCAATGTGTGTGGGCTTAGGGGTTGGAAGTTTCCTTCTGAAGACTAAAACTATGTCCTTGATTTTCTGAACATTCAAATGCAGCCGCACCAGGCCACAAAGTCCTTCACTAGCCACCTGTACTCCACCTGGAGGAGATCCTGGTTCTCCATCCACCTTTCTGCACTCTGTCCACCTCAGCACCATGATGAGCAGAGCTCCAGTTTTTAGGTCAAAAACTCCTGTTTAGATCAACTTTTCTGTAAAACTTTAATTCATTTTATTTCATTTGTTTTGACATCTGTATTTAAAATTGTAAATAATTTAATGCTTTTATTGTTATTTTTTTTATTATTATCTTTAGTTTATACTATCCTGGAGGTTTTTTAAGCACTATTCCAAAATAGACATTATGATGATGATGATTATTATTACTATTTATTGCTTTGTCTTAAACCAGGGGTGTCAAACATGCGGGCTACGGGCTGTACCCGGCCCGCCAGATGGTTTAATCCGATCCAGTCGGGAAGAGATTTAAGGATGTTAGAGAAAAAAAAGCATATTTCTAGCCCATTCCTGTGGCAAGTTACCATATATCTTCCAATAATGGCAGTCCTTAATAGACGCTGGTCTCCAATAAAAGCCGGGTCTAACAGGTGTTAGTTGTAATAGACGCCGGTCTCTAACAGTGGCCGGGCTCCTTAAAGACCCAGCTCCCCCTTCCTACCAAATTTTCAAAATAAAACACTGCCATCGACAAATGCGATCACCTTTTTGTATCTAACAGACGGCAGAGTTAAAAATAAACACACAAACCCAACGTAAACAGAACAAACAGACACATACACACACCCACGCACACACAACATTCAACCGGCCGACTACGGAGCAGGGACAGGGTTGGATGAAAAAAAAAACAGTCAACAAGAAAGAGGAGAGAGCAGTTGGCAACGAGGATATTAGGATAGGATATTAACTTAACCATGATAGTAAAAAAAAGGAAAAACTCTAGCAGAAGTGCCTGTTGACCATTGTGGAAAAACACACAAACAGACACGGACACATGTACACACATGCAGAGACATATACACACAGATCAACATAGTGGGGCGTCTACAGAGTGGGGGTGCGGTTTGGGGTGTAAAAACACAATCAAGGAGGGAGAGGCAGAGAGCAGTTGGCAACAAGTCAGGATGGACATGCCAAAATAATTGAAGCGGTAGAGAAGTACAGGGAGTGGAACGATCCCCAGCACATGTTCTGCAAGGTCTACAATATTCTAAATAACCTCAGCTGAGCAGAGGCGCCTGTCGACTGTTACGTAAAAATAAGCGCCTGGTGTGATTTGCAAGTGAAGGTGGAGACCGCGTGCACTCCCTTCCATGCCGCCTTGCAGTGCTTCCGCATGCTGTGTGAACAGGCCTAAGGCGGGTACACTTTAGAGCTGGAGTAGACTCTCGCTATGCGGCTACCGGGAGAGGAGATAGGAAAGCAGTCTGCTCGGGCCTCCTCAAATTTATTTTCATTGACGCCTCAAAAAAAGATACCCTCGTTTTATTTATTTTATTTTTTGCCCTCTTGGGTTAATGCAGGACAGAGAGTCATCAAACTCCGTAAGAGAGAGACAGAAAAACTGCAGAAGCAGCTGTTTAGAAACAGTGGGAGAGAAGCTTTCTGTAGCTTGTGGGAGATTCTAAATGGTTTCATGAACCCAAACATTGAAGCAAGATCACGGACGTTTTTGTAGAGCTCTTTGAAATAAATCAACCTGATCTCTTAACATGATCCATGTCTTTCATGCAAAGTAAATGAGATAAACACAGACATTGCTCCATGAAGCTAACAGGCTAAAAACATTAGCTGCTAGCTCCATGTATCAATTCTGGGGTGAGTCCTAAACAGCAGAGAGGCTGAGGAAAAAAAAGGAGCAAGACTGGTTTCTTGGAGAGCAGAGGAAGAAGCAACAAATTAGAAGAACTGGTTTGAACATGGATTACTGAGCAAAGGAAAAGGTGCTTGTGTTTCCAGGAAAATGACCGGCATGAAAGAGGATTTTTTTATACGAAATTGATAACTCAAAGAGAAAAAAAACGTTCACAGCCAGGGCTAATAAGAACACAATACCATGGTCTCATTATTTCAGTTAATCCTGAAATGTTCATCTGTTATTTTCTGCATTTTGTGACTGAATTTCACCGCAAAATGAACCCATTTGTTGTCACTATTCTGTCTGTGATGGTAGAAACACTGGTCTCCAATAGACGCTGGTCTCTACTAAACGGTGGGTCGGCCGATATGTTTTTTTTTAAATAAACGCTCCAGCTACTATTGGAAAATATACAGCATAGTTCTTTAAAGAAAAAACCAAATGTGCAATTTTGCCACTAGGAGGAGCAAAGGAAAAGCAAGACTCGCATGACAAGAGATCTTTTCAAGCATGTACCATGTTAGAGTAAGATGCATTTTGCTTCCTGGAGCCTCACTGCTGTTGAGTTGCTATAAAAATTATCAGGACTCACGAGTAAACCCACCCCAGCCCGCTGCCTCCCTTCTCCATTGTCTTTGCTGCTGTGTAGAGCTGTGGTTGCAAGGTCTCTGGCGCCTGTCGCAACCCTGGTACGTGGTGGACACCGGAAGTAATCTATCAAATCTGGCTGGCTTGTGGGACTCGAGAGGCAGCTGACAGGTATCGGCAGTATAACAGAGCTCCGGCCTGGGCTCATTTCAGCCACTTGTATCCTGGACCTTGTTCTTTCAGTCATGACCCAGAGCTCATGACCATAGGTGAGTATTGGAGTGTACATCATCCTGTAAATTGAGAGCTTTGCTTTTTGGTTTAGTTCTCTCTTTACCACAACAGACTGGTACAGCGACCGCATAACGGTAGACGCTGCAGCAATCCGCCTGTTGATCTCACGCTCCAATCTTTCCTCACTCATGAACAAGACCCCAAGATAGTTAAACTCCTCCACCTGGGGAAGGAGCACTCCACCCACCCAGAGAGGACTGTGAGGGCAGACCCCACTGCCCCACATTTAAAAGTTAAGTTTGTTCTATTTCATTCTAATTTGTTGCAGAATTTATCATTTATACTTGCACACACAATTATTTTACTTTACACCTCCAATAACAGAATTAACTTCATGATTTGTGCACACATTTAGTTAATTTTGTTCTGATGTGTCGAGTAATTCTTTTCTTTTGAGTTCTCCTTGAAGCCTGATGATGTGGCAGAGGGAGGAGCTACACAAATTGCTGATGTGGCAAAAGGGAGGAACTGGAAATTTTCCTGGACACTCTCATTTGGAGATGATGGAGGGGGGGAGACAAAAGCTTATTCTTTAGTTGAATTATTGTTTCTATTGTTGAAATATGTATAACTTGATTTGAATTATAAGTTAGTTTTGTTTGTTGATTCTTTAAATTACTTGTAATTTACTTCATTAGTTAATGTTTTCAATGTTTGTTTTGTTGTCCCCTCCCTATTGTGTCTTTGGTCTGATCAGCCAGTATAAATTCTCCCTGAGGTTTCCTGTTTGGGGGTCAGTTTTGGTTTAGTTTTTTTGAGCTTCTGAGTTCTGAGTCTCGTAGTTACATTTTGTTAAGTTGACCCCATTTTAACTTAAGTCCATGTATTTTTGTTGGGTAAAATAAACAACCTTTTATTTAAAGATTCTTTTTTATCCTGTGGCTCAATCCCCATGGCCGAGCGGCCCGTGACAAGGACAAATCACCTTTCTCCGGTTGAGAACCATGGCCTCAAACTTAGCGGTGTTGACCTTCATCCCAGCCGCTTCACACTCGGCTGCAAACCATTCCAATGCATGCTAGAGGTCCTGGCTCAATGAAGCTAATATGACAACATGATCTGCAAAGAGCAGAGAGGAAATCCTGTGGTTCCCAAACCAGATCCCCTCCGGGCCCTGGCTGCACCTAGAAATTCTGTCCATAAAGACAATGAACGGAACTGGTGATAAAGGGCAGCCCTGCCGGAGTCCAACATCCACTGGTAACAGGTCTGACTTACTGTCGGCTATGCGAATCAAGCTCTGGCTCTGGTCATACAGAGACCGGACAGCCCTGAGTAAGGCTCCCTGGACCCCATACTCCCAAAGTACCCTCCACAGGACACCATGGGGAACATGGTCGAACGCTTTTTACAAATCCACAAAACACATATGGACACATATGGTCCACAGTTCCATGGCCTGAACGGAAACCACCCTGTTGTTCTTGGATTTGAGGTTCAACTATCGGACGGACTCTCCTCTCGAGTACCCTGGCATAGACTTTCCCAGAGAGGCTGAGGAGTGTGATTCCCCAGTTGTTGGAACACACCCTCCCCTTCTTAAAAAGGGGAACCACCACCCCTGTCTATCAGTCCAATGGTACAGTTCCCGACTGCCACGCGATGCTGCAGAGACATTTTAGCCAAGACACTCCCACAGCATCCAGAGGCTTGAGGTACTCAGAGCAGACCTCATCCACTCCCGGTGCCTTGCCACTGTGGTAGATGGTGAAAAGGACCAACGATAGGTAGATTGCACACACAGAGCAGGAGGCGTGTGTCCACAATTAAAATTTATTTTATTAGAAAAATTCTTAAAACACCATAAAAGAGTCAATAAAACACCATAAAGAGAGGAAAAATAAAACTCAGTTGCTGAGGCCCAGGGCCACTAGGAAGTGGAGGTTAAAAAAAACCATAACCTACTCAAATTCACCCACTCATGTGATGCAGAGCACACACTCAGTTTGTGAATCGCTTCACCCAAGGCACAGCAATCCACATGGGGGAAAACCTCCACCTAAACAGTGGCCAAAAATTGGGTCCTCAGCACTGGAGGGATAGGGCAAAAATAAAATTTTAAAAGGGTTCACACCCCAATACGAACACTTTCATGCATCAAACAGCGATGTTAAAAACGAGCAGTTGAACAGTCCGTGGGTTGCTGGTGGGCAACCCTCCATTATCCCCTTGACGGAGAGGGGGAGCGAGTTCATGTCGGAATGCCCCATCCGCCAGCTAGACCAATCGGATTCCGTGGCAGTGGGCGTCCATGCTGACAGAACCCCTCTCACACATCCGACGCATTCACAGGCACGAGAGTGTATACAACTTAAAAATCAATATTATTAAAGTAGCAGCTGTCTCCAAAACTGGAAGCACAGAAAGTCCCTGGTGAGGGAAAACAGCAGCCCGGGCCGCAGCTTACTTAGACTGCCTACCTGTCAGCTGCCTCTTGAGTTCCACAAGCCAGCCAGACCTGATAGGACTCCTCCTTCAGCTTGACGGCCTCCCTTACTTCTGGTCACCACCACCGGGTTCGGGGGTTGCCGCCACGACAGGCACCAGAGGCCTTGCGGCCACAGCTCCAGACAGCAGCAGAGATAATGGAGGTGGAGAACATGGTCCATTCAGACTCAATGTTACCAGCCTCCCTTGGTACCTGATTGAAGCTCTCCCGCATTAAAGACTTAAAGACTTCCCTGATGGAGGGCTCAGTCAGATGTTCCCAACAGACCCTTACAGTACATGTGGGTCTTTCCGGCCTCCTTCCCCGCCAATGAATCCAACTCACCACGAGGTAGTGATCAGTGGACAGCTCTGCCCCTCTCTTTACCCAAGTGTCCAAGACACATGGCCGAAGGTTGCCTGAAACGACTAAAAGTTGATCATGGATCTCCTGCCACGGGTGTTCTGATGAAGTGCATTGATGGACACCCTTGTGCTCAAACATGGTGTTTGTTATGGACAACCTATAACGAGCACAGAAGTCCAACAACAAAACACTGCTTGGGTTCAGATCAGGGGAGCCATTCCTACCAATCACGCCCCTCCAGGTGCTACTGTTGTTGCCCAGGTGGGCATTGAAGTCCCCCAGGAGAATGATGGAGTCTTCCATTGCGGCACTTTCCAGTACCCCTTAAAGAGACACTAAGAAAGCTGAGTACTCCAAACTGCTGTTCGGTCGAAAAGCTGAAACCACAGTCAGAGACCTGTCCCCGACCCGAAGGAGAAGGGACACGACTCTCTTGTCCACTGGGATAAACTCCAACACTTGGCGGCTGAGCTGGGGACTTACAAGTAAGCCCAGCCCGTCGCCTCTCGCCAGAGTGTTAGAGAATCCAACCCCTCTCAAGGGACTGAGTTTCAGAGCCCAGATTGTGTAGAGGTGAGCCCAACTATATCTTGTCGGTACCTTTCGACCTCTTGCAAAGGCTCAGGCTCCTTCCCTCCCAGAGAGGTTATGTTCCATGTCCCAAAGTTCCATGATCGGGGTTTGGGCCGCTGAGGCTCTTGCCTTCGACTGCTAACCCAAACCACATTGCACCAGCCCCTTCTGAGCTCTCCTGCAGGTGGTGGGCCCACTGGAGAGAGATTCCAAGTCGATCATTTGGGCTTTGCCTGACAGGGGTCACCTGGTCACTTGACGTTCGCCTAGGAGCCCCAACCCCAGGCCTGGCTCCAGGGTGGGCCCCGATAACACCAATCCGGACGATGTATCTGGATCTATGTTTGTTCTTCTCATAAAGGGGGTTCTGAACCACTCTTTGTCTGGCTCGTCACTTAGGACCTGTCTGACATGGGAGACCCTACCAGGGGCTGAAGTCCCAGATAGCATAGCTTCTGAAATCACTCGAGCAGTTCATTGAGGGGTTCATTTTCAAGTTCATGTTTTTAATATTTTGAAGTAAATGTATATTTTAACAGATGACTGGTATTTTTTTTATATTGTGCTTGTTCCCAGTCATCGCATACTGTCCTCTTTTTAAATGTTTTTTTACTGCTTCAGTTAATCCGCCTTTGGAGTGTACAGAAGACGCACCCAAGTCTATCGACATTATATCTGATTGGGCTGAATATATTTTGCAGTGTTTTATTGTGAAGTTTGTATGTTTTTACCTGTGTGAAGTTTTTACAGCGGTTTTAGCTGCTTTACTGGTGTAGGGAGTTTTTATTTGGTTTGTAACTTCTAAGTGGCTGCTGTATCAGACCGATAATACCTGTTTGTTCAATAAATATGACCAATTTATATGAACGCAGCTATCTTTAATACATCCACAATCCACAGAGATACTTAAAGAGTGACATTTAGTATAATTTTTCACTGATTTGTACGTTTATATTTTAGGCTGGATGTTTAGTTTTTTTTCGTAGCCCTAGTTGAGTTTACTATCAGGATTGCTTTAATGTCAGATGTAAAATACACAGTCTGTGTAAAACTAAATAAACTTTTTTTTTTTTTTTTACGTGAAATTCATTTTTTTAATCAATTGGTCTCTGTAATTGAATGTGTAATAAGTGATTAGGCTACGGTTTTGGTTGTGGCATGATTTCCAACTGGAAAAAAAACCCAAAACAAAACAAAAACAGAGCTACAGGTAAAGTGGACCACAGGTTATTTTGCTATTATGTTACTGGTCCGGTCCACTTGAAATCAGACGGGTTGAATGCGGCCCCTGATGCAAAATGAGTTTGACGCCCCTGTCTTAAACCCTGTGTTACAGCGGTTTCAGAAGGGTGTACGGTGGCCGTGCGCGGTCAAACCTCCTGCTGCCGCAGCAGTCATGGAGGGGGTCACAGTGGGCCAGGTATTCGACGCGGAGTGCATTTTGAGCAAGCGGTCCAGAAAGGTAAAGGCCAGCGCTGACACGTGTTCCCCCGCGGACCGGTTCCGCCGGCTCTGACACTGTGTGTCTCCGCAGGGAAAGTTCGAGTATCTGGTGAAGTGGAGAGGCTGGTCGTCCAAGTGAGTAGCTGCTAGCCGCCGTGGCTAGCAAACAATACTGAAAATGGCACCGAACAAAGCCTGTGGCGGCTCGGTGCTGGCTCCGCTGCCAGGTGTTTGCCATCCGAACCGAAGCGGAAACCCTCGTGGCCTCGCTTCGACACGTAGAGCAGTTTATATTCAGTAAAACGTCCGCTTTCCCTAGCTCGAGTCGAGATGCTGGATTTGGACGAGACCGAACGAGCCGAAACGGATCAGCATCGATAGAAGTGTTTGAACGTCTCTCTATCAGTGTTACAGAGACACAAACGGCTTGAGTTTCTTTTTCTTGTTGTTTTTAAGGACATTTCAGACCTTTATTTAAATTTGTTTACATTCCAAAGTGTGGGCGGTACCAGAAGAACCAGACTGTTTCGGTGCTTGAGGCTCAGAGTTTGTAGTGAAGACCCGGATGTGCAGGAACCTTCTTTCCAGCTGCAGGGTCACCAGGTCAGAGGTGGTCCACCGTCTTCATCAAGACTACAGACTACACCCCCAAACAATTAATGAAGATTTCAAATAAAAAAAGCACAACACCAGTCTAAGTTAAAGATTCTTATTAAAATGAATGTAAATATTTTTTAAAATACAAAAATCCCTGCAGCCAGTAACTTAAAATTGCACATTTTAAAAAAGTTTTCTAGAAAATAAATATTTGCTATATGTTGCACCCATCTGCACACACACCCAAACATGGAGTAAAGCTCCTAAGCTGTATTTGTGAGTGTAGCACGTTCAGAAAGTAGGTTCCGTTGCAGATCTGCAGGTGTTGGAAGTGCATGTGCTCGTTCCCAGAAACACTGCAAATATCTAAAACAGCATTAGATGGCACAGAAGTGTCTCTGTAGCTACAAAAATAGAAATTAAAAGATATTTAAAGAAACTTCCGCGTCTCAAAAAATTTCCACTGAAAGACAGCCGGATGAAAATGGTGTTTTAACATGTTTTTGTGGCGTTTGCTCACGATGTAAGACCTGTACAAAGATGACTAAGATTAAAGTAGCCTTTCTAAGTATTTCTTTATTCAAATTGTTGTGAATCAGGAGCAGATAAAGAAAGGCAGTTGGATTAAGATCGTATTCGTGACAAAAAAGAGACACTGGGTGGACCACAAGAAAGCTCGGTTGCTTGTCTCTTTATAGTTGAGTGAAATGTGTGTTTGGTGAACAGGCTGCAGGCAGACTGGCCGTGAATGTGGGGGAGAATGAGGCTGATAGAATCAGGTGTTCTCTGGTACCAGTGACAGCTCCTCTACCTCAGTGAGAAATATATTACGTAATAATATGCATACCCTGCAAGCTTCAGATAGTTGACTCAATTAGCTTCATTTTTCTGCATTTTGTGTTGAGCCAAACAATAAAGATCTCACAGTTACACATGTGGACAAAATTGTTGGGACCCTTCGGTTAATAAATGAAAAACTTGCAGTGGTCACAGAAATAACTTGAATCTGACAAAAGTACTGATAAATAAAAATTATATGAAATGTAACCAGTGAAGGTCAGACATTGCTTTTTAACCACAGAATTATTCACAAAAAGAAAATCATGAAACAGGCCGGGACAAAAATTATAGTACCCCAAGAAAGAACAGAAAATAATGAGACGATAGGGATACGTTAATCCAAGATGTTTCCTCTAACGATGTCTACAGTCTTATAATCAGTCACTGGGTCTATATAAAGGGCTACAGGTAAACACTGCTGTTTGGTGACATGGTGTGTACCACACTCAACGTGGACCAGAGGAAATGAAAGGAAAGACTTTAGAAGACATTAGAAAGAAAATTATTACGTTCAAGGAAAAGGCTGTTAGATCATCTCCAAGCACCACATAGTTTTCAGCAATGTAAGATCCATGGGACTGTAGCCAACCTCCCTGGTCGAGGCCACAAGAGGAAAATTGATGACAAATTAAAGAGAAGAATAATATGAACGGTAACAAGAGTCCAGGAAAAACCTCTACTGAGATTAAAAGAGCATCAGTGTCAGATCACACCATGTGTTGTTGTTTGACACAAAGTGGCAGACGACCAAGAAGGACATCGTTACATACAAACCATAAAAAGCCAGACTGGAATTTGATAAACTACATGTTGACAAGCCACAAAGCTACTGGGAGAATGTCCTATGGACAAACAAACATGGAACTTTTTGGAAAGGCACATTTGCTATATGTTCACAGAGGGAAAAATTAAGCAAAGCAAGAAAAGAACGTGAAACATGGAGGAGGCTCTGTTATGGTCTGGGGCTGCTTTGCCGCATCTGGCACAGGGTGTCTTGAATCTGTGCAGGGTTCAACAAAATCTCAAGACTAAGGATTCTAGAGAGAAATGTGCTGGCCTGCGTCAGACAGCTTGGTCTCAGTCACAGGTCATGGGTCTTGTAACAGCACAATGACCCAAAACATACAGCTAAAAACACCCATGAATGAATCAGAGGGAAACCCTGGACTGTTCGAAAGTTGCCTTCTATGAGCCCTGACCTAAATCCTATTGAGCATCTTTGGAAGGAGCTGAAACATGTCATTTGGAAAAGGCATCCTTCAAACCTGAGACAACTGGAGCCGTTTGGTCATGAAGAGTGAGCCCAAAATACCTGTCAACAGGTGCAGAAGTCTCACTGACCGTGACAGGAACCGTGTGATTGCAGGGATTGCCTCATAAGGTTGTGCAACAAAATATTAAGTTAAAGGTACCTGGATTGTTGTCCAGGCCTGTTTTATGATTTTAGTTTTGTAAATATTTCTGTTGAAGGATGGTTGAAACGTCTGACTTTCATTGATTCAATTGGATACGATTTTGGTTTATTATTACTTTTGTCAGATTCAGGTTATTTCTGTGACCACTGCAAGCTCTTCTTTCATTTACTGAATGGTACCAACAATTTTGTCCAGGTGTGTAACAGTACTGTAACTGCTCTTGATTCACATTCAGTGCTGACCATTTTTTTACAATTTGACAAAGCAGAGTCCGTATCCCGCACTCAGATGTAGAGTTTATGTTATGAAAAGAATGAACTTTAAATGTGGAACTAACATCTGCAGGCACAACAGCTGGGAGCCGGAGGAGAACATCCTGGACCCCAGGCTTTTGGCTGCATTTCATAAGAGGTGAGAAGTCAGAGCAGCAGCTCAGTCTTCCTCTTTTCTTCTCTTTCTTCTTAGGGATGATTAATGTACCTGTGAACTGAATTGGTGTTGGACAGGTAGAGCAAGGGCATACGAGACATTTGTTTGTAAATCTAATGCCTCAGTGGGCTATACCAGTTCAATGACCTTATGGAAGAGTGTCTGCCCTGAGACTGAGTCCACTGCTGAGTCACAAAGACTGTAAAATGGGACCCGATGCCTCCCTGCCTTGACACTCGGCATTAAGGGGTTGGATAAGGTGGTGGTGGGGTGTTCCCCAGCGGGGCTGTGTCTGTGGCTCATCGCTTCCCAATCCATCCCACCACCACATCAGATGTAGTTGGGACTATTGACTGTATATGAGAACTGGACTGAATGACACCTCTCCCCTCAAATCAAATCAAACTTTATTTATAAAAAGTGCCTCTCATACTTGGTGTAACTCAAAAAACAAAAGCAAAAACTCAATAAAAACCCAACCCACCCTTTACCCTCCCAACCAAGAACATATACAACCCATGAACCCAAATACAATGAGGAGGCTAATAAAAAAATAACTTCTAAAAGAAACTTAATGCGTGGCTCTGCTGTGAGGAAACAGTATTTGGAAAACTATTCATGCCAGGAGCAGTTCAGTCACAGGAACATCGCCACAGTGCCCATCCAGACCGGGACATCAACAGAGTCCACTCCACAGCTGTGAGGCTGCAATGTAGAACTCCAGCCGTCCCAGCAAGAGCGACCACTGCGGCAATGACCCCAAACCAAAGCAGCAAGCCCTGGAACATAAGATCTTCACAGAAACACTGGGGTTAAAATCATAGTAAAATTCTAAAATGGAATACTTCAAATGAATTTAAAAACATAAAATAGAAAATAAGATTAAAAGCAATAAAATACATACAAAAAACTCAGAATAAATAAGAAAATAAGATCAACTAAAAGCAAAATTAAAAAGGTGGGTCTTGAGCCTCTTCTTAAAAGCCTCTATAGTCTCTGCAGCCCTGAGGTTCTCCTGCAGGTTGTTCTACAGGCGAGGACCGTAGTGGCAGAACGAAGCCTCACCATAGGTTATGGTCCTTACCTTAGAGACAACTAAAAGGCCAGCACTGGAGGACCTCAGGGTCCGCGAGGGTTCATACTTTAAAAGTAGATCACTTAAAGAAGAAGACCCAAGACTATTAAAACATTTATAGACCATTAAAAGAACTTTAAAATCAATCCTGAAACGCACAGGGAGCCAATGCAGAGATTTTTAAATGGGTGTAATGTGTTCCCGCCCCCTGATCCTCATCAGAACTCGTGCCGCTGAGTTCTGTAATAGTTGTAAGTTTGAAAGAGACTTTTTAGGTAAACCAGAGAGCAGGACATTACAGTAATCTAAATGACTAAAGATAAAAGCATGCATCAGCACCTCTGTGCTGGCAAGAGAGAGGAATGGATGAACTCTGGTAATGTTTTTCAGATGATAAAACCCTGTTTTAATGACATTTTTAATATGAGAAATAAAATTCAGCTCAGAGTCAAAAAGAACGCCCATGTTGGTAACACAGTGAGAAGGTTTAAAGTTTGTGAGTTTGGGTAAAATCGTCTCTCTCTTGTCTTCAGGACCAATAATTAAAACTTCTGTTTTGTCCTGATTGAGCTGTAAGAAGTTTTCTGCCATCCACGACTTTACATCTAAAATACAGTTTAAAAAGAGTGTTTACAGGTTCTAGGTCATCAGGGGACATGGCGATGTAAAGCTGTGTATCATCAGCGTCGCTGTGAAAATCAACACCGTGTCTCCTGATGACATCTCCAAGAGGTAACATGTATAAGTTAAGAGTATAGGACCTAAAATTGATCCTTGGGGAACCCCACAACTTATTTGATGGATTCTTGAAGGGCATGTATCCATACTTACATAAAAGTGTTCATAAAATTCCTGTTCTAAACAGGAAGTACCCCCTGGTTCCAAGAAGCCAAAACCCCATAGACCTCAATAGTGAAATAAACAGCTGTTACTCAGTCATTCTATGTGTCAGAATAACCATTCTTGCTTTGATACTTTTTAACATGTTCTCAATAATCCTATTTTTGTCTTGATATTTTTTTTTCTGTAGTGAAAATTATTCAAGGTATAAACTTGCAAATAAGATGCCTCAATAAAAGTAGGTGGAGGTGCTGGCCCCTATGGCCACGTTTGAAACGTTAGATTGACTGATTTCATGTAGCCCGCTTTCAAATGTGTGAGGGTGTGGAATTCTAACAAGCTCACTCCTGATTGGTGAGAGTGGTTGCCATAGAAATGTTGGTTCAGACGGATTCGGACCAATCACTGCTTACTGACGTCGTCAGACTTCAACATAGTTGTGTCTTTATCACAAACAAATGGGGACTAAATTGACTTAATTTGCTTGGAACTGGAAGTACACTATATTACCAAAAGTATTTGCTCACCTGCCTTTACTCACACATGAACTAAAGTCCATCCCATTCCTAACCCATACAGTTCAATATGACGTGGGTCCACCTTCTGCAGCTTTACAGCTTCAACTCTTCTGGGAAGGTTGTCCACATGGTTGAAGAGTGTTTATAGGAATGTTTGACCATTCTTCCAAAAGTGCATTGGTGAGGTCACACACTGATGTTGGTGGAGAAGGCCTCGCTCTCAGTCTCTGCTCTAATGCATCCTAAAGGTGTTCTTTGGGGTTCAGGGCAGGATTCTGTGCAGAACAGTCCAGTTCATCCAAATCCAGACTCTGTCCTCCATGTCTTTATGGACTTTACTTTGTGCTCTGGTGCATAGTCATGTTGGAAGAGGAAGGGACCGCTCCAAACTGTTCCCACAAGGTTGGGAGCAAGGAATTGTCCAGAATGTTTTAGTGCCCTGAAGCATTCAGATTTCATTTCATTGGAACTAAGGGTCCAAGCCAAAGTCCTGAACAACAAGCCCACACCATCATTCCTCCTCCACTAAACTTCATGCTCGGCACAATACAGTCTGAAATGTACTGTTCTCCTGGTAACCTCTAAACCCAGACTGGTCTGTCAGATTTCCAGATGGAAAAGTGTGATTCATGACTCCGGAGAAGGCGTCTCCACTGCTCTAAAGTCCAGTGGGGGCGTGCTTTATACCGCTGCATCCCATGCTTTGCATTTGGTGATGTGTGTCTTGGATGCAGCTGTTCCATGAAGCTCTCTGTGTACTGTACCTGGGCTAATCTGAAGGTCACATGAAGTTGGGACACATTTCACATTTTTTTTAAACTTGTGCATAAAATGAATAATATAAAAATGTTTTATGCATATTTATGCTTTTATTTTTCCTTTCAGATAAAATGACAAATTAAATGATGAAAACTAAAAACAATGATTTACTATTCAACTTAAAACTTAAAAATGAAACAACACAAAATACTGCATCAGCAAACCAAAATACTGATTAAAACGTCCAAAACTAAAAAAAAAGAAAAACATAAGACGGTTTGTACCTGTGGTAAAGGTTGGTATTTAGAAATAACAAATGTCTCATCTTTGTTTCTTCTGTCAATAATGATCTGTCTGTTCTGGAGAAGGTTGTTCTCAGGTGTCTGTACAGGTTGTTGTTTGTTTGAAATTCTTTTCTTCCCGACTCTAAATTCTGCTTCATATTATCATTAACAGAGAAAATGTTTCTGATCTTTCTCCTTTTTCCAGTCTCACTCATTTCTTTACGTGTTATGCTGATGTCTTTTGTCGTTGTTGTATCTCTATCTCTCCCTCGTGTGCATTTCCTTCATGATTGCAGAACGGTAACGAGCTTTGCAACCCCCCCACACGCATTATCAGCGCTTTGACTGCATGATGGATCTGCGCAGACACGTATTGATCAGTCAATGCAGCTTGAAGAAAACAAAACCAGAGAGGATTTGTGACACTAAATCACAATGATCAGCTGCGATCCAGCTGTTCCATAACTCCTACTGGATGAAGCCCATCTGCTACAATATTCAAACATGTCGTTGTTTATTTCAATATTTAGCTGTTATCTTAACTTGTAGCTGTTTATCTAGACGTGTTTGTTTATTAGACATATACTTGTTATTCAACCATGTAGCTATAGAATTAATTAAGCTCACTTTTCTTTAGTAGTTCTAGCACATCACCTGTCCGTCCGGAGTTGAGGATCTCTCCTTCATGTGGGAAACCCTGAAGTTTCTTAGTTTTTTCCCCCCAAAAAAGATAGGATTTTTAATGAATTTTTCCTCACCCCGAAGGAGGGTGTAAGGACAGAGTGTTTGTTCAGCTTAGTCTGTTTAACAACCAGCTATTGTTTACTTTTACATGATTGATTTTTTGTCCTTGCAAAATACTGATGTCAGTCCAATGAGACGGCTCTAGCTGTGATATTGGGCTATAGAAATACAATTGAACTGAATTGATTCTTGATTGTGCTGCCATTGAAAAAAAAAAAATCATGCCTTTGATATGGGTCAGGGTGCCGGGCCAGAGTTTGGGGACCCCTGGTTCACATGTTCTACCACTTGGTGGCTGAGTTGCTGTTGTTCCCAAACTCTTCCATGTTGTTCTGATAGAGCTGACAGTTGACTGTGGAATATTTAGAAACGAGGACATTTCACCACTGGATTTGTTCCAGTTCCATGCTGGAATTCACTGAGCTCCTGAGAGCGACCCATTCTTTCACAAATGTTTGTGGAAACAGTCTGCAATTGGTCAAGCCAAATGATCAGGACAACTGATTCTGATCATTTGGACGGGAGAGCAACGACTTTTGGCAAAATAGTGTAAGTCAATTTCTATGGGTGACGTAACACTCACTCAGTCCAGTTCTCCTATGCAGTCAGTGGGGGCTTTTAGGTCACTGATAGTACATTTTAGGGGTGGAGCGCATCAGTAGCCACGGTTTGGAACACGTATACCTCAGAGTTACAATAACTCAAAGAATGTCAACTTCGGTATTAGTTTTTTTGTTTTAAAGAGTCTTGTTGCCAAAGTGGGAGTGTGCATTTCTAAGTCTGAGCTGATTCTAGAAATGTTTTTTTTCTATGAGTGTCTATTTGCGTTTTTAGAGAACAAGAGCGAGAGCTTCTCTTCCAGAAGAAAGGGAAGCGCCCCCGTGGAAGACCTCGAAAGATTTTGGTAAGACCTGATCTCTTCCTCCTCTTGTTAACTTCTCAGTCCTCACTCTCACTTCTTGTGTCTTCAGCCACCCCTTACTGCAGACAAGGACAGCCGGTCTTCATCGTGCTCTTCCCCTGGCCTGTCATCACCACATTCCTCTTCTTCATCAGAAGATGAGGAGCACACAAAAAAGGCAAAGTCCAGCTCTAACATCCATCCTGTCCCGCAGAAGAGACCTCATATCATGTTGGCCAAAGCAGACCCCCCTCGTAAGAAGAAACGTGGGAGGAAGCCACTGCCCCCTGACTTGAAAGCGTTGCGGCAGGTAAAAAACCGACATTCTCCTCTTCCTCCACGCCACCACCAGCCAATCAGGATACCCAGGGAAGATACGCGATCCGGCATGAAGAAGCCCCTTCAGCCGGCCAGCTTTACCTACTTGAGCAGAACGTCCAGAGACGAGGCCGCCGCCCCTTCCCACACTTTCTCTCAGAGTGCAGCTTCTAAAGTTGGGTCCATCAGCATGTGGGTCGGCCGCTCCCTGTCCGCCTCCTCTCCGTCCTCCTCCAAGACCAGCTCGTCCCAGAAAAACTCTTACCTAAAGCGCTCCTTCTCAGAAAGTGGAGGGGGGAGCAGAGGAGACGGCCTTAAAATGTCTGCTGTCAAACCAGGTGGAATCTCGAGCTCCCCTGGGGCGCATGGCAGCTTCAGCGGGGGCCAAGTGGTGATTCAGAGCCCCGCCCCAAGTCAAAAGAGGCCAGAAGGTCAGGGAGTGAAGACAGGAGTGGTTCAACACAAGCAGCAGAATCCTGGGCTCTCCAAACCGTCATCATCGTCTCCCTTCCTACGAGACCGAGCCAGCCAGGCGCTCAACCTCAGAGCTCTTAACCTGCAGAGTGTCAGCAAGACTCCCACGGGGGGCACGCACGGGAACACAGACTTCAAGAGTGGGACTGTTAAAGGGGGGCCACGAAGCGGCCTGTCATCCGGCGCTGGTACAGAGCGGGGGCGGGAAAGAGAGCAAATGATGAGGGGCAGCAGCGCCCTAAGGGACAAGCGTAATCAACGGAGTGACTCTCAGGACTGCGGCCTGAATGAGCTCAGCACCGGAGACTCTGAAGAAATTAGCAGCAGTGAGTCTGAACATGGTCCCGTCCTGTTCCCGGACAAAGTCCGGCCTAGCCTCGGTGTCAGTGCCACCGACTCGGACACAGAAACAGACTGGCGACCCGAGCGGTGTCTCCTGGAACACGTCTCCGTCACCGACGTCACGGCCAACTTCATCACAGTGACGGTAAAAGAGTCGCCCACCAGTGTGGGGTTTTTTAATTCACGCAATCATTGAGAGATGTCATCGGAGCTGGACCGCATCCACGATTTCTCGTGGTTTTGTAGTGCACGACCAGTGGCCCCACAGAAACTCTGAGTCATGAAGGAACTGTGTGGTTGGAACCCCCCCCACTGCGATGTTTCAGAGGGCCGCTCTCTACAATCCACCACACTGAACAGGCAGGAGGCGGAGCCTTGCAGTGCTGACGGGCACAAAGGCATGAACTCCAGTTTCTGCAATAAAACTCATTCGACAGGTTCACCAGTGAAAGCAGAGCTTGTGTGATGGTGTGTCATACTAATCTGCAACTTCACAGGAGATTCATTACATTTGTCAGTGTGCTAACTTCTACTCCATTTGTTTTACCTTTACCCACCATGAGGGGGCAGCATTTTAACGACAGAGGAGAGAGCGTATGTTGTCTTGAAAGTAATAGGTCAGCTTAACCTTTTAACAGCAGCTACAGTGTTGACGTTCTTTGAATTACCAAAACTCTACAACTGATTATATAATTAACCTAATTACAACAAATTCTGAAGCTAACATCAACTGTGTTGATATCCAGCACTTTACAGTGGTAAAGTGTTTAAGTAATATATGTAAACCAGCTGATTGTGACACAAAAATGCTTTTCCCCGCGTCAAAATCCAGTGGAACTACGTCAAATGTGTAAATAGCTGACGAGTTCAAAGTTTATGCTAGTTCAAAGAGCGTGTTATTTTGCTGTTGCTAGCAACAGCTCAGGTGTTAAAGGGTTAATTGGTGCTGCAGCTGGTGTCTGTACAAAAATACACCTGTTCTGTTAACCTAATGATTTCACACAAACTCCCATTCATGCAGAATCTGCCTTTTAATACTTCTGGGATGAAAATGTAGATTTATTTGTCTGTGTTGGGTTCTAAAGGTGATCAGGTGATAAAAAACGCCTGATCCAGGTATCAACGTCACCAAAAGTGGAGTTAGCTGGAGAGCAAGCTGTTGCTATCGAGGACCAAAGCAGTTGAGTTGAAGTTGTGTGATCAGGAAAGTCCATATTTGGTCCATGTCTTTTACTGACAGGTGTCTGTTCTTGGGACGCTACAAGTTCTTTGAATGTATTACAACTTAGCTTTTTTATTTGTACAACTTCTGAGAGTGGCACCCCCTGCTGGTGAGACATGGTTTTTAAAACACCCTGTGGCTTTTAGGGCCCAGCATTTATTTGACATTTGAAAAATAGCTAAATAATGCCCAAACCAATGATCCTGTAGTGCCATCTGGTGTTTGATGAAGGAATTACACAGAAAACACAGAAATTTAAACAAAAAGTTCTGCTCATTGTGTCCTCAAATCCAGAATCCCTCACCAGCTTTTAGTTGGGTCCCAGTCTGGGGAGCTAAAACAGAAGTAAACTTCCTGAAGCTTCTTCTGATGGCACTTTCAGAGGCTGTGCAGGGATCTCAGCTGACTTTGTTCTGGCTTCTATGTTTTTTTTTCCCCAAACGCAGATCCTCTTCCAGCGTGTTTCTGCATGTGGACCTCCAGTTTCAATCCTTCCTGTCTCCTGTTCTTCAGGTTATTTTCAGATCACATTCATACTTGAACCCAAACCCAGCAACTTCTGTGAAGGGCTGAGTGCTTGTCAGGTTTACTTTTTAATGCGCTCTGGTTTTGTGACCAAAGGTGTACTGTTCAGATCATACCTTCACAAATGTTTGTATTTTTTTGCACTAAGCTAATAAGCTGGCCTAGGTTTCTATTGATCCATGTTCGTACTGTTGGAACATGTTTTTCATGACTGTGTCTTCACCTTTAATGTGTTATTTATATTTGTAAATATATCTTTATATGATGTGACTCTGAGTCCTGGTGCTCATTTTGGCTCTGAGCTTCAGAGTCGTGTTGCTCTGTGCCTCCCTGATGTTGAAGGAAAATAAAGTTGAAATTTCAGATATGAAACACTTCAGGCGTCCTGCAGTTCTGTTCTGCACAAGCAGATATCTCAGCAGCAAACCAACTTTTTTTATTTAAAAATAGGGTTAACCGTGCTTTGGACAGTTCAATGCACTTTACCATGAAATTATATTTGTTGCACCACATCAAGAACAAAAGTCACAGTTTTGAGATCAAAATGTCCTGAATTGCAAACAAAAAGTTCAGTTCCAAAAACAAAATATTCCATTTTTAAAAATAAAATGTAAGCACAAAAATTGAAATTAGGACCAACCGACCCCTTTGCCATCCCTTCTCCCCTTTGTTGACCCGTGCACCCATACTCAAGAGTCAAATGTAAAAAAATACCACCTTTCCCAAAACCTTGTTGTAGGAAAGAATGTTTCTAGGAAGATACAACTTCATTTTGTACAAAATTAATTTTTGCACAAAAATTAAATTGCATAAAAAGTGTGGGCTACACAGTGGCGCAGTGGTTAGCACTCTTGCCTCACGGCAAGAAGGTTCCCGGTTCAAGTCCTGGCTGAGGGACACCAATGGGGGACGTTTCTGTGTGGAGTTTGCATGTTCTCCCCGTACGTGAGTGGGTTTTCTCCGGGGAATCTGGCTTCCTCCCACCGTCTAAAAACATGCTTCACATGTTCATTCTAAATTGTCCCGAGGAGTGACCCCGAAAGGGACAAAACGGTATAGAAAATGAATGAATTAAGTTGCAGAACAGTAGTCATTAATTAGAAGAAGAAATTTGCAGTGTCAACTAACTGTAAACTCAAATTCAATCATGCAGAGAAAACAAGGACAGATATTCAAGAGGTGGGCATGTTGAAAGAAAATGTACTTTTTTCCTAATTCTGCCTCCAGTTGATTCATTTTTAGAACAACAGCCTGAAAACATTACATTTGTTTGGATTTTTGTGTCATTGACAGTTAGGATGCAGTAATAAGGCTGTCTGGCACAGACTTACGAGGGACGGGGGGGGGGGGGGGGGGGGGGGGGGGGGGGGGGGGGGGGGGGGGGGGGGGGGGGGGAGGGGGGGCTTTTTCAGCACAAAACACCATCTCTGTTGTGAGATGCTGCTAATAAAGACAGTTAGAACTGTTATTTAAAACTGTTATTTAAAACAGTAATTTAAATTTCCTATGAATTAAGTTTGTTGTATTTATCCACCACATCTTAAAGTCCAGCTTGTGAGTGTATTGACTGACATTATATGTGGTCACATACTGGGGACACATAGACCAGCTTGTTGTACAAATAAATCATCAGGCCCTGAAAACACAGATTAATTGTTGCAAGGTAATAAATAGAACTTTTTCTCTTCACCAAAAAGTAGCTGGAGACTACTTCACTCGCAGCTGGCAAATTTTCGGGGGGTGCTGGCTACTTTTGAGGCCCCTGTAAGTGTTATAAACCTGGTGGTTCTGACGCAGATTCACATGAGGGAGGAGCTACTGGCAAAAATGTTTACAGCCTTATTGCTACGTTGTAGAAGACATGGAGGATATTGAGAGATTAGCTGGGGTTTATTTATTTCGAACAGTTCTACAAAAGCATCAGTAATCATGTCTGGGTCATGAGATCAATCAGAGACTCTCCTTGTACAGTGAGCTTCGTACTGATGGTGACCCAGTTTGGCAAAAAAAAAATCAGAGGACATTTTTACTATGGTCTCCATACAATAAAAGCATCATATAGTTTGGGATGAGCACAACGGCACTAATCAGCTCTTCCTCCATGTTGGTTTTGGACCCTAGCCGGTGATATCAACTCACACCTAAACAAAGCTGACTCCATGCGAAGGTTCATTAAAGTTCAGACATTTGAACTCTGGAAACAATGTGTTGTGCGGTCAAGTTGTTGACACTGACTAAGGCTGTGTCCGAATTCATTAATTACTCCCTAACTACTAAAAACTAGATAGTGCCCTGGAGTTTAGCAAAGCAATCCGGACACCATCCTCGGTGCTTTTTGGTCGCCGTTCTTCTTCGGGTGTTGTTTATGTGGTGGTTGACAAAGAACAGAATGCACTATATAGTGAGAAGCGAATGAAGTCGGACATAGCCATGGGATTCAGTCTTTCTGGGACCAGCAGGTTCTTCCTGTTTGGAACGCGGAGGGGGAGGGGATACTCTGTCCAGTTCTCTCTATACTGGTATACTGATATAGTGGTATAGTGGTATACTGGTATAGTGGTAAACTGGTATAGTGGTATACTGGTATAGTAGTATACTGATATACTGGTATAGTGGTATACTGGTATAGTGGTATACTGGTATACTAGTATAGTGGTATACTGGTATAGTAGTATACTGATATACTGGTATAGTGGTATACTGATATACTAGTATAGTGTTATACTGGTATAGTAGTATACTGATATACTGGTATAGTGGTATACTGGCATAGTGGTATACTGGTATAGTAGTATACTGATATACTGGTATAGTGGAATACTGATATTGTGGTATACTGGTATAGTGGTATACTGGTATAGTGGTATACTGATATAGTGGTATACTAGTATAGTGGTATACTGGTATAGTAGTATACTGATATACTGGTATAGTGGAATACTGATATTGTGGTATACTGGTATAGTGGTATACTGATATACTGGTATAGTGGAATACTGATATTGTGGTATACTGGTATAGTGGTATACTGGTATAGTAGTATACTGATATAGTGGTATACTGGTATAGTGGTATACTGATATAGTGGTATAGTGGTATACTGGTATAGTGGTATACTGGTATACTGATATAGTGGTATACTGGTATAGTGGTATACTGGTATAGTGGTATAGTGGTATAGTGGTATACTGTGTATGATTGATGCTCACTAGATTGGCCAATATAAATCACAATGCACTGCGTTTGAACAATTTTTAATGTAAAAATGTATTTTAAAAAAAAAAATAAACCACACACATTTTCATCCTCAGAACACAATGGATTCATAAGGAGTCTTGTTAAATATTTATTACGTTTTTACTTTAGGAAATCGGTGACGTCATATTTGAAATTTTAAAAGTTGTGGGCATTGTGTCGGAACTGCTTTTACGTCCTTTTTTGTCGTTGGGGAGTAGGGGGGTAATTCACACGTTGCCAAAGATAATCAGACATTAGACCTGCTTTTATATGAAAACAAAGTTTGTGGCTTCAGAATGTTGATTAGCTTAATGGTCTTTGAAGTGTTTGCATCTTTCTAAATGTTAAACATTTATTTTCTCCTTTCTGAAATTTGCTGACCTTAGCCCGTGAGCAGCGGCGCTTTCCTTTCCTGAAGTTTTCACCTGCGCGCGCGAGCGCTCAGCTTGGATTAGCGGGAAAAGATAAAAGCGCGCGTGCTTGCATACGGATTTGCTAGCTTCCACGGGGCGCGCGCGCTCACAGGCAGAGAGCAGCTCGGAGCAGACGAGCGCATCTCGGTGCTTTTGTGAGGCGGGGTCTGTCACACCCCCGCGGCGGGGATGCCGTTCCTCCCCCAGGACGCGGAACGCTTCGATGGACTGTCGCTGCTGTACTGGTGAGTGCCCCCTCCCGCCACGCTCGAAGACAGATGCGGGCCACCTGGACACGTTCGTGAGTGTTAATGCCGGCGCGACTGTTTTTTTCTCCCGCTTCTGCACGCGCGTGTTCTCCGTTTGGGTTGGACTCTTTTCGTGTTTCCCGCGTGGTTCCATGGTTGCTATTATATCTACATTTCTGGGAACACACTTAAAAACAGGTTAAATGCTGTGATGAAGCGGATGGTTCTTCTTTTCCTTTCTCCTTCAGTTGACCATCATGTTTTAGAAACGCGTGTCTTTTCCAAAGTCACACATTTGCAAAGTATTTTAATACATCGACATATTTACCCTTCCCTGTGATGAAGTGCCAGGATCACAGTCGTGCGGGTGTTTCCATACAGTCAAAATGACTTAAGATCCAGCAACAAGGAAAACGTCTTCTTCCCGCTGATCTCACATAACTTCACTCATTTAGCCCAGCTTTTGGTACACGGCATGGATGAAGGCATGCACGCGCATCATAATCTCACTGTGAGCTCATGATGACATGTCAGCTCAGGTAATGAGTTAATAATAGAGCCGCTTTGTTTGCTGCAGGTCGTGTGCTGATCCTCACTTCTCCTCTTCCACAGCACTGCGGGTACACCAGAGTTAAACTATCACTCCTTCAGAAAAACCGTCCGTCCGTAAAATGCTTTGTGTATAAAACATTGTGTTACAGACAGACAATTTTTTTCTACAAAAACAGAATCTTTTTACAGACACATAAACTCTTATACAAATACACAACCTTTTTTTATACACATGGACAATACTTTAGCAACAAATCTAACTTCATGCAAATCAACCAAGTAACAGCCTTTTACTTCAGTGCACAGCTTGGACCTGCCAATCAGATGCATGATATACATTCAAGGAGAACAAAAACAAAACAAAGAAAGCTACAAAGAAAAAATACTTTCAATCATTGTTAGTTTCAGAAAATTCTCCTGGTATTTTCCACCATCAACTCCCCTGAATGTAGAGCAGTGGTCCCCAACCCCGCTGGGCTGTACGGGTCTGCAGAAAAAGAAAAAAAAGAAACCCATTCGCTAACTTAGATCATGTCTGGTTTGTTTATTTTCTAATTCTGAAGGAAGTTTTATTTTGAAAAACTACTGGATTCTGTTCACTACATCGGTCTGAGATAAAGAGACTACTTGGGCTAAGCTAGAAAGCAAGTAAAAAACAAACAATCAAATGTATTTGGAAAGTTTCTTTAGGTAGAAAAGAGTCAGTGAGAAAACCGAGGAAGAGTCTTTGAGCACAAAGAAAAATAAAACTGCTATATACAGACAAAACAATGAGTCTTCCTGAAAATGTATTGCTTGGTACGCAGGAACATACCAAGCAACAAATCTAACTTCAGAGGATAGTCATTGTCTTCACCCTGTGTCATACCTCTCTGGGAGCTGGCTGGTGATATGCCCGCGGGGTGGCTGTGGTGCAGAGGTAGAGCGGTCAGCCTCTTATTGTAAAATCACAGGTTCATTTGTTGTCTTGTGTTGAAGTGTCCTTGGGTAAGTCACTGAACCCCATTGCCTCTGGTGGTTATACATTGGCGCCAGTGTTCGGCGGTGGAGCCGGCATCTGTGTGTGAATGTATGATAGCATGAATGAATGGGACTGTGAACGTAAAGTTTTTAGGAAGCCAGTTAAGCGCTATATAAGTACGTGCCATTTTCATTTGTGTTGGAGTTGCATTATACTACTTTTAGAAACGCTGTTGGTGGTTCTCAGAGTCGGGACTGGGCTGGGTTGGAACTTTGGAACATGTGTGGCCTTTGACATAACCCTGGATATCTGGGTCTGCTCTCTGCCCAGGCTGGGATTTGTACTTTCCATGCTCCTACGCTCTTGTGTGGTAGTCTGTGTTGTCCTATGTGGCTGGTATTGGGTTGTTTCGTGAGTTAAAGTTCTGGGGGTATTTTTGCAGTGGGGAATTGAGAGGCCTTTACTGCCTCCTGTGGGTTCTGTGCTGAGTGATCCTGGAGTCAAACCCCCCCTTATTATACATTATCAGCAATAGTACACAGAGATTTGCTCAGTCAATGTATACAGTTAGCCGCAACCAGAAAAACGGAGCGGGACCTGGCGGGAGACAAGATGGCAGCTGGAAATCATTAGCCAGAAGGAAATCAAGAAGCGGAACACCCCCTGTCCCTCCGCACATTTCAGTCTAGAAATACTCCTGTTTTTGATTGGAATAGGCAAATATATCCGGGTAACCTAGCAGTTACCTTTTAATTTTTGTTTTTTAAGCCTTAAACTTTAACACCTGAGGCATCTCTGTCAAAACCTACAATGCTCTTTGACATACTGAAACTCCTTATGCGATCAATGTGAATTAGCTGATCTGCAGAGGAAAGTGGTTTTGCGCTGGTAAAGCAAGATTTTAAAGCAGCTTTTTAGCTAAATACTACATATTACTAATGTGAAGTGTTATACAGCAGGGCAAAGCTGCTTTTTTCTGCGTCAGAATGAGTTGATTCCCGTTGATCGTGTAGTCGAGGGTTGAAGTTAACTGCGGTCAAAAGTAAACACTGGTCTGGAGTTTGGCCATTTCCGTTTCCGGCTAATGATTTTTAGCCGCCGTCGCGTTTGCCACCAGGTCCTCTTGGACATTTTAAACTGGAAATACATGATGCAGCTCTGTGCATAGAGTCTATTCTCTACCTCCTGGACCCCTCATTATTTTACTCTTCTAAGAGTTGGGTCATAGGACCCCTACATCATGAAGTCTCAGGTCATGTGACTTCATTTATTTTCTGAATCTCGCAAGACTGAAAAGGAGGATTGTTAGCCAAACTTAAGCTCTGCTGATGTTGCTTGTCCTCCCTAGAGGACTTGGTTACCCCTTACCAGCTCCCTTTCTGTTTCTACACTTGTTCATTGCCTTGTCACTTCCTGAATGACTTACTTCACTCATTTTTTGGTTTTCCACAAAAATCCTCCATAAACTCCAGATGGTCCAGAATTCTGCACCACTTTTCTTGTTTGTCCTCCTCCACATTGATACCTTCACCTTCTCTCTCTGACATTCTTCTATCCACGTCCCTGTTCTTCTTGTCCATCTCAGCACTAACAGGAGCAGGTGCAGAAATCAATCACCTGTTTTGTCTACATCACAGTGAGTTTGTTGAAGCCGGTGTATGACAGGATTTTAGCTCCAGCTTATTTGTTTACTTAAATGGATCAATAGGAGGTCTCCAAGATTTTTTATAATGTTCGAAGTTAGGACAACATGTCTATAGTGCTTCAGGTCAGAAAGATGATATATTTTTTTAGGTACTGGAACAAGGCAGGATGTCCTCCATTGTGCCAGACCTTTTGCCTGATCTGGTTTTGGTAAGGAGGGGCTGCAGACCTCCACATAGCTGAAGAAGGATTCAGAACTCTGCTTCTATCATCACCTGCACCTACAGATTTGTCACTGTTCCCCTTCTCCAACTGCTTTCTCCTGACTTAACATGACTGGCGAAATCTTTGTTCAAGAGGTGTTTGTACAAATGCTAAAAATGATCGGCTGACTAATGACATAGATATAATGGTGAGCTCCTGTTGTAGACATGACCTAATGACCTTGAAAAACAGAACAATGACCCATGATGAACAATAAAATCTAAGAAAACTTCAGAGATGTTGAAGTTATTTACATCTGGAAATATCTGAATTTGAAATATGACCATATGTGGATATTTTTGTAAAAGACAGAAATCTATTTTTTCCAAATCCCTCTTTTTATATGCTTTTTTCTGCTCAACTCTTGAGCACATAGGGAGCAGAACAACAAAGACAGGAGCAGATTAAATATGCAAGCAGTAATCCTGGGAGGGTGCAGCCCTTCTTCACATACAAGCTTAGTCATGGAGAGGATCCTCTCTGCAGTCTTAAGATTGCACATTCAGTATGAAGTCAATAAAAGCAACAGGATGAGCACTGATGAAGCACACTATCATAAATCTGTAAAAGTTCACTCCCACCACACTCACTTAAACAGTTCTTATAAAATATTGTGCTGCAGAAATGGTCCAGTGATATCAGAAGATGAACCCTGATGAGGTAAGGTCCAAAGAAGGTTGTTAAAACTTTGTTTAGTTCCTTGGTTATGTTTTTTTGTGCCGCCCTCACTATATGCCCGTCAAATACCAAATAAAGCCTTGAAAAAGTTGGAGTTGTGTGAGGAATAAAGTAAAAGTCTGAGTAAAACACCTGTCTGTCTTCTTTAACCCTATCAAGTCCAATTAAGACATTTCCTACCAAATGGATCTTTCACCTTCATGGTGAATCTCTCTTTCAGCCAAAGTGAGACATTCTTGTACACATTTCCTTTGAATCTTCAGCAGCTCGTGTCATTTATGCCTTAGTGATATGCGCCCTATTGGGGTTGACCTGCACTGGTGCTTAAGGTTGGGTTGTCATGGCCAGCGGAGGGTCATAGAGAGGTTCGGCAGCATCTTAAAGGGAACACAGGTGTTCTTCGTGTCCTTGAGGCTCGTTCAGCTACTTTAAGAGACGTCAGGAAAATGGAACATATCATTGTTGTGTGTGGTGAGTGCATTGGGAAATATTTGTAAGGATAATGTTTGCTACACACACTTATGATGTCCTTGCGCTGCACCTTTAGTCATTAGTAAGTAAATAAGCGCAAATGCCGCACACACAGAGTGTGCAGGTGATACGGAAGTGCTAGTAGGATGCCTGTAGGGAGTTGACACAAACTATGCTCTGATTGTCTAATTTACAAAATTCTACAACACGCCGATAGGCCGATACGATAGGCCTGCATCTCACCTATGTCATCCGTACTTACCCTTGTGTTGTTAAAGTGTTTACTATAACCTATTGCTAGCAGCATACCAGTAGAAAATATGTGGGTGAAACTTTTCCCTTTACAGGATCACAGAGTGAAATCTTAAAATTTCACGTGGGTCACCTGTGCGCCCTGTAGAGGTTTTTTGCCCGTAGATAATCTGTATCCAGATTGAGGAAGTTTTGACTGAGGCATAACATTGCTAATGGTTCTGAATCATCTCAGGATATCTTTCTTTAGCGTGTTTGACAGCAGTTATCAAAACCAAAATAATTGCAGGATTTTTGGGGATAAAAGTCCTTCATGAAACCATTTTATAATTTAAGTTCTGTGTTAGGTGATGTGTGGTCAGCGAAAGGTGTGTGTTTGTTATTAGTGTTAGCCAGTATCACACCGCGGCTCCCATGAGGCCTGTCTGTGACTGACGTTCGTGATTTGTAGCAGCTAATGCAGATTATCAGGCTTTAAGTGATCATTTTAATTGTTGCGTTGTGGGCCTGCTGTCAGCTTCCAGCACTTTAGAGATTTCTTTTGTTCAGGATGCTGCTGTTTCACGCTCATTCACATAGAAGAGAAGACCTTGCAATGTGTCACTCAGTGCAAGTCCAGGATACTTCCAAATGGGCCAAGTGAACAATTCCTTATGGGTCTGCCTAAATCCAGGATAAAAACTCATCCGTTTAACTAAATCTTTCCGAAGGCGAATCTAATGAGCTTGTAACCTCATCAGATAGGTGGGTTTTGATTTCAATTATTGACAGAAACAGACGAACAATTCCTAACCTAAATAGATTTTCTGTGGAGGAAATCTCTTGCTGATTTTGTACATTTTTCCACTTAAAAAAGAATTTGACAGTCAGAGATAGAAAATAACAAAGAAAATGTCTTTAAAGAATTTATATAATTATATTTGCATTTCATTGAGGGAAATATTTGTTTGAATACTTTTGCCTGTAAGACTTGGTACTTTGTGCCAAAACCCTTATTATTTATTATTATCGGCACAGATGTCAGATGTTTCGTGTAATTGATGAGCAGGTTTCTGCACATATGAGGAATTTTGGTCCCCGCTTCTTTGTAAATGATTTCTAAATCATTCAGATTTGGTGGCTGTCACTTAACAGCTGTGAACTGAAGTTCTCTCCATAGGTTTTCTATGGGATTGAGGTCTGAAGACTGTCTGGACCACTTCATGACCTTGATCTTACATGTTCTGCTTGTTTTGTTTTTGGTTCTCACTTCCTGATCTTGTGCAGGTCTTATGTGGCCTTCCCTAGCTACTTCCTCTCACTCACCTGCTGCTCCCACCCACTCACTCACCTGCTGCTCCCACCCACTCACTCACCTGCTGCTCCCACCCACTCACTCACCTGCTGCTTCCACCCTCTCACTCACCTGCTGCTCCCACCCACTCACTCACCTGCTACTTCCACCCACTCACTCACCTGCTGCTTCCACCCTCTCACTCACCTGCTGCTTCCACCCTCTCACTCACCTGCTGCTCCCACCCACTCACTCACCTGCTACTTCCACCCACTCACTCACCTGCTGCTCCCACCCACTCACTCACCTGCTGCTCCCACCCACTCACTCACCTGCTGCTCCCACCCACTCACTCACCTGTGTTACCTGTAAGAGGTGTTCACCTTGTTTCCGCTCTCTGTATAGTGGCATTTTGTGAGCTATTGTTGTGTTCTCACTGCTCCTTAGGTTTGCTTTATTGATTTGTCCCCCTTCCCCTCTTTTGAGGTGATTTTTTAATGTATTTATTTAGTTCCTGACATTAAACAAGCTTCAACTTGTTCTTTCGTGTCCAAGCCTTCTCTGCATCTGGGTTCCTTATCTCTAATCCGTAACACGATCTGCTCATCTTCCTCAGCCATTCTTTGGTTGCCTCGGCTGTATGTTTTGGATCATGATCCTTTTGAAAGACACATCCATGACCCATATTGAGCCCCCTGGCTTAAGGAGGAAAGGAAATTCAGGATTTGACGCTCCATGGCTCTGCTTCCTATCCACGCGGTGAAGTAGCTCTGTGCAGAAAAACACCCCCAAAGCATAATGCTTCCACCTCCATGCTTGACAGTGGGGGATGTGTTCTTGGGTCAGACGCAGCTTTGCTCTTCCTCCAAACATGATGGGTTGAGTTGAGCTCCATTTTGGTTTGATCTGACCACAGCAGCGTCTCCTAATCCCTCTGTGAATCATGCAGGTGTTCGTTGGTAAACTTCAGGCGGTCTGCACATGTGCCTTCTGAAGCAGGGGGACTTGGCCACCACTCTGCCATGTTAAACCATTGCAGCGTAAATGGTTTTCTTGGTGACTGTGGTTCCAGCTGCTTCCAGATCATCAACTAACTCCTGCTGCGTTGTTTTAGGCCGATTCCTCACTGTTCTCATGATCATGGAAACCCTACCAGGTCAGATCTGGTTTGGAGCTCCAGACCTACAGGTTAAATGATGGTCACGTTCTTGTATTTTGGCACCAACAGTTGTCACCTTAACCCCCAGCTTGTTGCTGATAGTTTTGCAGTTTTTCTACAATCTTCTGCCTTCCCACTGAAAACTCTTTAGTCTTTCCCATGTTGGAGAGTTTGGAGTCTGACGGATTCTGTGTTCAGGTATCTTTTCTACAGGTGATCAGTTCATTAGTGAGAGTCTAACTGGTCTGTGTGAACCAGAACGTCATGGTTTTGGGGATAAAATACTTTTTTCCTTAATAAAATTCTAATAAATTTGTCAGTTGTGATTTTCTATTTCTCACAGTTCAAAATAATTTACCATTATGATGAAAGACAGTAAACTTTTATTTTAAGTGGGCAAAGCTACAAAATCAGCAAGGGATCAAATACTTATTTACTTCACTGTAAGAGGTATAGGTTTTGGAGAGGCTTCTTGTTTACCCTCTCACAGTAGTTCACAGACGTGTAAGACACATTAGCTTAAAATCTTGACACCCCTGTACTCTCAGTGCAATGAGTTAGGCTTAAATGTTCAAAAGTGAGTCATGTTAGGACATGACAAAAGCAGCGAAGCGTGTCAGCAGAACAGAGCAGACCAGAGGGTGGGGGAACTGCGAAGCCTCTGTAGTTCAGTCAGTGTCGGCACAAAGCTTTGCTCACACACACACACACACACACACACAGATGTGAGCAAGTGAGAGAAATCTGCTGTGACGCTGAGCTGAGCCTCGGGTCAAGACCAGCAGACAGCACCAGGCTCACCCTGTCTGAGGAGCAGCTTTCATCTGGACTTGCTGTCCAAACGGGCTGCAGAGGAACAGCCATGGAGGCTTCGGTTCATCTGTTTTCTTCCCCTCATCATTCTGGATTACTGCTGGAGTGAGTTCCACATAGAGGTCGCATTTGGCGTTTGGGAGGAGACAGATTTTATTGGTTGCATGTCAGTGTAAAGAGGGAGGGAGGTAGACAACAACAAAATCCTGTGATGATTTGATTATATTCTGCAGCGGAGTCCCAAGGACACACACACACACACACACACACAGAGGCTTTAACTAAGACAGGATGTTGACACGTTACTGAATCCTTTGTGTCTTCGCTTGTTGCCAGGACAATCATGGGTCCACACGGCATCAACCGAGCCGTCCAGAGACTGGAGTTTGCTGACTGCAAGAAAGGACTCGGTGAGCAATGAAACTTCCACTTTACTTCAGCATGGGAAAGCTGTCGTACTGAAAACCAAGGGAGAGGAGAAGGTGCCAAAACTCGCAAGATAGAAGTAACATCTGCAGACTGATTGTCCTGCAGCTCATGCTGGAGCTTTAAACACCTGAGCATTAAACTTTTAAGAAGAGATATGACTCAAGTTGTACTATGAGGAACAGTCTGAGGATTCAGAGTTGGTCTGAAACCTCTCCAACCAGAGTTAAGGACGTTTGAGGGGATATAAGCTAGCGGTAGTGTCCAAAAACAGATGGGTGACAGGAAGTGTGGACGGGGTTGCTCTGCACTAAGGGTTCCCTCACACAACTTAGAGGTGAATTTCTAATGAGCTACTACAGGACCGTTTATAATTTTTTTTAAAGCTGAAAACGGCATAATCATACTTAAAAAAACCACTGAGAACTTAAAAATAGATCAAGCCACAGTTTGTGAACAGATCTGTGGTGCTTGTGGGGCTAGTTCCCTTCAAATATTAATATTAACACAGATAATTACATTGACTTTTTTTCCCATTTTTATTTGTCTTAAGACAATGAAGCTGACTACTGGTGCACAAGGTTCTGTGTTTCTGAACAACAGCAGCTTCAGGGGGTGATCATTATGAAATAAAACATGCAAACAAGACAGAAAGAGAAGCAACATCAAACAAACTCAGCCTTTATCCTCCACTTGTGTTTGATTTCATCCATAAACATCAATGTCTGCTGAATAGTGATCGTCCAGAGATGTCCGACTGCTGAGATGAGAAACATACCAACCCTGTGGACCATGTGACCGTCTCATTTGTGTTGGGCTCGTTTTAAAGCAGGCAAAGGCCCTGAAGGATTTATCCAAAATGTTTAGAGTCCATAAAACCATGTAATTGCTCTGACCTGTCCTGACCTCCAACATCATGATTTTACAGAAACCGCTTTGGCTCGTTGCTGACTTTCTTTTAGGGAACTGATTTGGGATTTTCATGCTAGAAAAAAAACACACCAGAGGTGTGGCAGCTGTAAACTGTTGTTGTCTGTACACTCTGCATCCTCAGGTGTTAAAATAATCGGTGGTTACAAAGAGCTGACAGGCGAAGAGTTCGGCATCTTCATCAAGCGGGTGATCGCCGGCGGCCTGGCTGCCCTGGACGGTATGAGCTCCTACGGCAAAGACCATGATGGTCATTATCCTCTCACCTGACTCCGCCCTGTCTGTCCTTCTGTTCCAGGGAGGCTTAAGTCAGGTGACCTGATTCTGGATGTCAATAATATCAGTCTGATTGGAGCGACCAATGAGAGGTGAGTTCACAGCTGATTTCCCTCTTCTGTTTCAAAGGCAAGTACACAGTGAGCATCCCATCATCGAATGCACGTTCATCAGTGTCACGTGCACACAGATGGGGGTGCATGATGTTTGTCCAGTTTCAAGGTCTTTGGTCATGTGACTTATTGATCTGAATCTTGTAAGTTTAATTCTGAACCAGGTTTAACAGCTAGTACGTGCACACATGGGCAAATTTGGCACAAAATGAAGGACAAAAAACAGCCAGACAAAGCATAATCCTGTATTTGTGAAGGTGATACCATGAGCCTATGAGAAGTTTTTCCTTGTTATTGTAGTTACTTATCTGACATTTAGAGTACTCAACAGGAACTGAAGATTTTTACAGAAGGTTCTTCTTAGTTATAGCTTCAGTCTTTGGTGGGTTTGGTCTGTTGCTTGCAGCATGTTGGGGTTCATAACAACCTATTGTGATTGTAATATCCTATGTTATGATGTAATTAGAGCATAGGCCCAAAGCTAGGTTCAGAAAAGACATTATAAAGCTCTTTGATGACTGTGATCATCCACATGTGTAGAGGCAGAAGACCTGGAGCTGCCGTCTCCTGAGGCTTCAGTCTTGGTTATGAATGCTTCATCTGTGTCTTGACAGGGCAGTGGAGATCCTGAGGACAGCCTCCCTCTCCAACCACATGTCGCTGTTGATCGCCCGAGATGAAGAATCTAGGTGAGAAATTGAAGTTTGTTCAGATCGTGGATTGTTAAGATTGCAGTTTGTTTTAATCTCAGTTTGTTAAAGTCCTGGTTTGTTAAAAATCACCATTTTTAAGATCACGGTTTGTTAAGATTCAAGGTTCAATGCATTTATTGTCATCTGCACAGTGAGGAAACAGGTTTCCCTGTACAATGAAATTCTTATTTTGCTGTTCACTCCGAATGCCATGAAACACTTTAGGTTAGAAAAAACAAGAAATAAAGAAGAATATTAACACAACATACAAGATTTACAAACGATATAACAATATAAACTATATAAACTATGCATCATTAGATAAGATTACAGTATGGTCAGATTGCGGTTTGTTAAGATCACGTTTTTTTAACACGTTTTTCCACATTATTAGGCACAACAGAGTTCCACAACATTTGATAGATTCGAAAGAACATTTGTCATTTTTTGAATCCGCTGCATTAGCAGGTCATATTTACTGAAATCATTAACTATTCCAATCAAAAACATCTTAATAAGTCAAGTTACATTTGAACTAATAACTTCTTATTTTAGCAGCTTCACAATTCTTGCATCCATTGAACTTGTGTGTTTTTGGAAAGTTTCTACTGGAATTTCTTTGCAATATGTCAGAATAGCTGCCCAGAGCTGCTTTTTGGATATGAACTGCCTCACATATTTGTGTTCAGGATGCTCCAAAGGTTCTTAGTAGGGTTAAAGGTCAGGCAAGGATGGGGGCCACACCATCAGTTTGACTCCTTTAATGCCATAGCAGCCAACGATGCAGAGGTGTTCCTGCAGCATGAGACAGTGAGTGCATTGTCATGCATGAAGATGATTTTGTTACGGAAAGCACTGTTCTTCTTTTTGGACCATGGAAGAAAGTGGTCAGTCAGAAACTCCGCCTACTTTTCAGAGGTCATTTTCACACCTTCAGGAACCCCAAAGGAGCTGAACAGCTCTCTTACCATAATTCCAGCTCAAATCATGACTCCAACCCCTCCTTGCTGACGTCACAGCCTTGTTAGGACATGGAGGCCGTCCATCAACCACCCAGTACTCCATCCATCCAGGGTTCCACAGCACTCATGAGTGAAGAAGACTGAAAACGAGTCTTCATGAATGTCTGGGCCCACTGCAGCCGTTTCTGCTTGTGAGTGTTTAGGGGGCAATAGAACGTTTATGTAGAACTGCAAGTCTGGAAGATTTTGCGAAGTATCCAAGGTTTTCATACCTTGTCTAATACATTAACTATTTCATGCTTTTCAGCAGCAGAGATTCTTTTTCTTGCCCATATTGTTGAAAATGTTGTTCTGCTTAATATTGTGAAATGCCGTCTTCAGTAGTTTTTCTTTTAATTGAACTCACCTGGCAAACTAATTATTGCTAGTGTCTTTGATTGATTTCAGTGATCCAAGGAGCCCCAAGACACAAATTCATCCATGAATTTAATTGAAAAGCAAAGAATTCTGAATCTTTTTGACACTTAAAAACAATTTTCATCATAATTTGGAAGGTACTGTAAAGTAAGAAAAGAAAAAATGACGAAGGTTTTTAAAATTCCAAAAGCACAGAGAAGTGGAAGACGGTTGATTTGCTCAGCTTCAGTTTTTTTGGTTTGTGGCCCTTCCTTCCTTCAGATTTCAGTCTGTGTGGAATGTGACCCAACACAGCTCAGAGTCCTGAGGTTGAGCTCTGAGCTGACAGACGGGTGGACCAACCGACCTGGCACCCACACTGCTGCGTCGATTCAAACGCAGCCTGACACAATCGGGACGCAGTGCTTTGTGTGCACCGGCTCTGCTGTGGAGGTGACAGCTGCCCCTCAGAGTAGTCGCTGAGCAGAAAACCGCGGTGAGGCTGTCTGCGGTGAATGGACAGCCAAAAACAGGAGCATGAGACATTAGTGAGCGCCTGTTGTAGAAGGCAGTCCTGCAGCCTGCTCAGCCGCCCCCCCGCGTGTCCTCAGTCAGGGTCAGGGGAACAGATGGAGCTGAACATGCAGCGGACAACAATCACGTGTTGTTTTGACTGCACAAAGAAAGTCTGCTTACCCCTCGCTTCACTTGTTATGAAAGTAGATTTGTGCAATAGCCCCTCAATCATGACCTTCATTGTTGCAGAGATTTTCACCTGACCATTGAAGGGGGGAGTCACAATAACCTGTTTAGTTTTATTTAAGGGGTCTCCTGTGGGTAAAGAAGAAAGCAAAGACATAAAAAATAGTTGAAGTTGTATCTAAGGGTACAAAAACATTTAAGGTCATCCTGCCAAATGAAACTGGAGGATTTCTGGATGCTGCAGGAACTACAAGGACCTAAAGCTCCTCGATGAGGAGGAGTCCATGAGAAGCTGAATTGGATTGGGGGGGCTTTTAAAAGATTATGTCGTTTAAGCTGCTGCACAAAAATCGTTTCAGGACAATGGCTCTACCCCTCAGCCCTCCTTTTTTTGCTAAGAGTCAAGGCAGGTTTTAATTGTAAAAGATGATCTTCATTTTCTGCTTTGGGTTTTAGTTCAATGCCTTTGGTTAATTAATGAAATAATAGACGATGATTCAGAAAGATGAAACACAACCAGAAATGACTTTCCTAAGGTCTGTGTGCACATTGAAAGGGTATGATCCCTATATACTCCTGTTTTCAGTTGAATAAAGATGACATCTATAAAATTGCAAAATTCATTAAAACCGTTTCTAGAATAGAGTGGGTACAGAAAGTATTCAGACCCCCTTAAAAAGTTCACTCTTTGTTATGTTGCAGCCATTTGCTAAAATCATTTAAGTTGATTTATTCCTCATTAATGTACACACAGCACCCCATATTAACAATAAAAACAGAATTTTTGTCATTTTTGCAGATTCTTTCAAAAAGAAAAACTGAAATATCCTATGATCCTTAGTATTCAGACCCTTTGCTGTGACACTCGGGTATATTTAAATCAGGTGCTGTCCAGTTCTTCTGACCATCCTTTAGATGGTTCTACACCTTCATTTGAGTTTCTAAGAGCACAGTGGTCTCCATAATCTTTAAATGGAAGATGTTCAGGACGACCAGAACCCTTCCTAGAACTGGCCATCTGACCAAACTGAGTTATAGGGGTAGAAGAGCCTTGGTGAGAGAGGTAAAGAAGAACCCAAAGATCTCTGTGGCTGAGCTCCAGAGATGGAGTCGGGAGAAAGTTGTAGAAAGTCAACCATCACTGCAGCCCTCCACCAGTCGGGGCTTTATGGCAGAGTGGCCCAACGGAAACCTCTCCTCATTGCAAGACACATGAAAGCCTGAATGGAGTTTGCCAAAAAACACCTGAAGGACTCCAAGATGGTGAGAAATAAGATTCTCTGGACTGATGAGACCAAGATAGAACTTTTTGGCTTTAATTCTAAGCTGTATGCGTGGAGAAAAGCAGGTACAGCTCATCACCTGTCCAATACAGTCCCAACAGTGAAGCATGGTGGTGGTGGAATCATGCTGTGGGGGTGTTTTTCAGCTGCAGGGACAGGACGACTGGTTGCAATGAAGAGAAAGATGAATGTGGCCAAATACAGGGATATCCTGGACCAAAACCTTCTCCAGAGTGTTCAGGACCTCAGACTGGGCTGAAAGTTCACCTTCCAGCAAGACAATGACCCTAAACACACAGCTAAAATAACCAAGGAGTGGCTTCACAACAACTCTGTGACTATTCTTGAATGTTCCAGCCAGAGCCCTGACTTAAACCCAATGGATCATCTCTGGAGAGACCTGGAAATGTCTGTGCACCAACGTTTACCATCCAACCTGACAGAACTGGAGAGGATCTGAAGGAGGAATGACAGAGGATCCCCAAATCCAGGAGTGAAAAACTTGCTGCATCTTTCCCAAAAAGACTCATGACTGTATTAGATCAAAAGGTGCTGCTACTAAATACTGAGCAAAGGCTCTGAATACTTAAGATCATGTGATATTTCACTTTTTCTTTTTTAATAAATCTGCCAAAATATGGCAATATGGGGTGCTGTGTGTACATTAATGAGAAAAAAATGAACGTAAATGATTTTAGTAAAAGGCTGTAAAATAACAAAGAGTGAAAAATGTAAGGGAGTCTGAATACTTTCCATACCCACAGTATATCTGTTCTAGATACAATCTAAGACTTGCCAGTGTTTTGGAAGGAGTCTAGGGAAAATCTCCTGTTTGTACTGAAACAGTGAAGGATGATTGAAGAACGACAGTAGTGATTGTCAGCCATTTGTACCTGCTGAAGTTCAGATAGTATTTCTTTTTCTCTCAGAAGGGTTCAGTCCAGTCCTGTGGGGTCGGTGTCTTGTCTTCTTTTCTGGTTTTCTCTTACTCTGTCACTTCTCCTCAGTGGATCCAGAAGCAGGACACTAGCCCTGGGACATTGACTGCAGTTAAGCATCACAGTGATCCTTCATATTGTATCCACCTTCTCCTTAAAGGCAGGGATTAGGAGTAAGGAGGTACTGATCATCAATCATAAACTCATCTCACCTCCTTCTGAAGACCTCTGCTTTTACCACTAGGCGTGTAACAATTAATCGGCTTTATTGATGGATTGATTACCAGATCGACATGTCAGAGACAAGTTAATAATCGAATCAACCTATACCATTAGAAAATAATCTTAAAATTGAAATCAATAGATTATAAAGATGTTGGAGAATACCATTTGGATTGAGGCACAGTAGGTTTATTTTACTATAACTTAATAACGATCAAGTGACATCGCAACGAACAACACGTGATGACACCAGAAAATTATCAACCAACATTACAGTGTTGCTAGAATGTTCTAATGATGTTCCTTTGGATTATTCTGATGTGGAAAAACAACAGTGAAATGAACTTTATAAAACTCAAATGTGAATGGATTTGACATTCATTCTTGTTTACTTGTTTGTTTGTAAACATATTTATTTACACTTGATTATCTTGAAGAAACACAAGAATCTGGAAAACTTCACTGTTCAGTAGCAGGAATTTATCTCTGAGTCTCACTGTTGAAGTTCTGGATGAAGATGTTCTGATCATTTTAGATCAGAGAATTAGATAATTTAAACTGAACCCATATCAACAACTACAAATTATTAAATGAATCAAACCATTTACACCCCTATTTATGAGAAAAGCAGGTCTTTGCTTAGTCTGCTGCTCTGTTTACCCACATGATTCTACAGTAATGAGGAATATTTACTCCACTCAACCTTCTAGGAATGACGTCCTTGCCAGTTTATCCAAGGCAAGAAACCCATGTTTCCTGACCAGAGGCCACAGAACAACTGAACTTCACCAGTTTGAATCCAAACAAACATCAATACCTTTGGAACAAAGAAGGAGAATATAGACCAGAATGCTCAAAAGCCAGTGAGGGACAGCTGAAGCCCAAAGCGGGTCAGAAAAGAGGGCTCGGTTTGTGGACGGTTCTGCTGCAGAAGCACTTGTATTTGACATACTGGAAAAGCAGAAGGAGGTGGCTTTAAGACTTTAAACTCTGACGGGACACCAGTGTGCAGACTCTGATCTGCAGATGTTTCTCATGAGCTCCTCGCAGATGCAGTTTAAATAGCATTAGGCCAGAATCAGCCACCGATGGTCAGCAGTGTGTGTCAGGCTGACCTCCATGTGAGGGAGACAAACACTCACTAATCTGTTGGCTCTCTTCAAGCACAAAGGCTGCAGGCCTTCATGGCTACTACTCATATCTGCTGATATAAAACAAAATGTGGCTTATGTTTTTAATCAAGATTTTTAATTTCTGAGCCTGTCAATGAAAGTTCTTTCTGATTATGAAAACATTATGATGTCTTTCAGGAGAGAGTTTGCAGAGTTAATGGAAAAATACGGCTCAAGCAACACCACAGCTTCCGGACGGATCTCACCCCCTCAGTTATCATCAGGTAAAGTGAGGCAGTTCAAACACCCACTAAACAGGCTGCCAGAAGCCATCAGAGACTGGGTTTGGTGGCGGATATTTAAAACCTGACAATAATGAATGATCATAAATGTTGTAAAACTAAGAAACACAAAAGTAACAGGAAGGGAACAGGAATAGATGATCTGACAAGGACAAACTGAAAAGCAGGGACTTAAGTAGATTGAAGGTAATCAGCAGAAACAGCAGGAGTTCAGTGGCTAAAAGAATACAGAACATGACTCAAACATAACATTCCTGATAAAAAAGCAACCAAAAAGGCACCAGTCCTCGCACAAGTGTCAAATGAAGCTAACAGAAGTTCACCAGAACTCACAAACATTCCCTGAATCTCACAAATGTCTGAAGCAACCACTGAAATGTACAAGCATTAGCTCAAACATATCAGCTGAAACACCCAAACTTCATGACCCTGGCTGGTTTTCCAGCTCCCTCCCATCCTTGCTGCTGATTAGCTGACTCAATCTTTTAACATTCTGATTAACTAAATATGCTTGATCCAGGTAATCAACAGCAAGAAGTGTAGGGTCTTAAGGACCAGGAATGAACACTTAAGGATTCAAGTAATTTTTGGTAGTTTTTTTTGCCTACTCACATTGACATGTTTATGGTATAAAACTAAGACAAAAGGAAAAAAGCAAGAGTATAAAATCAGAATAAAAAACCTGTGGAGGTCAAGCCAATACCCCCACCACAACACCAGCCAGCCTCCTCAGCCTCCCTACTTCAGTAACACAAAAAAAAAAAACAATTTATCAAAGATTCAAACCTCAACACATGACAATACAATAAAATGTAACCCATGTCAAAACCAACTCAAACCCTCCATGACGGCACAAACATATTACTGTTGTGCTGTTATAGAGCCAGGATTTTATACAGAAATCTGTATAACGTGCCTGCATGTTACTTTAATTCACCCTTACTTACCCTTGAGTGTTTGCTAACACCTATCTGCCGCAGCATGCCCGTTTGAAAAATAATGTACATCAACATTTTCGCTCTACGTGCTCTCCGATTGGGCCACAACTAGGATATTTCTTGCGGGCCACCTGCATGGCCTGTACAGAAACCTGCTGACAGCCCATATTTACCCATAAGGGCAGTTGTGACTAACGCATTAAAGACCCATTCCAATGAAAATTGTGTTTTAGGTGTTTTTGACATGTTCTTGTAGCATTTTTCACAAAATGAAGGACAACAAAGATTTAAGATTTAAACAGAGTTTCTGTGCGTTACTTCATTCAAATTGTGGTGAATCAAGAGCAGATAAAAACCTGCACTTTCAAAAAGCTTGGGTTTGTGACACAGCAACTATAATGAATAGGTTGAGGTCTTGCTCTGCTCCAACTGAAACATCCACTTGCAAACAAACAGATCCATGTACATTTTAATTGTCCTTGTCTGAGCTGGAATCTGGTTTCAAACTGTGCGGCTGCATAGCTCTGATGTTGCTTGCTGTCTTTTTTACTAATCTTTTTTACTTGGGTTTGTGAGGGTCTGTAAGCGGGATACAGAATAAACATATGATAGCTGGAATATCATGGTTACTTCCACGCCAACAGTCAACAAGACAACCCAAATGCAAACTTCTGATGAACTCCTGCCACGCTGCAGAAAATGTCTTTAAAAAACTACACGTTTTTTGAATTATCCAAAAAAATTAAAAGACCACTGGGAACAATTTTGCAACAATGATTTGCCTCCTGCTCAATATTCTAAACTAATATAGATGAAGTTACAGATAAAGTAAATATACTGTAAAATATCGTGTTTTTAATTTACAACGGGTGTTAAATTCTAATCAACACAGTTGATGTAATCAGCTTGTGTCACATTTCACAGCGATTAGGATGATTTCCTTCCGACAGCCTTGTGACCACTGTGACCTGAGTGAATACCAACAGCTATGAAGTGCAAACCAGGCCTAAAGGTCAAACTGAAAAGAGCTACTAAAGGTCTTAACAGCAAATTCTCTATTAAAAGTCAACTGGAAGTCATAGACATTATTGAACCTCAAAAAATACCTTAAGCTTTCTTACAGTCCTGCTCTTCAAAACACTTTTTGCAACATTCGGTGCTGTTGTGGTTGTTTTTTCCTTTGATTTGCTCATCTTTTCTCTCAAGTCTTCCTCCTCACTTCTTTCTCCTCGTCTGTTGATGTTCAGGAAAACTAACGGACACAGCCTCCTCTTCCTCCTCCTCTCGATCAGAAAGCCCCCAGCTGCTCAGTCCCAAAGAGGGAGTCACATCCTACATGCAGACTCCACACTACACAGGAAACCCCTCCTACACCGTGCACACACCTGTGCACAACTTCAGGTAGGAGGCTGAAGAGAATGATGCATTCATCCATCCATTCAGATTTACCAACCGGCCTGTGCATATTATGGAGATAACCTTGAATTTAATACACTTCAATATAATATTTTATAGTTTTTATGTGTAAAAAGACAAAAAGAAAAAAAATCCCTCTAACCCTCTACAGGTGGTACCTCACCCCAACCTCGGGTCCTCTACCAGAGGCCTGGAAGCTTGAGGGTCCTGCAGTATCTTAGCTGTTAGTCCTGCACTTTTCTGGACTGAGATGTCTGAGGTCTTTCCAGGGATCTTCTGTAGCCACTCCTCCAGTTTGGGGGTTACAGCCCCGAGTGTTCCAATTACCACGAGCACCACTGTCACCTTCATCTTCCAAGCTTTTTTCCAGTTCTTCTTGAGTTCCTGGTATTTCTCCAGTTTCTCATGTTCCTTCTTCTTGATGTTTCCATCTCTTGGTACTGCCACATCCACCACAACAGCTTTCCTCTGTTCTTTATCCACCATAATGTCTGGCTGGTTCCATCACCATCCTGTCGTCTGTATCTGGAAGTACCACAGGATCTTTGCTCTCTCATTCTCTTTCACTTTCTGAGGTGTTTCCCATTTTGACTTTGGATTTTCCAGTCCATATAATGCACACATGTTCCTGTTTACTATTACAGACACTTGGTTGTGGCGCTCCATGTATGCAGCATCTTACATCTTCCAGTTCTGTGCTGGATTGTTTCAGGCTCCTCTTTGCACAGCCTACACCTTGGGTCTTGTCTGGTGTGGTAGATCTGAGCCTCTATCACTCTGGTGTTCAGGGCTTTCAATTTTTTATCATGAGAAACAATAAATATATGCGTTTAATTCACGTTTGATCAATTTAATCTTAAATGAAAGCTTAACACTTCATTCATTTATTTGTTTAATTGTTCATCCGCTGTTGTTTTTTTTCTTCATTAACGCACTTATTTGTTTGTTTTTTAAAAATGTATTGGTTTGTGCTGTCAACCATCACTTTATTAGCTTGTTCATGAATTCAATTTCATTGATCCTTAATTCAGTTGCTCCTTTTATTTGGTCTTCTTTTATTCAGTTTTTCATTTTGTGTTTACATTTTTAAATTGTTCATTGTTCAAATGCTTAATTAGTTGTCTCTTTTTCTTTATCTATTTTTGATTCGGTTTATTTATTTATTCTACCTTTTGTACAGTCTTTTTGCACTGAATATTTTTTTATTTATACATTTTTTCATGTACTTTTGTATAATTTACTCCTAAAAGTAATTATTAGCTGATTCTTCCAATATTTTATTAAATTTACCTTTAAGACTTTTTCTTAAACAATTTTAAATAAACAGTTACTTCTGCATGAAAAGTATTTGCAGCTCTGATGTGAGCATGGGTCTTCATCCTCCTGCCTGACTCTTCCTATCCCTTTCCCTCTCCAGTGACAGTATCATTCAGCTGATCTGTGTTGCCAAGGGAACAGGCCTGGGGCTCGTCATCAGGGGCGGAGCTAACCGTGCTGAAGGACCAATGGTGTTCATTCAGGAAATTGTGAATGGAGGAGACTGCCAGAAGGTGAGCTTCTTCACCAGGGCGATACTGGCAATGGCAAATCTCAACTTCTCTTTACTTGACTTATTTTAAGAAGAAAACAGTTTTGTTAATTGAAAATAACAGAACAAGTCAACCTTGGCATCATGCTACATGCTCCCAGGGGGCTTGATATTTGCCCCTCTTTCCCTCCTTTGATCTACTTTTTCAAACCTGGCTTAAATGAGCCACATTAGCACATCTGGTCCAAAGAATTTAAAAGCTGTGAAGGTTTGTTAGAAGGGGAGTGATTGCACATTTGGTACTTTTAATTGGACTTTCTCTTCTTTTATTATCTTAATTTTGGCTGATGAGTCCATCAATTTGCAGGTTTTTGTTTTATTTTTTAATTTAAAAAGTAGTTTAGTTAAAGAGGATCTGCCAGTTGGCCCTGACTCACCTCTTTTTCTGCACCAGGATCTCCAGTCTTTGGCTATTGCTTGTTTTGGCTTTTATTTTTGTAATCAGTCTTCTTTTTCCAGGAAACTCTATTCACATTGTTCATTCATCGATGTTAAAAAAATAAATTAAAACATATAAAATAAATATATGTAGAGAGAGAGAGAGAGAGAGAGAGAGAGAGAGAGAGAACAAACTACTATGTATATATAGTAGTTTGTCCTCTCTCAGTGGGTGGAGTTCTCCTTCCCCAAGTGGAGGAGTTTGAAGTATCTTGGGGTCTTGTTCTCGAGTGAGGGAAGATCGGAGCGTGAGATGGACACCTATGGTCATGAGCTCTGGTTCATGACCGAAAGAACGAGGTCCCAGATCCACACGGCTGAAATGAGCTTCCTCCGTAGGGTGGCTGGGCGCTCACTTAGAGATAGGAGGAGGAGCTCGGAGTAGAGCCTCTGCTCCTCCACATTGAGAGGAGCCAGTTGAGGTGGCTCGGGCATTTGGTTCGGATGCCCCATGGACGCCTCCCTAGGGAGGTGTTCCGAGCATGTCCCACTGGGTGGAGGCCCCGGGGAAGACCCTGGACACTCTGGAGAGACCATGTCTCTCGGCTGGCCTGGGAATGACTCGAGGTCCCCCCAGAGGAGCTGGAGGAAGTGGCCGGGGAGCGGGAAGTCTGGGCATCTTTACTTAGACTGCTGCCCCCGCTACCTGGTCCCGGATAAGCGAAAGAAAATGTATGGATGGATGGATCTAATACATCTTTGTTAACAGAACGCATCATAAAGTCATGATGCATGAATGAGACAAACGATCTTAAAATCTGTTGTACAGCTCCTGCATGGCTGCTGTACTACTTTTGTTTGTTTGTTGCACATTAATCACATTCATTGCATTTTCCCTGCTCCCTGCTCTTGTTCTGCTCTTGTTCTGTTTTAGGATGGCAGGTTGCAAGTTGGGGATCAGCTGGTGTCAATCAACAAAGAGTCTCTGATTGGAGTGACATATGAGGAGGCAAGGAGCATCCTGACGCGCACCAAGCTGAGGTTGCCTACCCCATCACACACAATAACGCCTCCCACAACTGCTCACAGAACACCTGTATATGTCATGAACAGATTACATGATGATGTTTTTTATGTAGTTGGGGTTCAATTCAAAATATGCAGAAGTAAATGAGTAAGTCTATATTTACCTGGCAAAAACCCCAAATGAGTAAGAAAAAGTTTGAAGCATGAAAATAGAAGTAAATATATTGTTCATGATCTGTGCATGAATATTAAAGTCACCCACTTCATTGATTGTATCTGTCTTTTTTACTCTAATTAATTTGAAAAAGATCAGAATTACAACAAATGGGAAAGTAAACATCAAATCAATTGCTGGTAAACATTGTAATGACATTTCAATTAGAAGAGATATTAGGAATGTGAGTAAAGATGTATTTGAGTTATAGAAAACTATGCATGAAATGAATCCAAAGTCTTTAGGCTCTGGGTGGATAACGTCTTGCATTCTTGGGATGACCTCGTGTCATAGATGTATAAACCCCAGAGTCTAGACACTGATGGGGTCTAGACTGCTATAGGCCAGACCGTTCCTAAGCATTGTTTTCAGTGGAGAACGGAGGGATGGCAAACTGTATAGAATGCAGAGAGAGAACCATTCATGAATGTAAAGGGAAAAATAGGATTGTGATTGGCTCAGAAGAAGATGATCTATTTAACTACTGGTTCAAAGTGAAGGCCTAAATGATAATGATGCTTTGAGTGAAGTAACTACTCAGCCAACAACCAAAGCTTCACTTATTATTTAATAAACCACATTTAGCAATTTTTATGCTGCAGTTAAATCATTACATTCAATCTTTAGAATAATTCTTTTTAATAGTTTTTGTTTTACAGTCTCGTATTGTACGGGTTTTAACTGTGTTTACTTGATTTGACAGGTGGAGGATGAGCTTTATGGTGGGCTAACCACCACACTAACATGCTGGCCACATTCAGGATCATTATGGTCAAATTCAGTGGGCAATGGGTATTTCAATCATGGCCCCTATAAGTGACCAAGAGATTACATTGAGGGTTGCGTAGGTCTAATCTCCATATTTAAGAAGCAAAGGTTGATAGACACTTAGTACCAGACACTTGGTAAGGGGGAAAAACAAAATTACCTCTGAAAGGAAATAAGGAACAGACCCACACAGAAACATTGGAACATGTTAGTGTTGCATTTTGGAGCAGAAGGGCGTGACTGAAAAAAATTTCCTGTACTTGCGTTGCAGACCCGACCCCACTGTGGAAATCGCCTTCATCAGGAGGAGGTCCTCGTCCAGCTCCAGCAGTGGTTCACACAGCCCCATCTGCCTGCAGGGGGAGAGCGGAGGGGGGGCCCTAGTGAAGGCCCCAGCACTGTCCACCATGCCCCCCCAGATTCCCACCGTTGCCAAGATCACCTCCAGCAGAAACCCCCCCTGTGAGACGCTCCCAGCGGTGAATGTAACCCAGGTGTGACCCTCAATCCATCTCTGATGACATGTTTCAGCTCCATCAGAAGCTTAATCGTCCATCCTGAGCTTTAAGGTGGCACTAAAAGAGACATTGCAGTGACAGCCAGTAGAAGGGTTGAAACTGATCCTCATCAATTCTTGTGCTATTTTAGACATAAAAAGGATAAAAGGGTTAAAGTGTGACTCAGATCATCTTTTGATCTATTTTCATAGCATTCCCAGTGGTCTTTTAATTATGATTATGCCGTTTTTAGCCGAAATAAAAAAACCTGTGTCGTTTTCTAGGACATAGTTTCTGCAGAGTGGCAGGAATTCATTAGAATTTCCCCCCTGAGTTGTGGGCGGAACCATTGGGGCGGAGTAAGACCTCCCCTATTTCCCATTGTTCATCACACTCTTTGCCGCGAACATACAGTGTAGGGTAAGATCGCTGTCAATAAGAAAAGTATTCATCAAATTCATACAAATTTGTGCACAAATTTATATTTTGTGCACAAATTTGCAGGAAAAAAAATATGAGCACATGTAGTTTTATGTTTAACATATCTCTTTTGAATACAACTTTCTTTGTCCTGAATACGAATTTATCCTGTAAACAGACTGTCAGAAATACGTCATGGGCTCACAGGCTTATACATGGAGTCCTGGAACATCGATTGTTTACAACTGCGCATACGTGGTGGTTTTCTTTTAAGTTCTATTAAACTAATATAAAAACAACTTTTTTGAAAATTTTTGATCACATAACGGGAAATTATCTTGATAGCCATAACTCTGTTGAAAACTAAACTGATCAAAATACAGAGACGTCTGACCGCATTTTGTGGTTGTCTGTCTACACAGCCGATTGTGTATACAGTGCTGCAGTGGATTGTTTTAGACCAAGAAGTGGTGAAAACAGATAAAAAGGAAGTAGGAGACATGCCGCTTCGCTGATTAGGTGTTGGAAAAAAAAGGAAAACATGTAAAACATTTCTGTCAAAATTGGTTTATAACAAAACAAAAACAGCTAAGCTAACTCTGAGCTAAAGTAGGCTGACTGGCAGCCGACTGTTGCGGCAGTAAAAAGAAAAACAAAACAAAAAAATTGAACCACCCACCTTCCTTTGTGATTTGAATTTTTCTTTCTTTCTTTTTAACTATCGCTACGGTGGGCTGCCAGTCAGCATACTTTAGCTCCGAGTTAGCTTAGCTGTTGTTGTTTGTTCCATCCATTTTTTAGCCCACTATCCCTTTCGGGGTCACAGTGCTGCAAGAAGCCTGTCCCAGGTACTGATGGGCCAAGGCAAAGGTACATCTGGACAGGTCCATGGGCTGCTGTGGGCACGCCCGCCTCGCCTGTCCCAGGAATAGACTGCCCGGCTAAGTGGGGATCCCCCACTCTAATATCCCGCCGCTGGCTGGTGCCAGGGTACGTTCAAATCTACTTTGGCAAAACACCAGCGGGCAGCAGCAAAGAGACGGGATCCCTGCGCTGTCTGCTCAGACGTTTTTATTTTCTTCTATCATTTTCTTACTAACACCTCACTTTTTTCTTGCTATTTTCAGGTCCGTTGCATAGTTTAGACGCTCCACTGTTGTCACCTGGCCAAAAAAACTGCTGTAAATATATTTCCTTCCCAACAGAACTCCAGTATCAAGATGATTTTCCTGCCATGGGATCAATAACATTCTAAAAAGTTTAAAAACAAAAAAGTACATGGATCCATTTGTTTGCAAGTGGATGTATCAGAATGAAGCGGAGCAGGGAGTTTTTTTGCCCAGTGTAGCTTCTACGTCACAAATACACTCTTCTTTATGACTACCTTTTTTCATCTGCTCCGGATTCAATCAATTTGAATAAAGCAATACTCAAAGATGACATTTAAAGCTACATATGTCCTCTATCGTCAGAAAAATGCCACAATAACATGTTAAAAGCACCATAAACACCAATTTCATTTAGGGCTGGGCGATAAAACGATAGCTATCGATACCTTTATAGTACTTTTTCTCGAAAGTATTAGAGTGTAGCGTGATAGACTTATTTTGAAGGGTCTGAAATTAACACTTGCTGGTCACAAGTATTTTCTCCTATTTGGAAAGTATGTTAGAGGATTAGTCACCACATGGAAAGTAAATGTTTGTGTAAACTTAGTCATGGTTATTAGCTCTTCTTTTGGTGAATGTCTTTGTCCTCTTCCCCTCTGCCGTCTGCACGGGAGGTAAACAAACCCGACGGGAGACACAACACCTACCCCACAGTCACTTCATCTGTACAGCGTTTAATTTGGTTGATAAAACATCAGAATTTGTGGAAATTTCTAACAGGATCCAGTCAGAACTGGAGGATAAAGCTGCTTCACTTAAAGCAGCAACAGACAGAATAATAAAATGTGATGATTTGGAGACAGCGCTGTTGTTAGACATTAATGCCATGATGCTAGCTTGTTAGCCGCTAATGCTGCTAACTATCTGTTCTGTCTGTTCTGTGTGATCATGGACTGGTTTAAAGTCGGACAGTATTTTTACGAACCAACCTTTAAGACGCGGCGGATAAATACAAGATGAATTCATAGGACGTTCATAAAATTTGAATTTTCTAAATAATAACAGAATTGAATCCACTGTTTTAGCAGCGTCAGTGTAGCATAACAGAGTCTGTGTTACACTGAAAACGCTAACCTGTCAGATGTTGTGCTCAATCCTCCCGACTCCTTAAAGCTGCATCTTTAATTTCAATAATGGTAAATAATGACAATAACCCAAAACATTTGGCTGTTTTCAGACTTTTTTTTGTTATGATTTGTAATAAAATATGATCATCTGGAGGCAGGATTGAGAAATCTCTACTAAATCTGTCCTTGTTTTCTCAGCATTTTTGAATTTGAGTTTACAGTTAGATGGCAATACAGACATGTTCATATCATTTATACATTACTTTGATGCTATTTCATTTTCCTAAAAGAAATTCAGAAAATTAAAAAAAATAAATAAAATGCCTAGGGTATTTCAGTGTAAAATAGTGTTGGCACTTTGCTGATAAAATATATGTATGTCTGGTAGATCAACCTGGCCAGTGTTTCAAAGTTTGAATTTTAGCTACTGTGTGGAGGTATTTTCATTATTTAAAATCTGTCAAAAAACAGAGTAACATACACTGCAAATTGTGCAGAAGACATGTTCTTCTAAAACTGGAAATCCCACCAACATTTTTATCACCTGAAGCAGTGACACCAAACATGTTCAATCTCAGACTGAAATAAACCAGAATTCTCCAGAAAAACAACAAAGTTCAGACTTTCACAGCAGCAACAGTCTAAACTACCAGAAAATATTCAGAGAATTTGCGTTTAGTTTCTAGATTATTAACAGGATGTTGACAAAAATGTTTGTCAATTTAATGTTTGTTCTGTAAAACTTGAAATATTAGAATTTATTTGTAGAATGAATAGTTTGTTTTTTAAATGGAACTGATCAACAGTTTAGTGTTCTGTTTTATTGATGTTCTCTTTTGAAACTTGAAAGCTTTTGCTTTAATTTTCAGTTTAGTTTTCAATATTTATGCCTTTATTAGTTTTCTAAACTTTTTCATGTTCCTTCAGTGCATCTGTTGTTTAAAGTATGATAGGAAATGAAGATTTAAATGTATCCAGCCTGCTGATGATTACCCATTTTTCTGATTAGCCACAGAGCGTTCACATTTGACAGACATAGTTATTTGGTTTATATTGTGATATTTATCGTTATCACCTGATATGAAAAAACAAAATTGTGATATAATAGTTTACTACTGCCCAGCCCTAGTTTCATTTAAAGACTAAACAGATTCAGAATGATCTGAGGTGAGCCTCATTAGTCTATAACCCAGACATACAGTATGTCGCAGATGTTCTCTCCTGACACCACAGCTTTTCATGAAAACACAGGCTATGAGGGAGTTAGTGAGGAAGGGGAGGGTTCAATCCTGACCTGTAAATCTGAAGAAAATTTCTGGAGGTCAAGGATATAAATAAATTCGAACTCAACTAAACTTTAATAAGGATTATTCTTTTAATATTTCATACACCCATCCTTCCCCACGGCTGACAGGGATGAATAAAGGCATGAAGTTGATGATAATGGTGAAGATAGTGACCTCACCCCCTGTGTAACTGTGTAACTGTGTGCAGGTACGAGTGTCTCCGGCCAGAACAGAGCAGGCATGCATCTCCTTGCCTTCGCGGACTGACAGCGCTGCCGTGACAAACCCTGGTGTGTATGTCTCTGTCGAATAGCTTCTCTGTGTTTTCAACAGGCAAGCAAAAAGTTTTCTTTGCCCCAAAAACAACAGTTTTTCTCTAGAGAAACAGTTCAGGGAGACAGGAATCAACGTCTTTTCCAACTTTCCCCAGGTAAATCATCAGATTAACTCTGCAGAGGTTGTCTTTAGTTTGCTGTACTCTCTGCTAACAGGTCGCAGGAGCCTCACTAAGAGGTGCTGAATATAAAAGTTCAGCTAATAACAAGTTATTTAAAAAGTTGTTTAAACCCAATAAAGTAGTCTTTAAAATGTAGCCACACCCTCTGAACTGTTATTGTGAAATATTGCTGTCTTTATGCAGTTTCAGACAAAGGTTCTTCCCCGGTGCCTTTAAAACGGCCGTGGTAAAGCCTCTTCTGAAGAAGGGTAATTTAGATCCTAGCACCTTTTGATAACCAATATCCAACTTACCATTTCTCAGTAAAATAATGGAAAATCAGTTTTTGTCTAACTAAGTGTTTTTTTTTAAATAAGAACAATATCCATGAAAGAATCAATCTTGTTTTAGGACAAACCGCAGTACGGATACAGCCCTTGTTAAAATAGTAAATGATATCAGATGTAACCTAGACTCTCTAGAAAAACTCCCAGTCCTGGCACTACTGGATCTGAGTGCTGCATTTGATCCAGTAGATCACAATATTCTACTTAACAGGCTGAGTAGTCTGGGCCTCTCCGGTACTGTTCTGAAATGCTTTTACTCCTATCTCACAGACAGAAGAGTTTACTTAACTATGGATATATGCTCCTCAAAGGCCCATGAAGTCCGTTGTGGGGTCCCCCACAATTTTAGGCCACTTAGGGACATCATCAGGAGGCATGGCGTTTGTTTTCATAGCTACGCTGATGACACACAACTTTACATCGCAGTGTCTCCAGATGAGGAAGAGTCAGGAAACGTTCTTTTAAACTGTATTTTAGACATTCAGTCATGGATGGCAGGGAATTTAGTACAGCTCAACCAGGACAAAACAGAGGATTTAGTGATCAGTTCTGAAAACAAGAGAGACTGTTTTCTCAAAACAACAAAACTATAAAACTCCTCACGTGTGAGAAACCTGGGTGTTATTTTTGACTCTGAGATGAATTTTATTCCACAGATTAAAAATATATCAAAGACGGGATTTCATCATCTTAAAAACATTGCCAGACTCCGTGCATTTCTCTCTCTTTCCAGCACAGAGGTGCCGATGAATGCTTTATTTCCAGCAGATTAGATTACTGTAATGCTTTTTTCTCTGTTCTTCCCGGGAACCTCAAACCTTCAACTATTACAAAACTCAGCTGCGCGCGTGCTGACGAGGACCAGGGGGCGGGAACATATTACACCAATTTTAAAATCGCTGCGTAACCCTGTGCAATTCAGAATTGATTTCAAAATTATTTTATTGGTTCATAAATGTTTTTATGGTCTTGGGCCATCACATCTTTCTGATATGACTTTACGGTATGAGCCCTCGTGGACCCTGAGGTCCTCTGGTACAGGCCTTTTGGTTATTCCTAACATCAGAACTAAAACATACGGCGAGGCCTCTTTCAGTTACTATGGACCTCGCCTGTGGAACAGCCTCCCAGAGAGCCTCAGGGCTGCAGAGACTGTTCATGCTTTTAAAGGAAGGCTCAAAACTTACCTTTTTCATTACAATGGGTTTGCTCTCAGACTCCCCTGCCGGTCTGCCCCTTCAAAGGAAGAGTTCCCTCAGTTCTACCTGTCGACTCAAACTGGAACGACTGGAGCAGGTGAGTCTCTTTACACTTGTGAACACACAAGAAAACCAGGTCTTTCTGAGGCAGCAGACACATAAAGGGTGGACATTTGGAAATGGTTTATTTCAAGCTGTCTGGCAGGAATAACACACACGTAACACAATCATCAGAGGTTTACATCCATATAAACATATCAAGCATAGGGTAATTAGGCATCAAATTAAAGGTTGATTGAAAGGGAGTGAGAGGAAGCGAATTTATGTAATCCCACCCCAACTCTACCACACCATTTACTTTCCATTTGTTATCAATATCCAGTTTATAGCTTATGATCAGATATTAATGCTGACAACATTGATTTAGTTCATTTAGCATCCTTAAGCAACAATGAATTACATTGCTATGTATGTAGATATAACACTGTTTTAAACTTGTTAGTGGATTATGCAGTAAAACAAATTCAGTGATGTAAGGTTCAAACATCCTCTAATGTTATTATTATTATTTCTCATGAGAGAAACTCAGCAATGTAGAACAGTTTTCCAACATCTGAAAATATAATTTACACAACTCAGTATAAAATTAAGAATATATGCAGATTCATCATAAAAGTCATTTACTTAAATCAGGTATAAATAAATCAGTTTATGTAGATTATTTTCATTAGAACGATCATTAGTGATGAATCACTCTTTAGGGAACCAAGTCAAATGAGATGATTAGAGCCTTTGTCAAAGACAGTATTCCTTTGTTGCTTCCTGATTAACAGTCGTTCTTCTGGTTTGAACAGAGTTTATAAAGTTCTCCTTGTTGGTATGACTGCAGACTTAGTTTGACGGGTCCATATATCACAGCATGTAAGTTGAGCTTGAGTTGTCTGCAGGGCAGAAATTGCTACTGAAAATCAGGGTCAAAGTTGACCTTAGAGTCAGTGGTAAATCCTCTGCGCCAAATTTTCTGAAATCATATTTGACTTTATTGTGCATCAATTAAAGGTTCAAACGTCAGTGACCAAACACTTCTCAAAGTCTGTCATGCTGGTGATGACCAGCTTGGACAGATCCGGTGGACCAATTGGTTTAACGTAGATCCTGGAATTCAGCACCCATGTGCTCAGTATCTGATTTTTCTGCTTTTGGAGCCTGGCGTGCTTTGTCAGAGCAGAATTCAGTTTGGTGAGATGATCATTAAGATAAGCAGCTGTGCCTTTCAAAAGTTTTCTTTGCTTCCTCAGAGCTATTTTGTATTTTTGGTTCACAAACCTGATAAGGATCCCTGGTTAATCTGACTCCTTTCTCCTGGGAAGTGGGTGGCAGATCTTGATGGTGTTCAGATCCAGAGAAATCCCTTTAGAAGTGAGAAATGATACAACTTGACTCTCCACGCTCTCAGCTGTTGCGCTAGTTTCTGTGCTAACATTAGCTGTGGGCCAAGCAGGCCTTGCCCGGGGTTTGAGTTGAAATCCTGTAAAAATTATTTTATTCATTCTTACTTGTTAATCCAAGTCGTTCGTTCTGATATCCAGGAGGTCAAGCTGAGTATCCCATTGTTCATTTCTCGCTTTTTCTCAAGTTCCAGCAGAGGTGATAGCTTAGCATCAAGCTTCAACAGTGCAGCCAAAAGTGAGTTCAGTTTAGCTTGGATGTTGGCAAGCGCAATTCTGAGCTCTGCAAAGTCTGATGTTTCTTGGTTTTTCTTCTGCTCCATGTTCAGCTCTCTATATTGCAGAACTACTGCTTTTTTTACAGGAATTATGTCATGATTCAAGATTAAAGTCGCTTATTTTAGGAGAGCTGTAGACACACATCCGCTTGTGACCAGAACCAGGAAAAAAAGAAGGAAAGGCGCTTTACAAATAAATAAAGTTTGAAGTTTGAAGTTAGAGTGATTGTCAGCAAGATGTGTAATAGAAATTGGATGGTGGGGATACCCCAGACTGATCACTGAGGTTCTCTGAGGGAAGCTATCCTCAGGGTTCTCATAATCACTGTTCCTCCTCTCATCACATCCAAACCATCTCCATATACTTCTCTGTATTTATCTCCAAAACATCTACATGATGTTTTCCTCTGATTCATTCCTGATCCATCCGGGTCACTCCCAAAGAGAACCTCAACATCTTCATCTCTGCTTCCTCCAGCTCTGCCTCCTGTCTCTGCATCAGAGTCTCTAAACCACTAACATGGCTGCTCTCACCACAGTCTTCTACACTTTTCATTTCATTATTGATGACACTCTTTAGTCACACATCACACCTAAAACTTGCCTCCACCCATTCCAAACTGCTTCCACACACATCTTCACCTCTTTACCACACTCTCTGTTCTGGACTGTTGACCCTAAAACCTAAAGACCTCCACCTTCTTCACCTTTACTTCCTGTAGTCTCATCGATACCTTTGAGTTCCCTTCATTTAGACACATATACTCTGCCTTTCTGCTGCTGACCTTCAGCTGACCACCAGTGACATCCTCACACCACCATCTAATGCTGTCTGCATACAGTACATCCTCTCCAGCCATGACTTTGTAGTTGCTGATGTGTGCTCCTCTCCCCCTCTTACTGTCACGACATCCTCTTTTCTGGAAAGAGCACATTTTCAGTCTTTCAGTAAAAACGACCACCACCCCGTGCTCCTCTAGTTACCTGAAAGGAATAACTGCTGACAACAGTCAACATCGTACCTTCAACTTCTAGATTCAGACTAATCACCCCACATGACACTCTCATCTCCTCCAGAACATTCTCATCAAACTCCTCCTCCGAGATCTCTCCTCCTCTATTTATCCTTCCATCCACACCGTGATAAAACAGCTGCTCCTGTTCTATAATCCTTGCTCTCTTTTCCATCTGGTCTATTGAACTTGCAGGAGTTGCATCTTTCTTCTATCATATCAAACTACACTCTAGTTTTCTCTGTCAAAGTTCCTACTCTTAATTCCTTCCCTCCTGTCTTTACTTTTCTCTTCCTGTCTACAAATCGCCTTCTTCATCTCCTTCCACCAACAGTAGTCCAATTTCTTCTGGGATCTTGTATTTCAACAGCATCCGTGGCAGTTGTTGTTAACCTGGGCCAAAACCAATCAAGTATAAAAGTTCTGTTTTTGGTTTGCTTGATTGAATTGTCTTTGGTTTTGTGCTGAATGCCCTTTCTGACACAACCATCTGCATTTATCCAAATTTGGGAGAAGCACATTAAAATACTGGATTGTGCCCCTTTGTGGTTTCATTCCACATGAACAGGTCATTGTTTTCTAATCACACTATGTAGCAGAAAGTGGTGTTTTGTGTTTGTTGCCCCTGCAGAGTGTGGGTAAATGTTAGCGTATTTGTATTTTCAGGCTCTTGATCTGATTGGCCTGAAACCCACAGAAGTTCAGCGGCAGACGCTCATGTCCAGACTACAAGCCGACCCAGCTGGGACAGTGGCCTTCAAAGGTGAGTGAAGCCTTCACCTATCTGTCACACTTATGTGCAGGTCACACAAGGTGATGCACATTCACACACCAACCTGGTCCAGCCTCAGGTCTACATTTTGTCCATGAATGAAAAAGCATGGTGATTGGTGATCTCAAACAGGTTCCATCCTCTGAAGAAAGGCCCCTTTATCATGAAGACTTCTCTTAAGAATAGATGTTTGGTTCTCTTTTAAGCTGGAGGTGCAGCTCACGACGGCGAGAGCTTTTTCTTAACCTCTCATCACAGGCAGAAAACTTTGTGACCAGCTGCTGTTCATGACCACAACCTTCTTTTATGTTCCACTGTCAATATCTCAGTGTGCTGTAGACCTCACACTCCCCCAGCAATGACCATGTTCACAGTTGTAACCAAAGTTGTGCTTTGTTGTGTGTCTTCACAGAGTTTGACAGCCTGATCCAGGAGCTGTTCAAGCCTCAGCTGGAGGAGCTGATTAGCCCCCCACCAGGGACCAGGCTTACACCCGATGACAGATCTAGTATGCAAGAGTCATGCCCCAACCCGCAGGTACGAGCAAATCTCAAACCATGCTCAGAAACCTTCAGCAAGTCATGACTGTAAGAGGATTTAGAGATTGAGTATTTCAATGTTCAGAGATTTTACAGCATCCACCAACCTGCACTGTAGATAACTACAAACCCCATGAGGAAACTTTTCAAAATGTTTCTTATATAAGAAATCTTATTTATCAAACTTTCATCCATCATCTATTTTCTAACCCCACTTTACTCACCGGGTTGCTGGAGCCTATCCCAATTACTGTTAGGTGAAGGCAGAGTTCACCTTTGACCACCAATCCATCAAATAGAACATGGAGCCAAAACAGCCTCATACACTCACAGTCACACCTAAGAGTTAAAGTTAAATTCTCATTAGTTGTCATGCGCCTAGGTGTGTGACAAATGTTCTCCACGTTTGACTCAAGACAATTTATAACCACCACTATGAAGTATGTTTTTGGACCATGGGAAGAAGCATACCTGAGATGAGGAGAACATGCAAACTCCACTCAGACAGGACCTTGCTAGAAGGCGACAGCACCACATAGTCCTCTCACACTGCCAATACTCCATTATTTCTTCTTCTTTTGTATGATGAAGTTTAAAGAAGTGAGCTGGTGTGAAACCGAGCAGGATGATCACATTGTTTCCTGGAAATCCTGGATGGTTCTGTAGTTTTGGCGTTAAGAACAGAAGCTCAGCTCAATCGCCTGGATCTGTTTTTGTAATGAGAGCATCTGGCAGTTTTAGAGCTGCTTTTCTTAAAGTACTTGAAGGTTTATCTCAGAGGAGCTCAGATAATTTTTTTTACCAACAATAGTTGCAGTAATAGCTCTGAGAGGACATCATTTTCATTTACTTAGGTTATGAGGTAAAAACAGAAGATCTTTAGTTATGTTTGCAGCTCTGTGATGGTTTCATTGTTGTGTTTCTGTGCAGCTCATGCTGTCCGACTCTGAGGATCTAGAAGAGATGGAGAAGCTGAGAAAGGAGCACATTGAGGCTCTGAAGGAGATCAAAAGGCTACAGGTACAATTCAGTGAACAAACACTGTTATGATAAAGTTATGATAGGGGTGGGTTGATTCTCTTAAAAAACGTAAAAAATGATCACCTAAATATCAGTGACATGCTGTGAGGTTCCCGGCTGGTGAGGCTCTGACGACATCAGTCAGATTTACAAACATGAACCCTACAGAGAAGCTTTTTCACCATTTGATTGACAGCAGTTAAAGTGTGTTGTTTAAAATTTCAACTTTTTTTCTGTTTTGGTGTAGCAGAAAAAAAATCCCCAAAATTGTTATCATTGACTTACTTTTTGTTGTAAATGAAGTCCATGTGTCTCTCCTTGTTTCCTGTCAGTGGTCTCTCCTTCTGAAGAAACGCATTCATAACCTGTTTGTAGAAGTCTTTCTTTTCTTTCTTCAGTTTGAAAAGTCTTTCTGTCTCAGTGGAGATCACTACCAGAGACGTGTCTGGATAAATTCTCCAGTTTAGGGGTTTGATACGTATTCCTCATTTAGTAAATGATGCTAAACATATGAAAGAATAACTGGACGGCTGCACTTGACTTTCTACCTCTAATTCTATCATTCTTTAGCCGCAGTGTCACGTTCTCCTGGCTCACCAGTATGGAGAGAAAAAGTATCACTCCGATTTGTGCGTGCGTAATTTTGATTTGTAACTCATAAAATACATTTTATGCATGAGTACAAAATTTACAAAATAAAAAAAAATACAAAGTACAATGTACACATGCACAACTTAAAATTATGACAGCTTGAAGCTAACTAGACGCACAAATCTTCAAAAAATATGCACGAATCATTTGTTACTCACACACAAAACCACATTTACACACAAATCTCATGTGAGACTCTTTTCACGTCTCCCAGATTCGTGCGTAAGTGATGCGTTTAAATGCTAGTGCAATGCTCAATCATCAGAGTTTTCTGATCAGGCGCTCTGAACTTAAACGGTGAATAATATCTGGTGAAACTTGATATTTTCCAACTTTCTAGAACAGATATGCAGCTAATTAATATAAGAGTCTAAATAAGGATTTTTAAAACACCTGTCCTTTTAAATCTAAAAATATTTTTCAGAATTGAACAGTTCATCTATACAGCGCCTCCCCCAACAGCGCCTCAGACACGGGGCTCTGTCCCGACCGCTGGTCACCAGTCACGGGGACAGCAGGTGCCGCTGCCCGCTGGACAATTCTAAAAAGTCGCAAATCGGAAGGGGCCGGTGGGCTGATCAACCATCTCCGCCACGGAGAACCTCCGCCGTGAGACCAGAGCGGGGAGGGTTACCTGCTCGGGAGAGAGCCCTGTGTCTGAGACGCTGTTGGGGGAGGCGCTGTAGAGAGGAACTGTTCAATTCTGGAAAATCTTATTTTCAATGGGACAAGTGTTATAAAAACCCATATTTACACTTTTTCATATTAATTAGCCGGCACATTTGTTTAAGAAAGCTGGAAGTTCCACTAGATATTATTAACAATCAAAGTACAAAGTGGTTTATCAAAAAACTCTGATGACCCATCATTCCACTAGCATTTATACGCATCACTTATGCACAAATCTGGGAGACGTGAAGAGTCTCACATCAGATTTGCGAATAAATGTGGTTTTGTGGGTGCGTAAAAAATGATTTGTGCATATTTTTTGAAGATTTGTGCGTCTAGTTAGCTTCAAGCTGTCGTAATTTTAAGTTGTGCATGTGTACATTGTACTTTGTATTTTTTTAAATTTTGTAAATTTTGTATTTATGCATATAATGTATTTTAGTTACAAATCAAAAATTACGCACGCACAAATCCAAAGTTACGCACAAATCAAAAATTACACACGCACAAATCTAAAGTTACGCACAAATCTAAAGTTACGCACAAATCAAAATTACACACGCACAAATCTAAAGTTACGCACAAATCAAAAATTACACACGCACAAATCCAAAGTTATGCACAAATCAAAAATTACACACGCACAAATCTAAAGTTACGCACAAATCAAAATTACACACGCACAAATCTAAAGTTATGCACAAATCAAAAATTACACACGCACAAATCTAAAGTTACGCACAAATCAAAATTACACACGCACAAATCTAAAGTTATGCACAAATCAAAATTGCGCAAGCACAAATCTAAAGTTACGCACAAATCAAAATGATTTGAGTGATTCTTATTTCTCTCCATACACCAGCGCCCTCTGCCTTGAGACAGGCGTACTGCATACTTGCTTGTGAGGCACAACCTCACCTGCCTTTCCTGACTGCACGTCACTGCTAAATATACCTATAAACATTTCATTGATGAAGCATGTTGACGGTTCTGGTTTTATTTAGGGTGTATTTAGATTTTCCAACTAATTCATTCAAGCCCATGTTGCGAAAATGAGTTCACAACAAGTATAGTCTTTGGGTTTAGCCGCATCTGAAGAAAAGACTTATTCTTAGTTTTCATTTCAGCTCAGCCTGTTTTCCACACCAGACCTATTTCTGTAATGTCTTTTCCCAGCGACAGGCCTCCATAATCAGCAAAATAACACACTGCACTATTTCAGAGAGAGCCACATTATTCAAACACAATAAAAGTAGAAAAAGGACTAGATAACCAAGTGTCAGCCTTTTCTTTTGCATGGGAAGCATTGCTTCATTGCGTGGAGTACTTCTGTGTGAAAGCAAAGCAGGTACTTCATTGCAAAAGCTGCTTGCAAAGCTTTTCTTCTTTGCGTTTAGCGTTTAGTTGGTTTAAGCACTAACACATTCCCAGATGCTGGTTTAGGTCCTTCAAAGGATGACAAAACATTTTAGATTATGTACAGTTACCTGAAATAGCTCCTCATGGAAGAGAAATGTCACAAAATCTGTGAAAGTAAATCATTGCTTTACACAGAAAATGTGAAAAAAGATCAGCAAAAAAATATCAGCAAAGCTTTACGTGTCAGTCCAAATACTGGATCCAAAGTGATTCAAACATGTAAGAAAGATGGAAGTGCAAAGATCTTACAGAGACGTCCAGACCGTCCACTGTAGTTAACATCTCAACAGGAGCATCTTCTGATGAGAAGGTTGAAGAAAATCTCCACGCAAGTTCACTGCAGTTAGCTAAAGCAGCAGAAAGCCAAACTGGAGTGACTCTTTCCCGAGACACCATACGGCGCACACTGCAAAGGAATGACATACATGGATATACATGGATCTTTTTACGTGATACGCATTACTTCTCAAACTGTTTTCCCAACAATCTATATATCATAATCACTTATCATACTACCTTCATTGCCATTGTTTTGCCAGGAAGTACTTTCCTCTACTGTACCAAAGTAGCAGTAAAAAGTGTTGTAACTGACATTAATACCAACGTTTACAATCGTTCCGCGAAATATAAAGTTTGAATAAGTGAACTATCCCAACAAGGACCACAAAGCTTAGGACTTCCATTATTCTTTTTCTTGTTGTTTTTCCCTGCTTTTGTAATTCCTGGCCAATGACTCAAGAGCTGTTTAGTCACATGGTTTGGTTTGAGACAGAACTGTTTGGTTAAGAGGCTGTCTGAATACAGACCAAACATAAGACTCTAGGCTGGATCCAGACCGATTGACACTCTCTATGGTTCCTCCTGCAGTTTCCTTTCCCTAATTTGCAGTATTTTATCTGGTTCTTCCGGGAATATCGACAGCCGTGGTGCAGCGGTAGGGCGGTCGACCACTGATCAAAAGATTGCAGGTTCAATTCCCGCTTTGCCCACCCATGTGTCAAAGTGCCCTTGGGCAAGACACAGACATTGCCTTTGGTGGAAGGTTGGCACCAGTGTTCATTAGCTAAGTGTGTGAATGGGACTGTGACTGTAAAGCACTTTTGGCCTTCAATGAAGGTAGAAAAACGCTGTATAAGAAAACGCCATTTACCAAATGTTTTGCTCTTCTTCTGGTTCTTTTTTTGGTTTTAAATTAACTCTTTTTGTGCTTTTCTAGTTTGCTGTGGTTCTGTCTGTTGTTCTTTCATTCTTCTGTATGTTTTTCCATGGTCCCTTCATGTGGTTCCTACGATGATTTCTTTCTACAGTGTTTCTTGTGGTTCCTTCTGTCTTACTTTTTGTAGTTTTCCTTTGTTCCTTCCCAACATTTGTCTTGAAATTCCTCCTAGATTCCTGGATTCTTCTTGGATACATTTTTACAAATATGGCATTTTCGGCCACTTGGGTGAAGGCAGGATACACTCTGACACCCTGTCGCACAGCCACACACCCACACACACTCACATTCACACCTAGGGACAATTTAGAGTCACCAATCGACTTATGAAGAATGCTTTTAGATGGTGGGAGGAAGCCGGAGTCCACGGAGAAAACCCACGCATGCACGAGGAGAACATGCAAACTCCACACAGAAAGGTCCCATCTGTTTCAGGATTCTGTTTCAGGATTCTGTTTCAGGTCCCCCAGCCTGAACCAGGGGCTCTCTTGCTGTGAGGCAAGAACTAACCACTGCTCCACCGTGCAGCCCTTTCCAAATGTGATTTGCATTTTTAAAAAATACCAATCGTTAAATTGAGGTTTTTTTGTCTATAACGTGTTAATGACTGTATTTAGTGTAATGTGTTGAACATAAAAATGGTCACAAAAAAGGATTTAAAACGATCTTAACGCATGGACAAACTAACTTATGAAATAAAATCAAGTATGAATCTTTGTCAAGTCTATCAACACGCCCCTCGGGATTCACAAATTTGAGCTAAAAAATAATCTAAATTATTAGAATAAATCCACAGAAATGCCCACCTGCGGCAAAATGTTGTGATTTCAGTATACGTTGAGCAGATCTTTGAATCTAGACTTAAATAGGCTGTATATGTTTGAGTAAAATAGGAATTTCTGACACGAGAGTCTTGTTTCAAAGGAATCCAAACAGTCCAAAGATCTTTGGTGTTCAGATCAGAGTTCATTGAGGTGTGTTTACAGGAACAGCTTCTGCAGTCCCAGAGAATGCAGGAGGACCTGGAGGAGGATCTTAAGAAAGCTAAACAGGTAAGTCTCATCTGCAGTTCTTTAAGGAAAGCTATAGTTGTCTCTGTCCATCAGTTTCAGCATAGTAGTTTTTAAGTGCGTCTGTAACAACATGTTTGAACAAAGGTGCAAGTTTGTATCATTGTCAAATATTTAATTTACTAGTAGGTGGATAATCAGTTTCTAATTTCTCTTTTGGTTTTTCTATTTAAAGTTTTTCTTTAAATAAAATCTTGAGCTGTTTTGTTTTTGGAAGCTCTGTTTTCCACATGAAATCCAGATTATTGGAAAAACTAAAATATTGGTATAAACTTTTGTCCATGACTGAGTGCCTCTTTTTGGATGTGGCACTCAGCATTAAGGGTTAGCTTGTGAAGTTAAACCTCTAATATGAGATGCTGTCAGTAAAAAGTGAATGCATTCGTGCCTCTATGTGCTTTCTTTTTATTTGCAGGATGTTAAAGTGGGAGCAGAGGAGAGTAGAGCTCTCAGGACTCGCATCCAGCAAGCTGAGGAGGCCCAGAAGCAGGCAAGGGGGATGGAAATGGACTATGAAGAGGTGATCCACCTCCTTGAGGCTGAGATTGCAGAACTAAAGACCCAGAGAATGGAACATCCAGCATCAACCAAAAAGGTGGAATGTGTAACTTCTAAGGGGCGTCTATGCTTGCTTTGTTTGGTTCGAATAAAAAGAAAACATTTCCAATGTTGGTCCAAACTACATGTCCAGGAGTGAATAGGCCTACACTCATGCAAATTGTAGTCCAAACTAAAAACCCAATTTTTAGAGCAGTCCACCCACTGAACCTGACCCGCTACCAAACAGACTAGGTACAGTTTGGTTTGGTGTTGACGAATATGAACCAGTCCTGATCCAACCCAACTACAAACCTCAGAAGCTTTCTTGAATCACAAAAGCTGACCACTAAAAATGATAAACAGATGTGTAATTATAGCTCGACAAACCAACAGCAACAAGAGAGACAGTCCCTCTTTGAGAAGACACCATTATAATACAACAACATAAGTTGTGCTGTTTCTTCCATGTTTAGCATTGGCCAGCAGGTTGTCCTGTAGACGGTCATCAGCAAGCAGAACATGTGAAAGGAACTTTGGAACAGCTGCTAAATGATTTTCACAAAAGTATAACTGTATCGCAACAACTGCAGCTCACAAGACTCCTGTTTGCTTTTTCAAAGCCGTATTGCCTAACCCTGGTGATTTCTGGCCAATCAGGGCAGCAGTTTTTACCCAAATGATTCCATTTACATGCTATAGTCTTATAGAAATAAGAAAAAGAACTAAACCACTCAATCTCCCTGTAGACTTTTCCATTGGAAATGCGCCCTTAGCGGGTTTGTGAACAGAAGAATCCTAAACCTTGCATAAAGGCTGTCTGTACGCAAAAAAACACACAAATCTGTACAGGACACACAGGTGGTTCACATGAAATATCAAGGTCTTAGACCGCTCAATAGAGAGCAAATATGTTCATGCACATTTTTACTATGGGCACACTTAAACAGCAAGGAAAGGAAGGATGAAGTGGGTGAGATGCAGGCCTGTTTACAGATTTCTCATTTCTTAAACCCCTCCCATCCAAAACCTAGAAGGGGCTTTTTAGTGCTGTTCTGTTCACGTGATACATCTTTGCTCTTTGCTCATCTTTGCTGCATGCCTCTTTGCATGCAGCCTGACTGTTAGAAATGAGGAAATCAAATTGAAAGGCGTTTGTGTATTTGGCATTTGTATGCCATCAGTAAGAAGCCAGTTCTCACACCTTACTAATGACTAGAGTGGCGTAAAGGTATCACAAGTGTGTGCAACTTTAACTTGGCTGATAAATATTTCCCGATGCAGTTACCACACACAACCATGGTACATTCCATTTTCATGATGTCCCTTCAGGTAACTGCATTAGCCTCAAGTGAAGTGCAAGCTGCACCCACTCTCCCCTTAAGATGTGTCCGCTCCTCTCTATGACCGTCCACGGCCCAGACAACCCCTGCAGAATGTGACTAATGCTTTAGAAACGGGTTCCTAAGAAGAGTTCAGAGAATGGAGGTCCAGAGCACATTTTTCAAAAGCAGTAGATTCTTGAGCACAAGGCTTCTGTGCAGACGGTAGTCATCACAGTAATACAAAGGAGTTTTCTGAGGAGGGTTTTCAAACAAGAGCAAAAAAGTATCAAACACAGTGTTCCAGGGAAGTGTGGTCCTGGACCGTCATGAGCACATGGTTCCTGTGAGACTGTACAGCAATGTTTTTTGGATCAGCAGAATGATAGTTGTCTTACTGTTTGCTTTGATTAGAGTCAGTGAAAACTGATTTATTTCTAATTTTGCATTATTCATCCACATAGACAGCAATGATGATTGCTGTCATCATGATGTGTAGATTTCTGCACCCCTCATCTTTCCTTCAAAATTCAATTCCCTTTGCTGTCACAGGAGCAGACAGAAGAGCTGAAGAAGAGGGTGGCTGTCCTGGAAAGCCAGCTACGGAAGAGTGAAGCAGCCAGAAAGGGCTTTGAGATGTCAACAGGAAAACTTCTAAGTTTTGTTGAGGTAAATGATAAAAAGGGATACATTTTTAATCTGTTAAAAAATTAGACCATGGTCCGGGTGAATACTCAACTCTGATTGGCTACAGAGTGTGGATTAAAAAGTGATAATCCACAATGATAATGTGCAGCAGTAATGTATTGTCTGCATAGCCGGCAGTAAGTCAGACCTGTTCCCCGTTCATGTTGGACTCCTGCAGGGCTGCCCTTTATCACCGGTTCTGTTCATAGTCTTTATGGACAGAATTTCTAGGCGCAGCCAGGGTCTGGAGGGGGTCTGGTTTGAGGACCACTGCATTTTTGCAGAGGATGTTGTCCTGTTGGACCTCCAGCATGCATTGGAACGGTTTGCAGCAGAGTGTGAAGCGACAGGGTTGAGGATCAGCACCGCTAAGTCTGACGCCATGGTTCTTGACCAGAGAAAGGTGGTTTGTCCTCTCTGGGTGGGTGGGGTGGTCTTTCCCCAGGTGGAGGAGTTTAAGTATCTTGGGGTCTTGTTCACGAGTGAGGGACGATCAGAGCGTGAGATGGACAGGCGGATTGGTGCTGCGTCCACCATCATGCGGTCGCTGTATTGGTTTGTTGTGGTGAAGAGAAAGCTGAGCCAGAAACAATGCTCTGAGTTTACCGCTTGATCTTTGCTCCAATACTCACCTATGGTGAAAAACCACATTGTAAATTTGAAAAAAACAATTTTGAAAATTTGAAAAAACTTGAAGAAAAATGTGAAAAAATAATTTTAAATTTAAAACTTGAAGATAAAGAAAAAACATACAACAATTACGAAATTTTAAAATAATATTTATTTGTACTATCAACTTTTTTTTTTCCGTCTCTCGTTTTGCTTTCAGTTCTCAGTTTCTATTCAGTTTTCACTGCTGAGCTGATCCTATTTCTACGTGGGGGCGGGGCTTTGAGCTCATTGCCTTCTGGGACAGGATTTCCCATTGGGTGACAGACGGGACTCCTCACTTCACATTTTCTACACTTTTCTCAGACAGACATGAACATGTTCACACTGTTCCCTCTTGTTAAAATTCTTAAAGTCCAAACCTTTCTATAAAGTCCTGTTTTAATGAAAACAAGAAACTAATGGAGGGGAAGATGTATGGAACATCGGCAAGCTGCACGTGCCGAATCTCTGTAAAACATGGCATGGAAGAGTGTCACGCTGAAAAAAATCCACCAAACAGCGAGACCCGCAAAAGGTGAACTGCAATATAGCGAGAGCAAAAGTAAAAAAGCCCTCCCAAAGTTTGGTACATTTGGTACAAACTCATACTTGTTGGTACACAATGAGCTATTAAATAGGAAATTACATTAATAACTAATTTGTATTTAGCTATTTAGTGAATAATAAATATTAATAATAATAATTATTACTGTTAAACCTATAAATTATGATAATAACAGTGTTTACTGCTAATTTCATAGTTGTGGTAATATCAGACGTTTGGTTTATCATATTTGGGATGTTCTTACATTATTTAGTGTTTGTATGTATGTTTGCTAATATGGACTTGTTCATTTTCTGTAAACCTACGGTCCTAAATTTGGTTTTGAATGGTCTTAAAAAGTTATAAAAAGTCTTAAATTTAACTTCTATAAATCTGTAGACACCCTGGAACTCAGTCGTCTTATAAATTCCTCTTGATTCTTCTCTCCCTATGGTAAAAGACTACATTTTTTTTGCAAAAAAGCAAATGTGTTAGAAACAAAAACCGTTGTCATGCTTGTTTGTTTGTGTGTTTGTTTACAGAGTGTTCAGGAGTTTCTACTAGAAAGTCACGGGCCCCCCAAGAGCTACAGGTACATCAAGTGTTTTGTCTTTGTGACACATGATAAAAACACACTCAGATGAAACTTGGATTTTTTAAGCATGTTCTTGCATTTTTCTGATGATGGAGGACATACAGTAGGTCGCAAAAGTATTAACACCTCTTGAACTTCTCCACATTTTCTCACGTTATGACCACAAACATAAATATATTTAAGTGGAATTTTAGTTGAAAGACCAACACAAAGTGACACACACTTGTGAAGTGGAAAGAAAACTGTACAAGAGTTCAGATTTTTTTACAAATAAAAAACTGAAAGGTTTTGTGTGCAAAAGTATTCAACCCCCTTTTCTCTGAGTTCATCCAATTGCTTTCATAAGTCTCTTGATGATTAGTGACTTCATAGAGTCCACCCGTGTGTCATTTCATCTCAGTAAACAAATCCAGCTGTTTGGTGACAGTCTCTGTGGTTTGTCAAGAGAATATTGGGGAGAAAACAGCATCATGAAGTGTAAGGAACACACCAGACAGGTCAGGGAGAAAGTTATGGAGACATTTAAAGCAGGATTAGGCTAGAAAAAAGATTTCCCAATCTTTGAACATCCACAAACCACTGTTCAGTCCATCATCCACAAATGGAAAGAGTTTGACACAACTGCAAACCTACCTAGACATAGTCATCCACCTAAACTAACAGACTGAACAAGGAGACACTGATCAGAGATGCAGCCAGGAGGACCATGGTAACTCTGAATAAACTGCAGAGATCTACAGCTCAGGTGGAGGAATATTTCCATAGGACAACCATCAGACCACAAGAAGTCCCTTTTGCAGTTTGCCACTTAAGACTGATACTTGAGACACTTGAGACTGGAGCAGAGATTCACCTTCCAACAGGACAACCACCCTTAACATAAAGCCAAAGCTACAATGGAATGATAAAAATGAAACGGATTCATGTGTTGGAATGACCCAGTCACAGTCCAGACCTAAATCCAATCCAGAATCTGTGGAGAGATCTGAAAACTGCTGTTCACAAACGCTCTCCATCTAATCTGACTCAGATTGAATTGTTTTGTGAAGAAGAATGGACATAGATTTCAGTCTCTAGATGTGTAAAGCTGGTAGAGACACAAACCCTAAAAGACTTGCAGCTGGAAATACAGTAAAAGGAGGTTCCAGAAAGTAATGACTGAATACTTTTGCACACTGAACTTTTCAGTTTTTTATTTGTAAAAAAAAAATATTAAACTCTTTTATAATTTTCTTTCCACTTCACAAGTGTGAACCACTCTGTGTCGGTCTTTCACATAAAATATTTATGTTTGTGGTCATAATGTGAGAAAATGTGGAGAAGTTCAAGAGGTGTGAATACTTTTGCAAGACACTGTACATAAATAACATTGAGCTCAAGACTTAATTTATTTAAATATCAGAAACAGATGGAAAAAATACTGCTGAGAACAAAGCTCATATGTGACGTAGGAAATGCGCTGGATGGGCAACAGGCTCTCTGCTCTGAGCTCTCAGCATTAAAGAGGAAAGGGGGGCGGGGTACCCCACACCAACAGTCCCGCCCACAACTCAGAGGTGAATTTTTAAGGAACACCTGCCAATCTGCAGTAACTATGTCCTCGGAAACAACACTGTTTTTTTAATTTAGGTTCAAAATGGCAGAAGCTTAACTCAAAGACCACTGGGACGGCTTTGACTACAGATGAATGGAGAGGGACTTTTACTCTTGAATTTTAAGGTTAGGTGGGTTGAAGCAACAGTCTTCACGGGAAAAAGACCATCTGTCCATTTGTTTATTTTTTTTCCGTGTGCTGCTGATTGTTTCTCAAAGTTACATTTAGTGGGATAGCATTTTTTTGATATCATAACTGGTTCCCTCACCCAGAACCTGCTTTTCTCCAGTCCGCCTGATGCTCAGATTTTTTAAAACTGCAAACTCTTTTTGTGTTTTTTGCTGTTTCTGGTGTACATCTGTGTGAGTCTCGGTGTGGTACTCAGGCTCATAAGCTGGTGTGCTGAAGATCACCTGCTGCTGGTTTCGTCATCAGTTTTTTTCTTGCAGCTCTGGCGACATCAAGGTGGCTCCTTCATCTCACCACAGGAGAAGTCCGTGGACGGCGGCCACTCTGGCCCAGGAGGCGAAGGAGCTGACGCGGAGCGTCAGAGCCTTCCTGGAGGTGGACTGTAAGTGACGTTAAACTGCAGGCTGCATGTCCTCTTCCTCCTCTGTCTCTGTGCCACCCTGCATGCCACATCCAGCAGATGAAGCTCAAACCAACTCCTGCTGCTGTGAGTGACTGTCCTCCAACTTTCAGCACTGACCTTCTAGAAACACTCGCCACCGACACACTGTGTCAGCAAGGCCAAAGGTGAGACCAGGTGGGCATCTCCAACCTCGCTGCTGTTTTTCCCACCAGTTCCTCATCCCCCTCCTGCTGGCGGGCTCTTGGACCAGCATGAACTGTGTTTGCACCCCGGAGAAGCTGCCAGCAGCAACTCTCACGCTGCAGAAGTGAAGGCTGCCCCCCCCAGGCAGCACAGACTTAACCATAAAAGCACAGCCCGTGGAAAGCAGGTGGACCACAGCAATCCTTCTGTTTATTAGAGATCAAATCTCATCAGACAATCATTCTGTTGAGATTTTACAGAAACAAATCAAACCCAAACCGTTTTTTGCTTCAAATTTCCTTTTTAATCGTTTTATAAATACTGATTTCATATTGCACGTTTATTTAAATCTTTTCCAAAATGAAGAAAGCAATTTGTCTTTAAATTGATAAGTGGTGTCAGAAAGGTGCCTGACTGGTGAATAGAAGGGACTCAAACATTGGTGTTGTCCTTCAGCTGTCTCCCAGCCTCTGTCTCTGTAAGTAAGTCCTCTTCATGTATCAGCCTTTAGAAATCAGTATAAACTTCAGCATCTCACTGTGACGGCTAGATTACCTCTTCCTGCAAAGTGATGTTTGCCCATTGTTTAGCTTTGTGTTGGAGTGGCTGAGCGCCATATTTGTGACATAGAGTAGCCGACAAAGCAGCATCAAACAGCACAGGAGCCATAATCCAGTCTTGGAGCCTTCTGAGGCTGCCAGTCTGTAAAACACTGTCTGTTGGACCAGCTAGGCTGTAATGGATGTGAATTAAAGATTTCTGACTTTGAGTGACTCGAGTGTTGACTGCTGCATCATTTTTTTCCTTCACAGAACATCTGATTTTTGTTTATAGCTGCTTCTTAGGGTGTCTTCAGACGGGACACATTTGCTCCACTTAAAGTGAACCAGAGTTTGTTGAATACGCAAAAGCGAACATTGGTCCGGGACCAGGAACCCATCTTCTGAGGTGGTCTCGGTTCATTTCCAATCGGACTGATGTTCGGTTCACTCTGAGATTCCTCAGTCTGAATACAAAACGCTCTGGGAGCAGAATAACTGGACCAAAACGGCCACTGTAGCCAATAGCCATGTGATGTAAACATATTAAGAATGAAGCCACCGGTGAGCCGCAGACAAATGTAAAGCATTCACTGTCGTGTTCTCAAAGCGGAAGTAACTGGTCCAACTGTTTACTTGTTAGAACATTTATTTTAACACAGCTCAAAACACGCCTTTCTGTGTCTCACTGCGCAGCACGCACCGCTGTGACGTCATCCTAAAAACTAGCTTGTAGCTTTTAGTTCATGAGACACAGCAACTCATGGAAATGTGGTGCTAAATGCAGACGGTGTAAATCAACTTTCAAGGTGATCCACATTGCTTCTCACTGTTTTCCTGAAGTCTTTAAAGGTTGGTGCAAATGGTGTAAAAAGAAGTCATCACATCAAACACCTGAGAACCAACCTGGAGCAGTCTAGTGTAATTGTTTCAACAGGTACCACACGCCGCTACTAAACAAATCTAGGCTTGATGAGCAGAGGCCAAGTAAGACCCTATTGCTGATGTGAGAAAGGATTGGTCCTTAAACAAGAGAAACTGGACAAACCTCAAGCCTTCTGGGACAATGTTTCACATGGGTAGATGAAACAAACGGAGAGCGGACTGCTTTACAATGGCCAGCAATGAGTCCTGAAATCTGCCAGTGGAAAAAGGAATCCTGCAAATGTTCAACAGCTTGAACATTTTGCAAAGAAAGTGTGAGAAAATACCACCTGAGAGGTGCAAAAAGCTTAGATGGAAAAAAAGAAATGTTTGGAGGCTGTCATTTCTGCCAAAGGGTGTGTGACCAAACATCAAGGAAGGGTCCCACTGTGGGTGCACATGCTGGGGTTTTTGGGGGGGGGATTATAACATGTTGTTCACCTTTTGGTACATCCCCTCAGGGGACACCCCAGCAAATCACCTTTCACTGATCCACACATTTGGTTTGGCAGAGTTTTAAGCCAAATGTCCTTCCTGACACAACTCTATTTTATCCGGGCTGGAAACTGGCACAGGGAGACTCAGATTACTCCAGTTCTACACCCAAACAACTGAGCCATCCAGCTGTCTATTGGATTAAAATATCCATATTGAATTAACAATTGTCTTTGTTGTTCATTGCAAAACCAGGAGGAGAAGGTTCAAGGCAAAGCAAGTTTCTTTGTACAGCACATCTCATGTACAAAGATAATTCAAAGTGCTTTACATAAAACCTGAGAGAAAGAAAACAATCAAAAGAAACATTAAAGGAGTGATTATTACCATAAGATTTGAAGAAAGTTAAAAAGAAGTGAATTTAAAACGAGCATAGATAAACAGTGCAGATGTAAATGAAGCTGAGAACAGGTGGGTCTTTAACCTGGATTTAAATGCAGAGTGTTTCAGCTGATCTAAGGTTTCTGGAAGTCTGGTCCAGATCTGTGGAGCATAGAAGCTTAATGCAGAACCTCCATGTTTGGTTTGGATTCTAAGAACTGACAAAAGACTGGATCCAGATGAGCGGAGAGGTCTGGCTGGTATTTACTGGGTCAGGAGGTCAGTCATGTACTTTGGTGATAAATCATTCAAAGCTTTATAAACCAGTAGCATAACCTTAAAGTCTGTTCTCTGGCAGACAGGCAGCCAGTGTAAAGACCTCAGAACTGGACTGATGTGGTTCTACTTTTTTGGTTCCTGTGAGAACATAAGCAGCTGAGTTCTGTGTTTTGGAAAGCAATGGAGCACCAGAATTTACAGGCAGTTCAGCAGGGAAAAAGAATGTTTTTTTAATGCATAAAAAAAGAAATAAAGTGTAAAATCAGGCGAACAGTAGGAAGTGTGCTCCAGTTAACAGAAGTTAACTGTCATTTTCTGGAGTTTATATAATTGGGTTTGTTAATTAATAACTTAAACTCTGAACAGAAAATGTAACTGAGTAAGAGCACAGAAATGTTGCTGAAAATAACATCATAAATAATAAAAAATGGAAATAATAAAATTAAAACATAAGTAGACAAAAGAAAACTCAAGAAAAATACCAAAAGGACCTAAACAATTTAAGTGAACTTCTGATCAATGCCATCTGATTCTAATCACACGTTCTATGGTTTAGTCACTCTTGTGACGGGACAGAGGAGTGGGGCAAATGCTGATCTAACGGTTTCTGTTCCTTTATCTGGAGTTTTTGATCTGTTGACCACTTTAACGGGCCTTTATCGTGCAATGAAGACAATCTGGCTGTATTAAAATAACCTGGACTAGTTTTCATTACAATGATTTGTAATAATTTAATGAACCACTGTAATTGTAGTTTTTGTTACCTCCACTCCAGTGCCCTGAGACAACTTTAGTTTTGAACAGGGGCATCATGAGAATCATTTGAAGTGATCATATATTAATTTTGCATGTTGATACATCGCTATATTGAATGTTTATAGGGACAAATTTAACAGCTCTGTTTGGATTTTTTTTTCCTACATTTTTTACCACTTCATATGTTTTGTTAGTGTTTGTTTTTAATTAGGCAATATAAACTGAATAATTGCCTCCACTGACAATTAACTGTAAAGAAACATAAATTGGGTGTGTTACGACCCCAACATGGCTCAGGTCTAGGGGTAGACAAGATGGAGTCGCAACATAAAGAAATGACTGGACAAGAGAATTAAAACGAACACAGTTTATTAAACAGAACTCTGTGTCCTGAAAAACACAAAGGGAAATAATTAGAGTGTTGGTTCAAAACAAAATGACGAACCAAACGGAACTGGAACCTTGGCCAAAAATAACAAAAGGTCAGGGAGACAGCTGACCCAGCCATGCTGACCGTTGGAGTCAGCAACTCTCTGCTAAGGGTTGCCTAATCAAAACCAAGGTCCCAAACCCAAATTAAAATAACAAAACCCAACAGTATAAGACTGTTGAGGAACCAAAAGAGACCTGCCTGCTGCCTGCTGCCTGCTGCCTGCTGCCTGCTGCCTGCTGCCTGCTGCCTGCTGCCTGCTGCCTGCTGCCTGCTGCCTGCTGCCTGCTGCCTGCTGCCTGCTGCCTGCTGCCTGCTGCCTGCTGCCTGCTGCCTGCTGCCTGCTGCCTGCTGCCTGCTGCCTGCTGCCTGCTGCCTGCTGCCTGCTGCCTGCTGCCTGCTGCCTGCTCTTGGTGTGGCCTCCTCGGTCTTAAATGCCCGGCAGGTGCTGATTAGGATGATTGGCTTCACCTGCCGGGTGAGGCAGCATGACAGGATGTCAAATAAAGAAGTTGTTTAATGATTTATTGGTTTGCACACTCACCCTACAGCAAAAAGATCTTGGTTGAGATCCCACCTGATCCTAAGAAAGAGTCTGTTTGTGCCTCTTAAATGGTTGAACTCTGTTTCTTCCCTACAGGATCTGGTACAGGCTCCAGCAACCCGGACAAAGCAGAGAGTTTAGCAGTTTATCAGAAAATTATCAGCTTCAATGATTACTGGTCACTTTCTGAGCTTCAGTAATATCCTCCTGTAAATATTAAATGTCTCTTGGATCTGATTTAAACGAAACTTTTTGTAGTTTCTACATCAAATCCTATTAATAAATTCTGATTAACAGACCGTGTTCTTCAAGATGAGAATGACTGAGTGTTCAGCCGGCATCTTCACTTCTTAAAACTCAGTTTTATAACCAGGTGTTTGGACAACATGAGCCTCATCTCACCTGGTTTTTGTCTTCATTTACTTTTTACTTTTGTAATTACTTTGCTGCGTAAAGTATATTTAAATTTCATCCTTCAATTGCTGTTTTCATGTTTGAGTTGTGAGGCGCCTTGTTTGACTGTCATTGTCATGGAAGTGGTGTAGGACCCAAACTGCAGGAGACCGGGCTTGGTGGCGGAAACGTAAAACATTCAATAATCAAACTGAAACATACTTTTAAAATCATGGAGAAACAAAGGAGTGACAAAACAAAGCAGATGACCTGATGATGATGATGAAGTGAAAACCAGACACTTAAATTGTCTGGAGTGACTGACAAGGACAACAAGAACATGAAGAAATGCAAGAAAACCTGAGCTAAAACACAGAATCCCTACAGTGATCATGTTCAAATTCAACTTTATTTGTATAGTCATTTTCCTGCTACAAAGCTTCCCAAAGTGCTTTCCACAATAACATAAATGATGGTAAGATTTTTAAAAAGTAGGTAAAATGGTAAACATAGTAAAAATCAATTAAAAACACATCTCAACACACATACACATTCCACAATAACAATCAAATTACTTATCAGTAAAAAAAAAAAAAAAAAAATTGGAACATCTGGACATGTAAAACCTATGTAAGAGCTTTTACATGTCCACATGTTTTAATTAGTTTTTATAGATTTTACTGATAATCATTTTGATTTAATTTGATTGCTGTTGTGGGATGTGTATGTGTGTTGGGTTTTTCATGTGTTTGTATTTGTTTTTATTAGTCTAAAAACCTCCAGAGCGGATGAATTCCTCACATTCTCAGGCAGGCTGTTCCACAGGAGCCGTCCATGGTGCTGAAATGTGGTCTCTCCGTGGGCTTTAGTTCTGACTTTTGGGACAACCAGCAGACCTGCACCAGAGGACCTGAGGACTCTGGGAGGGTCATAAACTAAAAGTAAATCGGATAAAAATGAAGGTCCAATTTCATTTAGACTTTTATAAAGGAACACAAGAACCTTAAAGTTGATCCTTAAGGCTGACTGGGAGCCAGTGCAAAGATTTCAGAATTAGAGTAATGTGCTCCTTCTTTCTGGTCCGGGTTAAGAGGCGTGCAGCCGAGTTTTGGACAAGTTGGAGTTGATTGATAGTTTTTCTTAACACCAGAAAGAAGGGCATTACAATAATCTATTCTAGATGATATGGTGTCTATTAATATTTCAGCACTGGCTCTGGAGAGAAAGGGTCTCACTCGAGCAATATTTCTAAGATGATAAAACGCAGTCTTTGTAACATAGTTTACATGTGCTTCAGAGGTAAGATCTGCATCTAAAATCACACCAAGGTTTCTGGCTGTACTCCACATTCAGGTTAAGAGTTGATAAGAAGGATTGACCCTCTCTCTCTCAGCTTTAGGACCAACAGTTAAGATCTCTGTTTTGTCTTGATTGAGCTTTATAAAGTTCTCAACATCCACTATCTGAAATACCGCTTAGAAAGTCATTAATAGGTCCCATCAAGAGAACCAGCCACATATAACTGGGTGTCATAAGCATAACTATGAAAATGTATCCCTTGTCTCCTGATGACATCTTCAAGTAGAAACATATAAAGGTTAAAAAGTGTGGGGCCAAGGACGGAGCCTTGAGGCACACCGCGTGTCAGTCTGTACTTTCCAGATGACGAATCATTAACGCTGACGATAAAATCTCTTCCTGTGAGGTAGGATTCAAACCAGCTGAGTACCGTTCCAGTGATTCCAACCATATCATGCAGCCTGTTTAAAAGAATAGTCAACTGTGTCGAAGGCTGCACTCAGGTCCAGCAAAACTAAAACTAATGGCTTTTTGTGTCAGTGTTGGAGCTGAGATCATACCTTGACTAGTGCCATTTCTGTGTAATGATTGAATCTAAAACCAGACCATAATATATTTTTATTAGTAAAATTATTTAATTGAACAAAAAGGAGTTTTTCTAAAAATTTTACTTAAAAATGGCAGGTTTGACACTGGTCGGTAATTGTCTAAATTTGAAGCATCCAAACCGCTCTTCTTCAAAGACTGCCATATATGGTGAGACCCACTAGGGAAGATCCACGTAGGGAAGATCCTGGTCTGAAGAGAGCGGTTTACATTGTTCAGGAGCTCCTCTTCACAGGATGAACTCACTGACTTAAAGTGAGGTGGGGATGGGATCGAGAAAACAGGTTTTAGTTTTAAGCGGGGAAATCACTTTCCAAAGCTTTGCAGCCTTCAATCAAGGCAAAACTCTCTAGTATGCTTTCACAAGTCAAGAGGAATACAACGGAACGAACCGTTATTGGTTGTTGGGTGATATTAAATCTAATGTTCTTTATTGTATCAGTAAAGTGGACTGCAAACTCCTCACATATTGTACTGCTGAGAAGAGAACATGAACTAAGAGAGATTGAATTGATTAACTGGTCTATGGCGGAGAAAAGAATCTTTGGCTTTGAATAATTGTCTGCTATTAATTTTGAATAGTATTCCTGTTTTGCATGTTTGATGGAATTTTTGTATTGAATTAATTTATCCCTGAAGATTTGGTAATGAACCATTAATTTTGTTTTTTGCCAATTTCGTTCTGCTCTCTTGGAGTGTCTCTTAAGTGTCTTTGTTTCCTCTGTTCTCCAAAGAGGAGGTTCTTTGTTTTTAACTGTTTTTTGTTTTTAAAGAAGTGACTTTGTCCAATATTGATGTGAGTTTGCTGTTGAAACTTTGGACAGATAAATCAACGGATGAACTTAAAGTGTCTGGTTGGGTGTGTTCCAGATGTGAGGTGAAGTTTGCAGCCACTTGAGGGTGTAGACAACGCCTTCTAAGAGTTCTCTTGGGAAGTTTCTGTCTGACAAAACCGTTCACAGTAAAAACCCCACAGGAGTGATCTGAGATGCCAACATCCACAACAGAGGTCACAGATGGCATCAGGCCACAAGTGATTAGAAGATCCAGAGTGTGACCCCAGTTATGGGTGGGAACATTGACATGCTGAGAAAGATATAAGATATTTAGGAATATTGCAGTCTCACCAGCTTGACTTTGTTCTTGTTACTGACAGAATTAGAAAAATGAATTCCCAAACTTCTGGGTGAACGGTTGTTTAACTCCTTTCTGACATCACACCATGTAATCCTAGTTTCTGCCTGGAAACCCAACGAGGATCATTGATGGGGCCATGAAGGAAAGGATGTGAGTCTTTGTTTAATCCCAGCATGCTGAAGATGTGAAAGCACCATTCCAGCCACAGAGCTGACAGTGCTTATGTAAGAGCATTTCATCAAACATAGCAGCAGATCAGGGTATTCTGGTAATCCAGCAGCACAGACGTCACAACTGACAGAGCAACTTTTCTTTTTGCTTGTTTGCGCAGCAGCCAGAGTGCAGCATTCACTGAAGGTGGTCAGTACATGTCCGGGTGGACAGTTTAAATCTTCTGGAGTTCGATCCTAACCCTCTGGAGCCAGAAATCCATGTTCTACTCATTTCTTTGACTATTGTAATGCTCTTTATTTGGATGTTCATCAGTGTTCGATTGACCTCTTGTTGCTGGTCCACAATAAAGAATTGGGTCTTTTAACCTGTACCTCCTGTAGGGACTGTCCAATCCAACGTTTCAGTCACCTGTTGGGTGTGGATGACGGAAATAACTCTCTTCAAAAGACAAAACATCTCATTCCAGACCAGAAGTTTAACAGTTGTAAATCTATACAAAAGTCAAACTTTTTTCACAACAGCTTGTAGCTTTAGATCTCAGTAGTTGGTGGCATTTTCCATCCATCCATCTTCAGAATCAGTTGAATCCCTTTCTGAGTCACAGGGTTGCTGGAGCCTATCCCAGCCACTGTTGGGCAAAGGCAGGGCATACCTTTAACGGGTTGACAGGCTGTTGCAGGATCACAGAATCACACCATCACAGAGACACCTACGGGCAATTTAAAGACATCAAATATACACCAAGCGTGTTTTTGGACGCAAGCTAGAGTGTCTGGAAAAAACCCATCCATGCACGAGGAGAACATGCAATCTCTACACAGAATGGAACCCTGCTGGGATTTAAACCAGGGTCTTCTTGCATTGAGAGAGTGCTAACCACTGCATCACCATGCAGCCCTTTATCTTACCTTTAATCATTGATTTTCTGCCCTATATAGTTTTTTAGTGCCATTTTCATTCCTTCACGTTGTTTCTAATTTTCTGAATTTTTCTCTTCATGTTTTTGTATTGTTCAGGCCCACTGGCAACCTCATGGAGCTGTAAAGGGGTTTCACAAAGCTGACACCAGCAACAATCCTGAGCACATCTCAGTTACGTGTTTGTTGGTTTTGTTTCATCCATTCTTTTCTTTCTGGTTATCTGTTTTTGGTTCTCTTACATCTTTCTTCCTGTTATGATCTGCTAATTTGTTTTATTTCTTTGTTCTAATTCCTGTATTTGAGTTTGATCTCTGATGGCTGGCAGCATTTTCTGTATAAGAGAACTGGATGGAGTGACTGACGTCACCCACAGAAAACGACTTTCTTCCGGTTCCAACCAACAGAAGTCAATTCAGTCGTCATTTTTTCATGATACCAACAGTACCAAGTTGAAACCAGAAATCATCAGTAAGCAGTGATTCGTCCGAGTCCGTCTGAGTCATCATTCTATGGCAATCACCCTCGCCAATCAGGACTGAGCTCGCTGTAAGGCCACACCCCCACCGCTTGAAAGCAGGCTTATGAAATCTTTTAAATGTTGGAGATGAGGCCTACTTTGATTGAGGCATCCGATTGGTCAGTTTATAACTAGAATAACTTGTACTACAGAAAAAAGATAATGAAACGAATGAAGATTATTATTAAAACATGTTAAAAAAAAACATCAAATTAGTCTGTGAGATTTTGGCTTCTTGAAATCAGTGTGTACTTCCTGTCTGGAACACCAGGGGCGAGGGGTCCCTCAGTCCACTTCTCATATACAGTCAATGGCTGGCTGAGCCGTCACAGTTGCCTGCTCTTTGCTAATTCTATGGGTTGCATTCAAGGAGGCCTCTCTGTGCCCTCAGAGTCAGTTCGTCTTGTGTTATTCTCCTGGTGTTCAGGATTAACCCTCACGCAGTGGAATATTAAGTTTGTCAGCTTTAGTTTTGCTATTTCCAAATGGGGGAAATTTTTGCTCATAAATATTTGGAGACTAATTTAAATGTTCTCTTATGGTTCTTTCAGAGAGAACAACACTCATGTGATGCAATAAAAATCATTCAAGATGAACCAAAATTGATCGTTAAAAAGAATTGTTGAACTCCTAATGCTTACCCCAACATATTCCTGATATTCCAGCCCTTTCTGTAGAAGAGTCAGGACCAACTAACAACCTGGTGAACAAATACACAAACACATATGTTATTAAAAACAGCATCCGATTTTATTTAGATCAATAAATAATGTGGACACTTGACTGTGTTGTTGTTTCAATTCAGCTGCCCACATTTCCTTATTTCAAAAAAGCACATAACCCTTTATGACTCCATTCATTTGCACCTTTTGAACAGGTTTCAGTGACTTCATGGACCGCATGACCTTTTCAAACACTCTGTATGGGACACTCCAACTGGCATCATTACATCATTGACGAGAGAATAAAAATAAAGACAACAGCTCATTTAATAAGTGAACCAATATAAGAATTGTAATCAGCTTCAACTTTCACAGATGGCTTTTCTGTTAAGCTGAAAGCGGAAAAATGTCAAAAGTAATTTTTGCCCCAAACTACTTTATAATGCAACTAATAACTATGTAACCTATTAAAGTTTGCAGCCAGACATTAGTCTGGTTTGTTAAACCAAAGTATGTTTGAACAATAATCTCTGGTTCCTGATCTAAATCGGTTCTAAATTGGTGTTTTTAAGCGATCCAGACGTTTCCAAAGCATAGATGTAAGACAGAACTCAAAGTGATGGATCTAAAGCTCACGCTGACGTCAGATAACCCGCTGATTCAAAACTGCACAACAAGATCTCTGACAACCTTCAGTTTATATAACACCCCCCTCCCCTCCCAGTGACAGCAAAAACGGCAGAGAGGGAACACAAACAACACAACATAACACAAGCGCTTAATACTCTTCAGCGGTCAGCATGTAATCCCTAAACACGGAATGGGGGGGGGGGGGGGGGGGTGTTGCAATTCACATGATGGGTAGGATGGAGCCAGTTTCATTTTTATGTAAGAGGATTTGATTCAAAAAGGGCCTTCGTGTGCTGGACCTGCAGTGAACTGGACCAGAACCTGAGGTTCTGACCGTTCAGCAGAGAAGGGCTCGACTCCCCCAGATACCTCGCTGACATTCTACTGTTTAACTCATTTGAACTCCTCTTGGATCACAGCAGAAGCTAGGAGATCTATGCTTTTCGTGAAAAAGCGCCAGATCCAGGTGACGTCAGTGAACGCCGCGCAGCACATCACTGTGTCTGGTCTGACAAGCAACAGTTGGTCGCTGGGTTCCAAGGAGGATGAGTTTAGTGAAAGAAGGTTGATGCTGGTAGTTTGGAGCTCCAATGGACCATCAGTTGGTCCTGATCCGGTCCCGTTTTCCCGAGGCCATGTCGGTCCTGATGGATGGTGTCCTGAAGTCACAAGTTAAGGTGAAAACCCTAGAAATACAGCAGAAAGTGTTATGAGACATGAAAGGGTCATTCCAACTACTGTGTCTTTAGGCTGCACTCACACTGCAGGCCAAAATGATTTTAAATCCGGTTTTTCTTTGGTCTTTTCCAAACAGTCTAAGTCACAGCAAATCCAGTTTCTGTTTCAATTCTATGGAGGTCCAGAAGGAACAATATGAAATAAAGATATATGCATGTATACATAAAGATATATAAAGCCCACACGGGGACCATTAAATAATTAAATGTGCTTTTTATTGGCAATTTAAATATTTTAATGCTGCATATATTTAAACATGTATTTATTGATTTTTGATTTTATTTATTTCATGACCATTTTAAATAATTAATGACACTTTTATGTAATGATTTAATGGTGAATATATTTATTTCATATCATGTCTTCTGGACCTTCATACAATCCAACCATTCAATCCACGTAAAACCGTGAAAGTATGAAAACTGAGTTACTTTGTGAGCTCAACCCAAGACGGACCCGGAAGTCCAGACCAAACCATTCTTGAGGCTTTTTCTACACTCTGTTCTAATTGATCATTGAAAACATACAGTGCATCTGGAAAGTATTCACAGCGCCTCACTTCTTCCATAGTTTACGATGTCACAGCCTTTTTTCTAAATGGATTAAATTAGTCTTCTTCCTGAAAAATACCCCATAATGACAATGTTGTAAAAGTTATTTTGAAATTGTTGCAAATGTCTTAAAAATGAAAAACCTGGAAAATGACGTGTACAAAAGTATTCACAGCCTTCTGCTCAACACTTAGTTGCTGAACCTTTGGCAACATTTACAGCCTCAAGTGGTTTGAATATGACGCCACAAGCCTGGCACACCTTTCTGTGGACAGTTTGGTCCATTTCTCTTTGTAGTAGCGCTCAAGCTCCATCAGGTTGGTCACTCAAGGACATTGACAGAGTTGTTCTGAAGCTGATCCTTCCAGATCCTTCCTGACTAGGGCCCTTCTCCACCGATCACTCAGCTTAGATAGACAGTCAGATCTAGGAAGAGTCCTGGTGGTTCCAAACTTCTTCCACTTCCAGATGATGGAGGTCACTGTGCTTATTGGAACCGTCAAGGCAGCAGAAATGTTTCTGGACCCTTCCCCAGCCTTGTGCCTCAAGACAGTCCTGTCTCAGAGGTCCACAGAGCATTCCATTTCTTTCAGGCTTGGTTTGTGTTTTGACATGCATGGTCAACCCTGGGATATCATGTAGACAGGGTCTACCTTTTCAAATCCTATCCAGTCTACTGGATTTAACACAGGTTGGATTCAATGAAGCAGCAGAAACATCTCAAGGTTCATCAGTGTAAACAGAAGTAACATCAGCTCACTTTGGAGCTTCACAGCAAAGGCTATTTTTATACATTTGCAACAATTTCAAAAGAACATTTTCAACATTGTCATTATGGGATGTTTTTCAAAGAATCTTTCAGGAAGAAAACTGATTTAATCTATTTTCAAATAAGGCTGTGACATCATGAAATGTGGAAGAAGCGAGGCGCTGGGAATACTCTCCGGATGCCCTGTATCAATATTATCATTAACCAGGATATTCTCATTGAGATCAAAAACCTCTTTTGCAAGGGAGTCCTGGCCAAGAGTCAGCCACACTCAGTTCACAACCCAACACATTAAAACACTGGGACAGTAAAAAGATGAAACCATAACCCCCAGAAAACAAAACACAGCGAATCAAGAAAAAGTGAAATCTGTGATCAAGAGAAAACAATTACAGTATTTTGTGGAATTCTTTGCTTCTTTGAGTTTGGCCTCGAAAACTTTTAATGATGGTTGTTTGGTTTGTCTCCAACTTTTTGTAAGATATTCCAGGTTACAGGAGCTGCATGTATAAAAGTTTTCTTCACAAGCTTTGCGTGTGCAGCTGGAACAGTAAGCAACAACTGATGATTTTATCATAGAGAATGGGTGTGATGGCTTTTCTGCTTAAATAATGTGTAGATGAAGGAAGGCAATGGTCCAGACAGATTTATAGACAGATTTATAGAATTCTAAAAGCAAATCTACCAATGGTACTGCCCCCTAGTGGACAGAGAATGCCATAATGTATTTGTTTATACGGTTGCGGTTTGTTATGAACTATAAAGAGGAATGTTAAACACTCCAATATTTGAAGGCATGAGGCAGAGCCATTCATATAAAAAATCACCATGATCTAGCACAGGTAAAAAAAGTTGCATTTACAAGATGCTTTTTTGCTTTAACAGAAAAATGCATTTCATCTTGATAAAAGAAACCCGACATAAGTTTAAGCTTCTTTGAAAGGTTCATACTGTTAATACAACAAGGTACTGCAATATTAGTTATGACTTTTCAGCATTTGAACAAGTTTTTGTTGAAAACCTGAGTTCTGAACAGCAACAAAAACTTTCTGTGGGGTTTCTATGACCTCAGTGAGAGATGATGCACAACAGTGAATAACTCAACTGTCATCAGCATAAAAGTACCAGTTCGTGTCTGCGAAGCTTTGCTCTGTGTCATTAATATAGAGGATAAATGAAAGGGGTTATAAAACTGAACCATGCAGCACTCCATTTTAGATGTTGAGCAGTTCTGAACAAGAGCCCTTGTATTTAATACACTACGTTCTGTTATGTAGGTAGTTTGAGAACCATGCAAATGCATGTTCTGAAAGTCCAATGCTAAGTAATCTAAGACTTTCTCCACACATTCAAAACTCTGAGTGTTTAAGTTCTAAAGGCCTCACAGTTCTGCGTTTCAAAACAGAGCTCCTCCATCTCAGGCTTAAAATTAAAGGTTAAACAAAGAACCGTCGCCCAAAAAAACTGCTGACTCAGCTCCAAAAAATGAAATTGTGAATCCACTAACTAAACCACAATAGATGTGTTGGGGATATCCAAAGGAAGTTTTGAGATTGTTATAGGATGGCCACACCACCTACAGCGTTTTGTGTCAAAATCTGAGATTTGGCTATTTTCAAGTATGGGAAAATGAACTTTTTGTTTCTGCGATTTGAACGAAATTTTACACACATGCCGCTAGCCTAAGTCTACAACGACCCCTGGAGTTTTATTGACTCTTGACCTGCGAAGGAGGCCGCCATCCTGAATTCTAAAAAAAAAAAACACTGTTAGTACCAGCTCCAAACAAAAACTCGTCCTGTGGATTTTTATTGATCGTCTTGTAACTTCTTGGGAATCATTGGGAAGCCATTGCAAAACAAAGATATTAGATTTTGAACACCATGCGGGTGGTGGGCTTGCAAAAATGGCATATTTCTATTACTCGCACATTTTTTGATGGACTATTGTAGAGAATTTCTCACATACAGCTCAGACCAGCCTTAGAGAAAGAGATGGGGGGGTTGTCAGGCCTGCGTTGTGACTGCTGTGCACGTGGGGTCAAAGGTGGGCGGCGAGGGTGGCGGTAACGACAGAGGCTGGTGGCAAGGGCGGTACGTAGAGGCCAGAACGGTGGGGCATAGAGGAGGGCAGCAAGGGTGAGGGCGGGTGGCACCTGCAGGTCATCCAACGCCACTCGCGGCTTTAATGTTACTTGCAAGTTGTTTTTCTTTTGACGATTCAAACCCCTGAAGAAATGACACATCAGCTGACAGTTTGCTGAATATAAAAAGCAAAATCAACGAATGTGTATAAAAAATGCAAAATATATCATAGGATTGTGTCCGTGCTGAGATGAGTTTTTTATTTTTTACCAGAATGATGCAGCATAAACATCCAGCATGGGAGGGGGGGCTGTTTGAGAAATGAGTTTTGGAAGAGAATTAGCATCATTGGCCCTAACACAGCTGTGCATAAAAATAGTCTTTTAAATTTAAGCACAACTTTTATTTGTTTGTTGAATCACAAAAAGCAATATAGTGACTGACTGCTGAAGATGTGCACGCTCACAAGCCCTGCCCTTTTGTCAAATAGAGTCTTAGTTCATCAATGGGATTGCAAAAAGCTGAGGGAATATCTGGGAACGCAGGTTTCCTTCTCCTCCTCCTCATCATCATCATCATCATCATCATTCAGCAGCAGCAGCAGCAGCAGCAGCAGCAGCAGCAGCTGGCTCCCTTTGCCAGCCTGGTAAAAACCTGTCTTTGAACTCTAACATCTGGAACCTCTAAATCCTGGACACAGGCATCTTGTTGTCAACCATATGTTAAAGAATTTTTTAAGAGAGCAAGAATCTGTTGGTTACTTGCCTGAGCTGAAGGCTTTACTGTGACGGCTGGGGGGCAGAGAGAGGATTACATTCTGGGTTTAGCATAGTTTCCTAACAAGCCGCTCACAGAAAGAGGAAACATGTTTCCTTTCTTTGGAGATTCCAGTTTGAACTGTGCCTGTATCCTGTTGTGTTTTCATTCAGAACTCTTGGTCTTGGTCTGATGCAGTTCTTTAAGTATTAACATTTCTCCTGGAGACCTTATTGGAAAGAACAGAATACTTTTTAAATGCCTAGTTTGTTTCTGGGAAAAAATATAATCTTTTCTTTTGTAAATATTTTGGAAATCACTGGAAAATTCTTCAGGGTGTCTCATTCTTTGCTCAAAGATAACTAGGGTAGGCAACAGCAACGCCTGTGACCCTGCACAAGACCAGAGAACAATGGATGGAGGGATGGATGGATGGATGGATGGATTTAGCAGAAATGACGTAAATGGACCTTGTCCGTTCTGCTATTTACCAGGATCATCCCTCCATCAATAAATCAGGAAAAAACCTTCCCTGAAGCGCCATGGCCACCATCTGGGCGAATCACGATGACCTATTGCATCATGGGTCATCTGAAGGCACGTTTGCAGCTTTAACTTTCATTAAAGTGAAAGTTTCCATTGTGATGGTCAGAAGTATTGCAGAGTCCAGCAGAACTCCAGTGAGGGTTTTTTAGGAGCTTCACTGCTCAGTGAGAGCGTTCACGAGCTTCATGGCTAAACACAAAGAACTACATGAAAGGCTGTCCTCTTTCTGCTGTTATCTTGATTCTAAAGATTTTATTTAGAAAATGGTTCAGTTCTTGTCTGGGATTAAAACTGTAACCTCAGCTAGTAAACTAAACTGCATTATTAGTCAACAACCACCTCTGTGCTTCAGTTATATATATATACTTATATAGTTATATATAAGTCGAGGTTATTTTAGATGCAGTCAGTTCTTGTGCTCCTCTTTCTTCTTTGACTATCAACCAAATTGTTCTTCTCTTTTCTTCTAGCTGCTGTCATGGACTCAAACATGACCATGAGATCTGGAGAGTCCGAGATGAAGTTCTGTTACTCTGGATCTACTGGGTCTTCACTCCTGGAAGATTATTGTCTAATCTGAATGTTTACTTGAAATCTTTTTTTTTTCTGCAGAGTTGTAGTTTCCAAAATGCTCTAATGCTTTCTTGTCTTCACGTTGTTTCTCTCAGATCTTTTCTGAGGTTCTTCATCCAGCCTTTTTAAACTCAAACAATCAATTAAGTCATCACTTTATGTACATAGCCAACATACTGTCGAACACAAGGTGCTTGACATCAAAGACGTATAAACACTAGACATAGTCATTAGAGTAAAAATAGCAATAATAAAAGACAACCATAAAAAGTGAGGAAATGCTGTAGCTAAATATTGGAGAGGCACTGCACAGATTTATAAATAGACAAAGTAAAATTTGTCAAAAGAAAAACAATAAATAAATAAATAAATAAATAAAGGCCCAAAAAGAAATAAATAAGTTAATTAAAGTATGTATTAAAAGTGAAGTTGAAAACATCTTAAAATTAAGGAAAAAGAGTCTTTAACTTACATTTAAAAATCTCCACAGAAGCAGAAACAAGCAAAAGCAGCTAATGCTTTGATTTTTTAGAAAAACAGATCCAAAAAACAGGTAGACATTCTAATTTTTGACAAAAAACTGTCTTCCTGTGTTGAGACACTGCAGAATTCTGCTGAAGACTTTGCGAGACTCAGATCCAGCAACAGGCATGCCCACTTCTTTGAATATGATGGGATTCGCAGCGATGCTGCTGGAGCACGACCATCAGCTCCATTATTTGACTGCCGCTACCGATAAAATTGTGGAACAGCTCCTTGCTAACCCTGTGGCTAATCCAGCAGCCGCCGTGTTGTCTCAGTCCACTCCTCTTCCAGCTATGTTATGCAGTGCCACTTATTCCTCCACCAACAAGTCCATTTGTATCCCACTGAGTAAGCCAAGGTCTCCCTCTTATGCTACACACTGTCTGAAGATGCACTGGAGTGGTTAGCAGTTGTCTGGGCTGATGGTTCATATGAGGCTTGCACTCGGCTGCTTCGTGATGTATTCCATCATTAGGAGCTTCAACGGTAATTCACCTGCTGTGATGAGAATCTGGATCTGGATCAGAGTCACGACCCCTGAACCTTCCTCTAATGATACCAATGCCATTTTGCAATGAGCAAATCACACCTGATGAACCAATGCAGTTGGGTTCCACTCGCCTGATGCCAGAGGAAAGACGAAGACGCATTCGAGCAAACCTCTGTCTCTTCTGCGGTGGACACGGTCACCTGCAAGCATCTTGCCGGTGAGTGAGGCCGGTGAGTGAGAACTTCCTCACTTTTGAAATATCAGTCATTTTTAAAATAGATGACAGGAATATAATGATCAACACCATGATTGATTCAGGGGCAGCAGGTAACTTTGTTAACTTGGCATTTTCCCTTGCTAATATGATTCCTCTGCTTCCCTGCAAGTCGCTGGTGGTAGTTTCTGGCCTAGATGGTCGTCCCTTGGGTTTAGGCCGGGTCAAATTCTTCACTTCAGAAAGCCGACTCAACACCCTGACCAACCACCAAGAAACCATCCGTCTCTTCGCTTTAGACTCTCCTTGTTGTGCTATAATCTTGGGTTTTCTCTGGCTCGAGATCCATGACTCCACTATCATCTGGCCGTCAAGGTAAATCATGTTTTGGTCTGCCTCCTGCCAACATTGGTGTCTTCACAACAAAGGACAACAGAGAATAATTTCCAATGTCCTCTGACATCGCCAGATACCTTCAACCAAGATCACCATTCCCTACTCTGTCAGCAAGCACAAGTCTCTGCCCCCTCAGTGTTGGGATCTGCATGAAGCCTTCAACAAACATGCTACAAGGCTCCCTCCTCATCAGCCCTATGACTGTGCCATAGAATTACTGCCTGGTGCCACTCCAGCCAGCGGGAGAGTGTTTCCCCTGTCACAACCAGAAACTGAAGCCATGCAGACCTACATTCAGGAGGAGCTGCAGAAGGGATTAATTTGGCCTCCCACGTCTTCAGCTTTCCCTGTGTTCTTCTTTGTCAAAAAAGGCCTTTGACCTTGTATCAACTTCCGTAGTCTGAACAAAATCAGCGTGAAGCTGTGCCTAGAACCTGATACACATCCGTTAAGGTGACGAGTAGGAAACCGCGTTTACAACCACTCCAGGTCATTATGAGTATCTTGTCATGCGCTTTGGACTATGCAATGCCATTTCCTTGTTCCACGCTTTTGTAAACTACGTTTTCCAAGATATGCTGGACCATCACATCATAGATTATTATTATTATTATTGATGACATTCTTATTTATTTCACCACCTTAGAGGAGCATATCTCCCATGTCCAGCAGGTTCTCCAGTGCCTAACTGACTACAACTTGTACGCCAAGAGAGAGAAATGTGAGTTCCACCAGACCTCTATTTCCTTCCTGGCTTCGTCATCAGCGCTCAGGGACTAGCTATGGATCAGGACAAGGTGGACGCAGTGCTGCAGTGGCCTCATCCAACCACAGTGAAGGAGCTACAGTGGTTCCTTGGCTTCACAAACTTCGGCCGCCATTTCATCCGGGGTTTCAGCACGGTAGCAACTCCTCTCACCTCCCTCCTGAAAAGAGGCCCCAAAGGACTTCTTTGGACTCTGGAGGTCACCACAGCATTCCAGTCCCTCAAGCAACGCTTCTAACAGGCACCCATCATCCATCTCCATTTGTGCAGTTTATTGTAGAGGTGGATGCCTCAAGCACAGGGGTCGGAGCCATTTTGTAGCAACGCCACGGTCAGCCTGCCAAGATGTTCCCATGTGCTTAATTACTCCAGGAAGTTGAACGACGCAGAGAGGAACTACGACGCAGATGACCGTTGCTTGCCATGAAGGAGGTGTTCTCTGAGTGGAGGTACTGGTTGGAGGAGGCGGCTCAAACATTCCTGGTTCTGACAGACCACAAGAACCTGGATTACATCAGGTCAAACGACTAAATCCCCGTCAGGCACTACAGTCTCTGTTTTTTTTCTCAGTTCCGATTTCAGATCACATATTGGCTTGGCTCCAAGAACGGAAAGGCTGACATGCTGTCCCGCCTCCACGAAACCACAGCAGAAGAAGAACCGGCCACTCCAGAGTCCATTGTGCCCACCTCACTGATTCTGGCTCCAGTGCGGTGAGACATCATGACCAAGCTGGCAGACTGCAACGCTACTGAGCCGCCTCCACTGTCTTGTCTAGCCGATCAAGTATACTCTCCGCCGTCTCATTGGCAACGGGTTCTCCACCTGGTGCATGGCACGCCAGCAGCTAGACCCTAGGTATGGCCAGGACGCAGACATTGATGTCAAACATCTTCTGGTGACCTACTTTGTAGGCTGATGTGGTCCACTTCATGACCAGACAGTACATCCTGTCAAATGATCAAGACACCCTGACAGCTTCCAGCCAGCCTCCTGCAACTGCTGCCCAAACCACAACATCCCTGGTCGTACATTGCAGTGGATTTCACACGGACATGTCCCGCTCTTAAGGTAACACTGTGATCCTGTCAGTCATTGATCGGTTTGCCAAGGTTTGTCGACTCATTCCTCTACCCTAGCTACCCACAGCTCTGGAAACCCCTGAGCAGCTCCTAACCCACGTCTTTTGGCACTACAGTCTCTCTTAGGATATTGTGTCGGACCAAGGGCCCCAGCTTACCTCTCGAGTGTGGTAGCAGATGTGCAGGGGCTGGGGCATCAATGTGAGTCTCACCTCAGGTTACTTTCTTCAATCCAATGACCAAGTGGAATGTCTTAATCAGGAGATCACACGGTTCCTTCAAATGTACTGCAGCCAGCATCAGGAAGATTGGAGCCGGTTCATAGTCTGGCCAGAATAAGCCCAGAACTTCCAGAAAAAGGTGGCCATGGGGCTCTCACCCTTTCAGTGTGTGTTGGGAGTCCAACCGCCATTCTTCCCCTAGTTGGGGGAGCCTTCGGCACCGCCTGCGGTAGATGACTGGTTTCGCCATTGCAAAGAGACATGGGAGGTGGCCCATGTCCAACGACAGCACTCCGTTTGCAGATACCGATAGCAAGCCTGAGGAACAGCTGGTGAGACCTGGGAACGGAGTGCAGAGACTGATGGGAGTTGCAGTGCAGAAGAGGCTCAGGGAAAACTCAATACTCAGGAGATGGCTCTCTCTGGTGGTTGGAGGGGAGACGGAAGCCGGAAGACCTGACATCTGCTTTGAGCTCATGTCTTACAAATGTATTCAGCTCAAATGCTTCATTTTTGTTCACAAAATCCTGGATCAGTCTTGGTGTGACTTTGAAACCAGATTGGTGAGAACAACCAATAAAAGTTGTTATGAGTCAGTGTTCCACCAAACTCAGTAACAGGTTAAGGTTGAGCTCAGACAATACAATTCATACATATGTAAAAAAAACAAAATGACAAAGGAAACGTTATGTCACAATACATAGGATTGAATGTCACTGGGGGTCAAATCAAGCCAATTCTGAGGATATGGGTTCTTGGTTGGTGTTGTGTGAAAATGTGTTTTATTTTCTGAAGCACAACATAGATTACTTATTTTTTATTTTTTATCTATATGTATATATATATGCTTCTGTATATATTTCATGTCTTACAACACATAAACTGTGGACATTATTTAGATATAGGTAGGAGCCACTATTTTGCTTTTTAATTTAATGAATTATCTCTCTGCATAGACGGTATTGCTGGTCCTCCTCTAACCCATTCTCCACCTGGAATAATGCTTTGTGGTGGACTGGTCCTCTACCACACTGAGCATCTAGGTTCTGAGGTTTATCCATTTGTGGTGTGAGCTTATTCCACCAGCATGCAGCCTGTCATCGACCCAGAGCCTAACCGCCAAAGACTATGGGCTTATTATCTGCACATCTTCTGCATCACTTTCTTCATTTGCATTCCTAAGATCTTTCTTATTGAAGTGTACATTTGGCCCCAAACTATGTATTGTTGGGTTTCTGTGATTGCTCGTGTTCCACTCATCAGGCTAATAACAGTGCATCTGTGTTCAGAGCTTCATGATGGTCCAGTTGTGGTGAGAGCATGAGACGTGGCAAAGAACATTAAGAGGTCAACTGTAATATAGTGGATCATTTAGCTTGAGATGAAGCCTGTACACACAGTAAAAGGGTGGTCTGGGGATGAACTGCTGGCTTTGACATAAACCAACCTTAAACAGTCGCATGTACACAAAATATTGTACGTTGGTGATGGATGTAAAGCTATGTTCACACCACCCTCGGCAACAGGCGTTCAAGCAACCATTTCCAATGAAAATTCTATGAAAGAGTAGATAAATATCAGCCAAGTGGAAAATCTGCTGTTGTATTTTCTGCATTTCTCAGTAGAAATGGTTTGCTGCGAGGAGAGCGTCCAAACTTCGTAATTTGCTTCTCCTTGTTTTCCCTCATGGGGACCAGGATTTTGTTTGGGTTAACTCCCCTGATGCTCTGACATCTTCATCACTTGTTATCTCCACACACACAGACGCACACACACACAATTTTGGCCCTTTCATTGCATTGATGTCTACATTTTATGCATTTCACTCACCCTGCAGGATCTTTGGCAGCTCATCTTTTAGAAAAAGGAAAGACAGTTTTCAAAAGAGTAAAAAGACGGGTCAGACTTGGAGCTCCTCTTCTTCAGACCAGAGTGCTCCTCTTCTCCCTCTCGGCTCTGTCCCGGCTCAGGTCGGGCGTTTGCTGCTCTCCGTGACCTGAAGTGCTGTTGGGCTCATAGCGGCCTGAGGCAGGCGAGTTCTGCATGACCACCAGGCGTATGGGGGACTGACTGGGGGGCGCAGGGGTGGTGTCCTGGGTGTACTCCTTAGTTGGATCTTTGCCACGGCAGTCATACAGAATGCAGGAGATGAGGAAAACCAGGAGCAGGATGACGTAGCTGGCTACCAAGATGATGAGGTTGAGGGTGACCGGGTCAATCTCCAGGTAGAATTCCATAAAACCCATGGCGCCGCTTCATATCTCGCCAAGGTCCAAAGTAGAGACACAAACTGGAGAGCGGCCCGATGGAGAGAGGCACGAAATGAGAATCAGAACCAGCAGACAGATGGAGAGAAAGACCACAGAGGACGCATCAGCTGCTAGGCAGTGACAGGAGGAGGGGGATGAGGCTTTGCTGCTCCAACCGCCATTAATCCTGACTGTCCCCCACCCCCACCCCCACCCTCCACCCAACTTTTACTTTCAACAGCCAATGACTAAACCCTCTCAGCTGTAATAACTTAAGCCTCTGCTTTTGATTTTTGCTCGCAGTGACAAAATCCTACTCAGCAAAATAGAGGGCTCAACGCACACCTGCCCCCCACCCACCACCACCACAGGACAGCTGCACATGTCAAAGAAGACGGTCACGTGGGAAATCAAATTACTTTAAAAGCAAATGAAAATCCAGAAGATTATCTCGGAGCACGGCAGCAATGTCACAGCAACCTGCTGCTTCCTGATGGAGAGGCGTACAGGCCTGACGGAGCGTCTGATGTTCTGCTGCACGATGCAACTCGCTGTTCCTACAGACTCAAAGAACTGCCCAACCAGTGCAGTTTGAGTTCTTTTAATATTTCTGAAGCACCAATTCCCAACCAAGATACAGCAATGACCATCAAACCAGAGAAAAATGAATTAAATTGTCAAAACTCAATTTATTTGGTTTCAGTTGTTTAACATGGACGTTTTTCAGCATAATCCCATGTACTGAGCAGGAAAACTGGGCCAGGTTCTGCTGAGACAAACATTAAAGGCATGTCAGAAATTGTAACCTGCAAAGAACTGTTGTGGACTCTGACTATGGTGGACGTTGTGGGTGGAGGATGCTCATGGAGTTGTTGCCCTGCCATGTAATAGAGTTGGACCTGCTTCATTAGAACCACTCATAGTTGCTTTCCTTTACAGTGGTTTATTGCATTCAGCAGATCAGCCCACAGTATGATGATGCCACTGCCATGTTTCACAGCAGGGTTAAAAAACGTAGAGGTTTTCTTAAGCCTTGGTCACATGCTCCTGTACGTGGGAGGGGTGACCTATATGGGTGCAGCAGGTTTTTGGGGTGACCGGGCTTGGGGAGGCTCGTAGAGAGGAAAGGCAACATATTGCCATTCCCTTTAGACTCATGTGACTAGCTCAAGGAAAATCGTAAAAACGCAACATATCAATGGTGTGTGTGTTAAGTGTATTGTGAAGTATTTGTAAGAATAATGTAAGTTACATGCACTAATTTTGTTTGGGTAATGCTGTCAAACAGTGTCCTCATACCACATTCCAGTCATTAGAAAAGTGCGAGTACTGGCTCCTTACTGACCGCCTACAAACAGACATGGGGTATTCAGGTGATCTGTATGTAACCCTGGTTAACAGTTTAGTATTAAAATAAATATGCTGAAGAAAGTGTATACGTTCATTATGTTTTACAGTTGTTTTCAAACAAAAATATTGTAAAGTGTTACATAAATGTGATGTTTGTATTCTTGTTTTGAATGTACTTCAGGTAAAAATTGATTGGTAATATAGCACAATTGCCAGTGTTCTTGTTGCTAGGCAGATTATAAAGAGTCCGTAATACATTTTGTTACTCTTAAATTGATTGGTTGAGAAAAAAAAGGAGAAGAAAGAAAGAGGGAGGAGAAGAGAAGACGGCAGGAGGAGAGACGTGAGACGCACGGCGGAAAAGACGGAAAGCAAAGATTAGAACAACTTGTTTAAAAGTCCCAGAAAATCATAGAGGTGTTGAGAACAAACGGACAGTGAGTTCAGGATAACATTGTTATGGTTAAAGAAGCTAGGAATAACGGTGCAGGTGTGAGCATGCTAGTCAGATCGACTTAGCCAACCTAGCATGCTCTGCATCGGACTGTGGGATCGTGAGTCGCTAACGCAGTGACGGAAAACAGCGGAACTGCAGGAGAAGCCAGGAGTCAAGTGAGTGGGACACCACACCTTAACGGAGTCCAGCTTCATTCGGACCGGACCGTCAAAGTTCACCGCCGTGCTTCATCTTCCTCGGGACCTCGTGACATGCTGTGATTTAAGAAGAAAGTGAAAAGTTTTATTTGCAGGTTTGGTTTTTGAAATCTGTGGTTGTTAACTATACAGTGTGTAAACAATTGCTCAACAAACGGGTCGGAAATATTAATTTCTTATTAAACAAGTGTTTCAATCCCATTAATGAAGAACTCAGGGATAATGCCCCCATATTCAAACTAATATCGCAAGGGGGTGTTACATGTAGTCTACGCAATCTACCCTCTGATTGCCTAATTTCTCAAATTCTAATAGTCAGGCTCCGTGCCAGGAGCACACACTTGAACAACACTAACAGCTCTATGTGCAGTCTATAGAGTTTGAGAGATGAAAAAAAAGAAACATTTGTATGACATGCCTGCATCTCACCTGCCACACCTTACATGCATCTCACCTGCTACACCTCACCTGCATCTCACCTGCCACACCTTACATGCATCTCACATACTACACTGTACCTGCATCTCACCTGCTACACCTTACCTGCATCTCACATACTACACTGTACCTGCATCTCACCTGCTACACCTTACCTGCATCTCACCTGCTACACCTTACCTGCATCTCACCGGCTACAGCTTACCCGCATCTTACCCACTGCTCATTACCTGCATCTTACCTACTGCTCTTTACCTGCATCTCACATACTACACCTTACCCGCATCTCACCGGCTACACCTTACCTGCATCTCACCTGCTACACCTTACAAGCATCTCACCTGCTACACCTTACCTGCATCTCACCTGCTACACCATGCCTGCATCTCACCTGCTACACCTTACATGCATCTCACCTGCTACACCTCACCTGCATCTCACCTGCCACACCTTACAAGCATCTCACCTGCTACACCTTACCTGCATCTCACCTGCTACACCTTACCTGCATCTCACCTGCTACACCTTACCTGCATCTCACCTGCTACACCTTACCTGCATCTCACCTGCTACACCTTACCTGCATCTCACCTGCTACACCTTACCTGCATCTCACCTGCTACACCTTACCTGCATCTCACCTGCTACACCTTACCTGCATCTCACCTGCTACACCTTACCTGCATCTCACCTGCCACACCTTACCTGCATCTCACCTGCTACACCTTACCTGCATCTCACCTGCTACACCTTACCTGCATCTCACCTGCCACACCATACCTGCATCTCACCTGCCACACCTTACATGCATCTCACCTGCTACACCATACCTGCATCTCACCTGCTACACCTTACATGCATCTCACCTGCTACACCTTACCTGCATCTCACCTGCTACACCTTACCTGCATCTCACCTGCTACACCTTACCTGCATCTCACCTACTACACCTTACCTGCATCTCACCTGCTACACCTTACCTGCATCTCACCTGCTACACCTTACCTGCATCTCACCTGCTACACCTTACCTGAATCCCACCGGCTACACCTTACCTGCATCTCACCGGCTACACCTTACGTGCATCTTACCCACTGCTCTTTACCTGCATCTTACCTACTGCTCTTTACCTGCATCTCACATACTACACTGTACCTGCATCTCACCTGCTACACCTTACCTGCATCTCACATACTACACTGTACCTGCATCTCACCTGCTACACCTTACCTGCGTCTCACATACTACACTGTACCTGCATCTCACCTGCTACACCTTACCTGCATCTCACCTGCTACACCTTACCTGCATCTCACCGGCTACAGCTTACCCGCATCTTACCCACTGCTCATTACCTGCATCTTACCTACTGCTCTTTACCTGCATCTCACATACTACGCCTTACCTGCATCTCACCGGCTACACCTTACCTGCATCTCACATACTACGCCTTACCTGCATCTCACCGGCTACACCTTACCTGCATCTCACCTGCTACACCTTACCTGCATCTCACCTGCCACACCTTACCTGCATCTCACCTGCTACACCATGCCTGCATCTCACCTGCTACACCTTACCTGCATCTCACCGGCTACACCTTACCTGCATCTCACCGGCTACACCTTACCTGCATCTCACCGGCTACACCTTACCTGCATCTCACCTGCTACACCATGCCTGCATCTCACCGGCTACACCTTACCTGCATCTCGCCGGCTACACCTTACCTGCATCTCACATTCTACACATTGTACCTGCATCTCACCTGCTACACCTTACCTGCATCTCACCTACCACACCTTACATGCATCTCACCTGCTACACCTTACCTGCATCTCACCTGCTACACCTTACCTGCATCTCACCTGCTACACCTTACCTGCATCTCACCTGCTACACCTTACCTGCATCTCACCTGCTACACCTTACCTGAATCCCACCGGCTACACCTTACCTGCATCTCACCGGCTACACCTTACGTGCATCTTACCCACTGCTCTTTACCTGCATCTTACCTACTGCTCTTTACCTGCATCTCACATACTACACTGTACCTGCATCTCACCTGCTACACCTTACCTGCATCTCACATACTACACTGTACCTGCATCTCACCTGCCACACCTTACCTGCATCTCACCTGCTACACCTTACATGCATCTCACCTGCTACACCTTACCTGCATCTCACCTGCCACACCATACCTGCATCTCACCTGCCACATCTTACATGCATCTCACCTGCTACACCATACCTGCATCTCACCCGCTACACCTTACATGCATCTCACCTGCTACACCTTACCTGCATCTCACCTACTACACCTTACCTGCATCTCACCTGCTACACCTTACCTGCATCTCACCTACTACACCTTACCTGCATCTCACCTGCTACACCTTACCTGCATCTCACCTGCTACACCTTACCTGAATCCCACCGGCTACACCTTACCTGCATCTCACCGGCTACACCTTACGTGCATCTTACCCACTGCTCTTTACCTGCATCTTACCTACTGCTCTTTACCTGCATCTCACATACTACACTGTACCTGCATCTCACCTGCTACACCTTACCTGCATCTCACATACTACACTGTACCTGCATCTCACCTGCTACACCTTACCTGCATCTCACATACTACACTGTACCTGCATCTCACCTGCTACACCTTACCTGCATCTCACCTGCTACACCTTACCTGCATCTCACCGGCTACAGCTTACCCGCATCTTACCCACTGCTCATTACCTGCATCTTACCTACTGCTCTTTACCTGCATCTCACATACTACACCTTACCTGCATCTCACCTGCTACACCTTACCTGCATCTCACCTGCTACACCTTACCTGCATCTCACCTGCTACACCTTACCTGCATCTCACCTGCTACACCATACCTGCATCTCACCTGCTACACCTTACCTGCATCTCACCGGCTACACCTTACCTGCATCTCACCGGCTACACCTTACCTGCATCTCACCTGCTACACCATGCCTGCATCTCACCTGCTGCACCATACCTGCATCTCACCGGCTACACCTTACCTGCATCTCGCCGGCTACACCTTACCTGCATCTCACATTCTACACATTGTACCTGCATCTCACCTGCTACACCTTACCTGCATCTCACCTACCACACCTTACATGCATTTCACATGGTACACCTTACCTGCATCTCACCTGCTGCACCTTACCTGCATGTCACCTGCTGCACATTACCTGCATCTCACCTGCTACACCTTACCTGCATCTCACCTGCTACACCTTACCTGCATCTCACCTGCTACACCTTACCTGCATCTCACCTGCTACACCTTACCTGCATCTCACATACTACACCGTACCTGCATCTCACATACTACACCTTACCTGCATCTCACATACTACACCGTACATCCATCTCACATATTACACCTTACCTGTATCTCACCTACTACACCTTACCTGCATCTCACCTACTACACCTTACTTACCCTTACGTGTTGTATGTTTGCTACAACTTGTCGCATGCAGCATGCCTGCAGAATAAAATATGCATGAACATTTTGACTTAATAGGCTCCTTGCGTCTACGATCTTGATTTTTTCTTGTGGACCACCTCTGTTCTTTGTACAGGTTTTCCCTGTTTAGCACCTGCTTTCTATCATATGGGACAGAAGGGATTGTAGATGGTTTTGGATGCGGTGCTTCATTGTAGACCTGCAGGTTACCACAGGTGTTCGCCTCCTTGATGGGAGGAGCTTCTTCAGTATTCAGTTTCGACCTGTCTTACTAAAACACCACAGTTTCAGCACATAGTTTTTGCACTGACATGGAGACAGCTTTTTATCTCATTGTACGTGTGGATAGTGACAGTAAAGACATTCCGGTTCTGATTATGAAAACACTCGTGAATTTCATCTTCTAAAATAAGAATTTTCATAAAAAGAGATTTTTTAAGGCAGAGCTGGAGAATAACAAATGTTTGCCCAGCTTGCAGAGAAAGTTTCCTCCTTTAAACTTTAAAGGGGATTGAATTGAATGTTATCTTTGTGCAGCATGTATTTTGAGGATTCTTCTGTTTCATTTCTATTTCAGACTGAAACCAGAACGAGCTTGAAGGACTTCAGTATGTCTGAATGTGAGGAACCCGCTCATCCACTTCAGTAAAAAGTCAGGTTTTGGAATAAATGAACTACCCCTGATATTTGACTCTCTAAACAAAAAAAATAATTGTTTGTTTTGGGTAGAAAAGAATCAGTTCAAAACTCCAACATTACCTTGTGACAAACAGCAGGTGGCAGCATTTGACTGTCGTTTAGCCCAACATTACTCAAACTGAGAATCCTGACATTACTGTTTAATTAATCCAAATGATTCAAGCAACAAAATAGGTTATCTATGAATGACAAAAGAAGACTAATTGAGAATAAAATCACTAGAAAGCAGTAAAATTAAAAGAAATTCCAAAGATATCCAACTTCATTCACTTTATTGTGAAAGAGGGGATGTTAGCGGCTTGAAAGTATTTTACATCTTGTTGAATAATTGCACTAAATGTCATGCTTATGTTTTATATTTCATGCTAAAGTCTGCAGCCTGTTTACTTGACTTTAACTCATTAAAGTTATTCAAATCCAGATATGACGCAGATTCTCTGTGAAGTTAAAAGATGCGTTTGACGAGTTTTTAACAAGGAATTTTCTAAAGGAGACGGAACAGAAGGAAGAAACGAGGAGTTTTAACGAGGAACAGGCTAAACTTTTGCGGCAGCAACAATTTCAACATGGACTTCATTGTAGCTGAAGACCTGACCCCTTCACACTGTGTCCGGGGTCAGTACCCTTCAACAGCTAAAGAGCCATTTTCTGACCCAAAACAACCCAGTAGCATCCACAAAGTCTGAACAAAAGGCACTCTGTTTTGATGTTATTCTTACTATGATGAGGAATATAAATGAACTGGTGTGTTTTGGGCATCAACAAAACATAAACGTAAAGAGGAAGTGCACTATTTCCAAATATGAAATAGTTTAGACCTTTTGACAGAGGTTCACAGGTTTCAAAATAAAAGCCACCTTGTGTCACAGATCATCTCAATGCAGTAAATGTGGTAGTTTAGAGTCATTTCAGTAATCATTTAAGAATAAAAACACAGTTTGTTTTGCTGTTTGTGATGCAATAAATCTAACGAACCAATATTAAATCACAACTGATTGGCCCTTTCCGTATTTTTCAAACAATAAAGTGCAGTTCAAATTCTTGAATTTAAAAAAAGCAACTCTGCCTTATTACCTGGTGCCCCTTCATTCTGGTTGTGCTTACTGACCACCAAGTGATTTTCGCTCAGAAATCTGCTCAAATGTTTTGTTAGACTTGTGATAAATACTGTCGTTGTTTGTGAATGAATTGTTTGGTTAAGAAGGTAACTTTCATGACTGGTAGAAAGGCCTCCATGTTCTGAGCGTAAGCAGTGTTTGGTTCCTGGTTTTTTAAAAGCTGGACAAGAAGCAGAAATTTCAATGATTTCAATGCAAAAACATTCAAAGACAAAAAATCTGAAGCAGAAGTTGCTTTATAATCTTAAAAGTATTTTCTACACCAAACTTTTACTCAAGTAAATAAATGCTTACTTTAGTAAAATGATCTGTTTCTGACAAACGAAACAAGTATGAAGAGAAAAATTCCAATAATCAGTAGAAGAAGAAACCTTAAGTCAGACTATGAGGCTTGCTATAAGTCCTTGACTATTCCTTTCCAGGGCAGTTTACTGTCTGTTAGACAAAAATGACAAACATTTCTGATGATTATCAGTTTATGGACTGTTACTGTCAGTGCTACTGAAGGTTGGCTTTCAGAAAGGATTCAGTTGCTTTTATCTTGTGGTTCTGCTGCCTGTGATTCCAGTTCATGAAAGTCAGAAATCCTCTAGTCTCTAAAAAAACTTTATTTCAAAATAAAAGACTTTTAATATTTTGTTAGACTGTCAGAATTTCTGGCTGACAGACTTTAAAGTTGAAGCAACGTGAATGTAGAGAACAAGAAAAATGCACCATATATCAAAAAAACTGAACAACACAGTAAAAACAGACAATATTAAACATTGTCTGTTAATCCATTAACTATATTACAGCTTTTTCATTTTCTTTAGTATAAATTTGTTTTGTTTTTAAGATTTGTTCCATCATAAAGTGTCAAAGAATCAGTTGAGAAGATGAAGCTGCACTGAAAGCTGACAGCAGTAACACAAAGATCCAGTTTTAACCTCACTAACCTAAAAAAGACAATAAAAGTGACACAAACACACTTTTGGAAGTATCAAAAAATCCATTTGTTCCAGGAAAACAGTTTCAAACACGGATTGTCTCTCTGCTGGACAGAAAATTGAAAAAAAGTTTCAGATGAAAGCAGATTTTTACAGCTTTAGAGACTCGATTAAAACAACCAAAAAGTCTGTTCACTTGAAAGAGAAAATCCGCTGAGCATGCGTGCGTGTTTCTTTGAGCTGCAGCTGTTGATGGAGGCACAGCAACAACACAGCCTCCTGCTCCTGGCGGTGACAGGAAGTGAGACGGTGACAGTGTGTCATCATGGAGCTGCTGGTTCTCGCCCAGCATCTTGGTTGTGGTGTGAGGGGAAGCCGTGGGGATTGAACAGGATGTCTGCAGTCCGTGTCCTCATGAAGAGCTTCTGACCACATTTTGTGGTCTTTGTAGAAGCTGCTGAGGATCCAGTGTGAGGCGGCCCATCCGTGTCCGGTTTTCCGTTTGCTCTCTGGTCCTCTGGATTGGTTCCAAACATCACAGCATCTTCTCTCCTCCTCTTGTAATCTCATGGTGCAAAGCCGCTCTCCCATCATGACTTCTTCACAGGATCACCATCTCATACCAGGAAGCACAAACATGCATTTTTAATGGTTTGAACCATTTACTGAGACATTTGGTTTGTGCAGGTTTGTTGTGTTTGAACATGTGGAGCCGGGCCAGAGGGCTGTGGAAGCTCTGGAGCTGCTAAGATCTGAGCCAAACATGAATGAGAGAAACTCACTGTCTTCTGACCTGGAAGGAAAGCTCTGTGAGAAACACACCGTTTCAGGACTTTCTAGATCAGAAAACTGTTGGAAACCAAAGATCTACACTTTGAAGCATCTGCAACCAAGACATGTTTGTGGTCAAAGTTCAGATAGTTTGACACCAAACTCAGCCTCCTGTGGGGAAGATCTCGTGGTTTTGCTTTACTTTCATAATCTCAGTTTCCAACATTGATGTGGAGCTGAAAACAGAAAAAGACATGTTATCTGTTTTTTGCAGCTGAAAATCCATTTTTACTGCTACTTTCCTTTGCATCTGTATGAACCTGAGCAGCTTCAGGTGTGAAGGATGATGGAGGACGCAGGAGGATGAAGATGTGAAGAGGAACTGGAACAATCCAGGTCCAAACAGAGATGCTGCTAATGCTGAAGAACGTTGCTCCTCGTGAACACAGACAGACTCCAGCTGCTCTGCAGGAGGCTCAGACCTGTGGAAAGGGATAACAAGTTAGAAAAAAAGTCAGCTTTCTGCTTCCTAAAATCTTTTCCAATCATTAAGCAGAAATTGAAGGTTCTACAGACTGGAGCTCACCAAAATAAAGGCTGACATACTTACTGCATGTTTCAGAGATGGAGTTGTTGCTGCTGCTTTTCTTTAGACGCTCTGTGTTGGATAAACGAAGAAACATCACAAAATATCTCCTTAATGATTTATACTACAACAACAGCAAAGGTATTTCAAAATAAAAGCTACATTGTTGCAAAAGAAAAGGTTGAAAGAAACCGTGTTTTTACTTACATGACTTGGTTAGTCTCATTCCAAACAGTAAACATAAACAACAGTTTAAAAAGCTCACGTTACTCAGTTGAGTGCAATAAATGAACTTATGAAAAAAAACATTCTGGAATTATTCCAAAGTTATTAAATATATGAATTTCTGACTTCCTGCATAAACAATTCTGAAAACGGATGATAAACGGAAACTGCATGAGTGAAGCAGCTCATCCTTTGATTCTCTGCTGTTTTCTTTTGGTAAAAATGATTTTTTTTCTGTTAAACCTACAATCAATCTCCAAATGCTGGTTTTAGCCAAGATTTAAAAAAAACTGTCGTTTTCTAGGACATATTTTCTGCAGAGCAGCAGGAGGTTATTAGAAAAATGTGTTTTTGAGTTGAGGGTGGGACTGTTTGTGTGAAAGTTAGCCTCCGGCTAATTCCCATCATACCTTTGAAATGGAAGCAACTGAATGCAATTATGCATGGTCAGTAGACATGGTCAAGACGATCTGCTGCAGTTCAAACAGAGCATGAGAATGGAGAAGAAAGGGGCTTGAAGTGGCTGAACGTGGCATGGTTGGTGGTGCCACACCAGGTACCACTTCTGTCAGCTAGGAACAGCAAACTGAGGCTACGATTCACACACTCACCAAAACTGACCATAGAAGATTGGAAAACCGTTGTGTGGTCTGATGAGTCTCCATTTCTGATGGTAGGGTCAGAATTTGGTCGCCAACAACATGAAACCGATTTGGTCCACATGTCACATGTTTCCAGAACCTAGCTGAATCTGCCACCAAAGATTAAGGCGGTTCTGAAGGCTAAAGGCGGGACAAGCAAAGTCTTTCTAATAAATTAGCCGCTGAGCGTTTATTAATAAAATCATTTCTTTTTTGCATCACTGCTGACATTTACGTGCAAATGCTTTTTTTTTAAATTGGATTCTACACCAATGCTTTCAGGTTTATATTCATTAGTAAAAAAGAAAAAGGAAGATAGCGCTTTGTTGAAATGCTGTCAAAGGTAATCTCTCTGAGCTTTGTACAAGACTCCCCCCTTCTCTTCCTGTTGTGTAAGTCAGCATCAGATGCTTCTCAGTTTGGATGTTCTGCTTCAGCTTTGCTCCCTGCTGTCGGCCAGGTCACCAAGGCTACCGTGGATTACCAGCTGTGGCAGGGCCGCGCCATCGTCCTGACCTTCCATTTGGGTCTGATCCACAGCAGTTCTGGCTGTTGACCTCTCTTTCCCCACTTGCCTCACTGCTCACACTCATTATTTCACACTCATTTGATAACATAGTGGCATAGTGGGGCAACAATGTTTATAGTCAGCCACCAATTGTGCAAGTTCTCCCACTTAAAAAGATGGAAGGGCCTGTAATTTTCTTCATAGGTTTACCTGAATTTCTGTGTAAATTATGGTGGAAAATAAGTATTTGGTTAATAACAAAAGTTCATCTCAATACTGTGTAATATGCCCTTTGTTGGCAATGACAGCAGGCAAAAGTCTTCTGTAAGTTTCACAAGCTGTTGGTGGTATTTTGGCCCATTCCTCCATGCAGATCTCCTCTAGAGCAGTAATTTTGTTTGGGGCTGTCGCTAGGCACCTTGGACTTTCAAATCCTTCCACAGATTTTCTGTGGGGTTGACATCTCCAGACTGGCTAGGCCATTCTGGGACCTTGAAATGCTTTTTTCCAAGCCACTCCTTTGTTACCCGGGCAGCGTGTTTGGGATTGTTGTCATGCTGAAAGACCCAACCATGTTTCATCTTCAATGCCAATGTGTGATTCCCTTCACACCGAGCTGCTAACCTATTGCAGATTCAGTCTTCTCAGCCTGATGCTGCTCAACAATGTTGTTTCTGGTGTCCTTAGACAGCTCTTTGGTCTTAGCCATAGTGAAGTTTGGAGTGTGACTGAGGTTGTGGACAGGAGTCTTTCATGTAGATATCAAGTTCAAACAGGTGCCATTAATACATGTAAGGAGTGGAGAACAGAGGATCCTCTTACAGAAGAAGCTACAGCTCTGTGAGAGCCAGAAATCTTTCTTGTTTGTAGGTGAAAAAATACGAATTTTCCACCAAAATTTGCAAATACATTCTTAAAATTAGACAATGTGACTTTCTGGATTTTCTTTTTCAATTTTTCTCTCATAGTTCAGGTCTATCAACAATGAAACTTTCATCTTTTAAGTGGGAGAATTTGCACTATTGGTGGCTGACTAAATACCGTTCTGCCCCACTATATAAAAACTGCACGTGCAATCTTCTCCCCCCATATGGGGGTCAGTTGTCAGTGTGGGTGGGTGTGTGGTTGCATTTGTGTCAGTGAGCACTTGGCTCTGTTTGCGTGTGCAGGTGGATGTCTTAATATTAATGTTTCATTTCTAAAGGTCATTTCTTTACTAGATTAAAACTGTATTTTCAGTTTGGTGGACCCTTCTGCGTTTTGCAATCTGGACAATGGATCTGATGAATTCAAGGGACAACATTTTTTCCATGCTAAGGAACGGGAAAGCGGACCACTCCTGCCCAGACGGAACCATGCAGCTGGATGTACCGATGATCCATGGGGCTAGTGGAGGCTGCTGTGTCTGTCCCAGCTGTGTGTGGGAGACGTTGAAGACGTGGATCAACATGTGTGTATGATCATCGGACTCCTGGCAATTGAGATCGGAGGATTTGTGATTTACTGAGCAGAAAATGAGCTGAGCTGTTGGAACTCTGGAGAAATACTTTGGGAAGTGAGGGCTCAGTGAGAAACTTTCACAAGTTGATCAAATGAACTTGGCTTTGCTTGCCCAACCATGTGTGGAGGATCTCCCCCCTTCCAGGCATCGCCTGGGTGACTGCACCTCTGGATTAATGCAAGTGTGCCCCCCCACCAACCAACCAACCCACTCACTCACTCACTGTACCTCATGTCCTGCGTTTTCCAACGTGTTAAACTGTGTATTTTTTTCTTGGACCTCCAAACACTGTTTGCTGTATGGAGTTGCAAACGTTTCGTCACCAATGACCTTACATCTTGTAACCCAGGGATGTCAGACTCCAGGCCTCGAGGGCTGGTGTCCTACATGTTTTCCAACCAACCTGCCACTGAAGCTCCTCATTGGCTAAACACACCTGATCCAGGTAATCAGCAGCAGATAAGGCAGGGATTCTAAAACAGCAGCAGGAGGCCGGCCCTCGAGGCCTGGATTTGAACACCCCTGACCTGGAGAACAGTGCTGATTTTTCGTAATTCACTTTAAATAATTTATTTGTGAAAAGTTCATACAGAGCTCGTCACCCAAAGATCTTTACTTGGAGGGTGGAGGACACAAATATGACTAAACCACAGAGAACGTCAGTGCACAGACACGCTTATAAATACTTGATAAGTTAAACGATGGATATAAAAGTTCCCAGAAAAAGTGCAATTTTACAACCAAGAAAATGAATCACTTCAGACTCCTTTCCCCATATCGATCCAAACCTGTGAGGCCCTGCTGGGAAAAGTTCCGCTAAAACGGATGCATCAGGTTTAATTGTTTATGAATAAACAAGGCTTCAGTGAAAAACACCAAGTAGTAAAGATGTAAACAAACATGGACGAAAAAAATAATGGAGAGACACCAAAACCCCAGCAGGGCTTTAGAATAAACCACAGGTGAGGTTCTGTCAGTCATGCTGATTTTACCTCCAGCAGATTCCCCAAGTCTAAGAAAAGTCAACAAAAATCCCTTTAAACCATCGTTTTCACCTGAATCAAATGTTACAATTACATGATAATATTGCACCAACAAATCAGCTCTCCTGCAGAGCCTCACCTGTGCAGCAAACATAAACCAATCCAGGTGAAGGACTTGTTCAAAAAAGGTTAAAAATGGTGCCGCGGGAACAGACAGGAAGCTGTGAGGAGGCTCCTCCCTCCAAAGGCCCGGTTGCCAAACAGAAGCGTCCTGCTGCTTGTCTGAGGTTAGAGGGTGCTCTGCTAAATGAACTCAACAATGACCCTCAGAGAGCCCCCTGTTGACCCAGATTTCAGATGCCGGTGCTGGTGAATAAAGTCTTCTGCTGCAGAGGAACATCACAGTAGTGGGAGTGGAGGAGGAGGAGCTTTGGTTCCCCGTGGATGAGTCAGTTCAGTTAAAAACAAAAACAGAAAAAACAAAAGGTGAAACACCTGAGGGGCGCACTTAGCGTGATGGCGGTGCCTCTTAAGTTCAGAGCCCATCAGAATGAGCCGGGTCAGTACACCGAAGCTGGCCGTGTTTCAGGCAGAGCTCCTCTGAAGTAGGGCGTGGTCCCTGACAGCTGTGGGGGGTTGGTGTGGATGAGTGGCAGTCAGAGCTGGTGAACGATGCTGTCGGCGTGGTTGGTTGGGGTGTCCTGCTGCAGCCGATGCCACTGGAAGGTGCTGCTGGGGAACCCCAGCTGATCGTCCTCATTCTCCTGCTCTTTGGCAAACTCCATGAACACCTGCGGAGCAGAACAGGTGGGGGGGTTAGAGGCTGGTTTGCCAGTCATTGAACCAGAGCCACAGACTGCTGCTTCCCAAATCCAGCATTTAAAGTCCCACTCCAATGAAAATGGCATTTTGGTGCTTTAACATGTTCTTGTGGCCTCTGAGGATGAAGGAGATGTATAAAGAAAATTCAGCTTAAAATTGTGTTTCCTAAACATTTTTAAATAAAACAGTTGTGAATCAGAAGCAAAATGCCGTTGGAAAAAGCATGTAAGGTATGACGTAGAGCCTACAATGGCAAGTCACAAGCTCTCTGACTGAGCCCTCAGCAATAAGCAGGGGAAAGGGGGCGGGCTTGCTCTGCGCCAACAGTCCAGCCCACAACTCAAGAGGTGAATTTCTAATGAACTCCTTCCGCTCTGCAGAAACTATGTCTAAGAAAATGACAGGTTTTTGATTTGTGGCTAAAGACCACTGGGAACACGTTTCCAACGGACTAAAAGATGATGGAGTGGGACTTTAAAGGAAGAGTTTGCTCACAGCTGCAGGATATTTTTCACCCACCTGCTCTAACGTGCACTGGGAGAAGTTATACTCCTCAAAGTTGAAGTTCTGTTTGGCTGAAAATAGCAAAGAGACAGAAGCACATTGAGTTACATCCACTACCAAGGAAAGGCTGGCGTTTCAAACGTGACGGGATCCATGAACTGAACAGAACGTACCACTTTCCAAGCAAGTGAAGGCCGAAGACAGAGACGAGACGTCCTCCGTGGGAATCTTGTAAACCATTAGAGTCGTAAAACTGGGAAACAGGCATCAACCAAGCTGTCAGACAAAAAGTTTGCCCCACCAGGACTTCTGCTTCAGATTCTGGAGTGTTCTGATTGCTTGAATTCTGGCATTTTTATGTTACAAAGTTAAAGATTCAGGTTTAGCATGCTGAGGACGGCCTTTCTCCTATATTTGATCCTCCAATGAACATCTGCAAGTGTCCTCACAGATGAAACTTCACACGTTAGGGTCTCACCTTTCCTGCCTGACAGCATGCGGAAAAATCCGCAGGATCTCATCGTGCAGATGCGCCACCTGCTGGAGGCCCGTGAGCTCCTCTCTGAGCTTCACCTCCAGGCTGTACCCATGACCATACTTCCCTTTTAAATGCTGGATGGAGCCGATGCACCTGTTTGGACAGAGAGTGTTATTCTGCAGATCCTGATCCAGACAGCCGTGAGAGCCTGTGTTCAGAGTGAACCTCAGTTGGCCTGAAACCACGATGGCCACACGGTCGCACACAGCTTCAGCCTCCTCCATGTAGTGTGTGGTGAGAATAGCTCCACGCCCACAGTTCCTGAACGCAGCACGGATGGCCCTCCTGCAGAAAGACAGGTCAGAGGTGAAACACAACCCACCAGAACGCAGACTGGAATGAAATAATCAACCTCCTTTTTCTTGCTTGCCATTCAGCTCAGTTCCATTACCGTTAACAGTTTTCCGCTGTGTTGTGAATACACTAATGCAGCGTTTGTGTAGCAGTGTTAGGCTGTGTGGTTTTTTATGTGTAACTAAAAGCTTTGGGAGTTAGTGTAGCAACAGTCATGTCTGTTTTAGTGGTATGAGTCCAGTTTTTTATTTGTTCCAGTTTTCCGATCTAGGTCCGGAGTTACAGAGCTTGTATTTTTGTTTACGGTGTTACAAACAAGCCCCAGAATTACTGTGAATGAAGTTAACCGAGGCTGAGTAACTGACAGACGTATTTCTGACTCTTGTCTCAATGTGCCTTATATAGTTCGCTGCACCTTATACATGACACAAGTTCAAAAGAGACAATCAAACATCTCGTTTTGGTTGTCTAAACTTTTCTCTCCAATCTTCGCTTCGAGGACAACTACGTGGAATTGAATATGGATTCTGACTGATTCTACTGGCTCTCAGGTGGGAGGAGTCAGAAATCAGCTCAGAGTTGCTCCTGGTGATGTGCTTATGGTTCACAATCCAAGTTACCTCGGCAACAAACCCATACCAGGAAGTACCCATCTTTATTAAACTGTTTAGCCTGACTTTGTGTCAGTTAGCCATAACTTTGTAAGGAATTCCACTTTTCCAACTGCATGAAATAGACTTCTGGAACTGTGAAGTAGAAGTGAGTCTGGCTGCACTCACCACATGCGCTGTTTGGACTTTGGATCCATGCCTGCTGACGGCTCATCCAGCAGAACAATCTGAGGATTCCCAATCATACTCAACGCAAAGCACAGCTACAAAGGTAAAAGCAAAGGTTGGCAGATGGAACTGAACACAGAAGAATCCTAAACTCTCTACAGGTCTCACCTTTCGCTTGACTCCTGCTGACAGGCTCTTGGCTTGTTTGTGCAGGTGATCATTTAACTCCAGCGCTTTGGCCACACTGACAACACAAACACACAGCCGCGTCCTTACAGAAAAACAACGACTACATTTGTCCTGTCTGTCTGATCCAGCCTCAGGCGTGAATGGGAGTCTCAGGCAGGACAGACGGTCTGAAGACTCACCGTTTGATGATGCCGGGCACGTCGTGTCCTCTCAGACCTTTCACTGCAGCGTAGGCTTCCAGGTGTTCCTGCAGAGTGATCCTGGGCCACAGAGGGTTCATCTGTGGACAGTAGCCCACATGCGCCCAAGGGAGGTCAACAGGATGAAAGTCAGTGCTGTAGTCCCCGAATACCACCTAGACATGGTTAGATACAGGATATATGTTAGAGTCCATGTTTTTCAGAGCGCACTGAAACAAAGCATACCCTTGTTTCCTTAAAGTCCAATCATCTTTTGCTCCATTATTAAAGCGGCCCTAGTGGTCTTTTAATCATGGTTTTGTTGTCTTTCAGCAAAATTTTAAAAACCTGTGTTGTTTTCATGGACATAGTTTCTGCAGAGCAGCAGGATTTCTTAAGAAATTCCCCTCTGAGTCGTGTGCAGTACTGTTGGCACGGAGAAAGCCCGTCTCCACTTCCCGTCACTCAACTGTTTACACTCTCCCACTAGCTTACAGCCCCTCCCAACCCCAATCTAGTAATAGCTGTGCACTCACACAGCTAATATGATAAGCAATACTGGAGCTAACCAGCCATACAGTTTGAAGGCTGATGCCAGCTTGGATGAGGAACACAAAGACATACAAGGATCTACTTGTCTGCAGTGATCTACTTGTCTGCAAGTAGATGAATCAGAATAGAGCAGAGCAGGGAGCTTGTGTATTTTCTACCTCACAAATCTCTGTTGCTTCTGCTTTTTTGGTCTGCTTCTGCTTCACAATGCTTCGAATAAATACTCAGAAAAGCTATTTTTATCTTAATTTTGTTATTTATGTCCTTCATTAACAGATAAATGCCACAAAACATGTTAAATAAACACCAAAACACTATTTCCATCGCAGTGGGTCTTTAAACATTTGGATGGGGGAGTTCAGCTGAGTACCTGGCCTGCAGTGGCCTCAGTGTCACCTGACAGCATGTGCATGATGGTACTCTTCCCTGCTCCGTTGGGACCCAGCAATCCCAGAACCTCCCCTAAACAAACAGCAGGTTAGTTACAGGTTCTGTGAGTGGAGATGCAGCAGATTTACATCTATGAAACATTTACCTTTACGAACACAGAAAGAGACATTCTTGATGACATCTTTGGTCTTTTTGCTGAAAGAAAAACCTTCTTTTGTCCTTTGAAACTGCTTCCTGAGGTTGCTCACGACCACGGCCGGCTTCTAAATGAACAAGGCATGTTTCATTTGGAAGAGACTTTCTCCAGCAACAGAGAAAAGCGCATGAACCAACCTCCTGACAGGACTGGCAGGTGAGGGCTTCCTTCACTCTGGCCTTTTCCATCTGAACATCCTCATCCTCGTTCTCCCCTTCATCTGGAACCCGCTCCAATTTGAGTTTTCTCTTTGATGAGATCCTTCAAAAAACACAACAGCCACATTTTTCTGTGCCATAATGCAATCGTGTCATTTACATTAGCAGATGAACCTCATGTGGCTGGAAAACCAGATATTACTAACTTCTTTTTCATGGTACAAGTCATGGTTTTTGCATAGTTTGACCAGGGGTGGGACTTATTCTCAGGAGTGACTTGTATGTAATTTAAACAAATAATTAATTGGCTCATGTTTTGGTTATTTTCCCACTAGCAACTGGTTGCCCTTTACTGGTCATTTCCCACTAACAGCAGCTAAAGGGCGCTGTTGGTGTTTGGATGAGTATTTGCTTCAGGCGACACGCAGACGAAGCGCTGTCCAAAACAGACACGGAGAATCTGATCATTCTCCTACTGAATTTATTAATTCATTCATTTACTCATTTTCGAAACCGTTTTATCCCTTTCATGGTCACAGGGCAGCTGGAGCCTAACCCAGCCACTCATGGGCGAGGCAGGGGCACCCCTGGACAGGTCGCCAGTCTGTCACAGGGCCACAAACACACACCGATACACACTCACATCCACACATGTTTTTGGATGGTGGGAGGAAGCCGGAGTCCCCGGAGAAAACCCACGCATGCACGGGGAGAACATGCAAACTCCACACAGAAAGGACCCCCAGTGGTTTCAAGTCCCCCAGCCGGGACTTGGACCAGGAACCTTCTTGCTGTCAGGCAAAAGCGATACCCACTGCACCACCGTGCCTCCTGAATTTCATATTGTCTTATTTGCATCAAGACAATATTGTTGTAGTTTTTGTTTTCTTCCTCCCCAGACTAATGCAGAACAGCAAGTCATCAAACTGGGTCACAGAGGGATAGAAGTACCGCTGAAAGCGTACGTCATTCAGACACAGCTCCTGCAGTAGATGGTGAAGCTCCCTGTGCTGAGAGAGTCTCTGAATGATCTCATGAACCCAGACATGGAGACATGTTTCCCGCCGCTTTTGTAGAACTCTTTAAAATAAGAAACCTGATCTCTCAATGTCATCTTTGTCTTCCATGCACTGTAAATGAGATCTACAGTCAGGGCTTCCATACAGCCATCAGGCTACAAACTGGACAGGAGCTCCTTCCACACGCACCTAGAGCATCAAATTTATGAACAAATCTTTGGATGAGCACTGAGCACAGAATTTGATACGCATCAAAAAAGAGTGGTTGCAGCGGATGCAAATGTACATGTGAACCCAGAGCTTCAGGTCACTTCTATAGGAGTTTTTCTTTTTTATTATGCACTTTTTGGCAGCTGCAACTTATACTCCAGAGCGACTTTACAGTACATTTATATTTTATGTATTTATTATATTCTAAAACTTTTTGAATCTTTCTTAAAGGAAAAAAACTAGTTTTTTTTACGAACCAAAAAACTGATTTCTGAACCTGAGAAACATCCTGGTGAACTACAGGTCTTTACTTTTTCACTGATGAATGCAAACAATGTATACATTTTACTTTGAACAAAAATTAAAATTGCTGCCCATTCTTCCTCTTCATCAGGTTTTTAGGTTTCTGACCGTAAACATCCATTCCCCTCCTTTCCAACCAGTCATATGTCAAGTAATAAATAGTTGTGTGATCTGAGCTCACCTGCACAGTTGGCTGTCCTTAAGGCCCCTCCCTCCATAACGCATCTCCAGCCAGCGGAGCAGGAAGAGCAGTAGGATGCACTGCAGATAGGGCTGAAAACAGAGAGCCACACATTCAGCCTCAAACAGAACGCCACCATCAAGAGACCCTCGCAGACACCTACAGACATGACGGAAATGAGCAGGCTCTTCCACCAAGAGTTCTCCTCGTAGAAGGACGGCAGGAAGGTGGCCTGAGGAGACAGAACATCAGTGATGAGACCCGCTGACATCAGAACAGCAATGAGACATGACATTTCCAACACGCAAAACAAGAAAGTGACACAGGTTTGTGTTCAGCTCCACCTTGGTAACGCAGCTCAGGCAGCCCATAAGCGGGTAGAGTGGGTTGAAGAGGCACAGGGCGTTGTGCAGTGTTCTGGCCAGGTCAGGGCTTTCGTTCACAAACAGCTGAACCATGGAGGCAGAGACCACGCACACCTGCAGCAGAAACCAGCAGCTAAAGCAGGAACAGGAGCTCTCTTTCTATCAGTTCAGTCGGGTTCACTGAGCATACCATCATGGAGATGAAAGAAAAGAAGTCCTTGTTGTTCTGGACTCGAGTAAACCCAAAGGAGAAGATGTATGTGAAGAGGATCAAGGCTGGGCCAAAGCCCATCGTGCACAGGACCTGAGGACCAGAAATGACTGTTAGAGTGAGAGTTGGACCAAACCCTGACGGTCTGAGAGCAGCAGCAGAGACACAGACCACACAAGCCAGGTTGGTGGGAGTGAGCAGGTGTCCAGAGTGGAAGGAGAAGAGGACCAGGTTCATACAGGACAGGATTGTGTAGAAAAAAGGGATATCCACGGCCGCCTGACCGCACCAGTACGCTGATGGCAGCAGACCCGACACTCGGAGTGTGGAGCGACACTTGATCTGAGGAGAAGAAAGACGAGGTTGTCTCACATCAGCTCCATCCAAGCAGGGCTGTGCTGCTCTCTGCCTCAAATGACAAACTCTTCACTCTGAACGTGATGAAGCTGAGCTGTGAACTCCAGCTTGAAAGGATCCGTCTGACGTGAACAAGTTTACCTCTTGGTCTCGCGTGTGATCCATTGCAAAGTATGCTGGCATTCCCCCCGCCAGCATTCCCAACATGATGGCCTCGATGTAGACCAGGGCGTACGAGGCGGCATCTGGGATTTTCTGCAGAAAAAGCAGCAGAGCTCACAGTCTCAATTTGTTTTCATTCTAAAGCTGCGAGTCTCTCAAGCTAACTCACAAAGTCAAATGGTTTTGTCCAGGTTCGGATCTGGCCGGTTCCGTTCAGTCCTCTCAGGACAGCATTGCTCAGGATGTTGACCACCATGGGCAGAGCGTGCACAGTGGTGCTGTTAAAGGCCACAGTGTACTGGAAGTCCTGCAGGAGCACAGAGAAGAAGCAGGGTCTTAGACGATGGAGCATCCTTTCAGCAACCCACCACCACGCTACAGACAAAGATCTTCAATCTAAAGGTTTATAATTCTATCAGCAAAAGACTGTTTGCTGAGACACTCCCAACAGAATCGCTGTGCTTTGCAGACCCTTCTCTGTAACTGGATTCAGTCAGAGTCAGATTCAGTATGAAGACCTTTCTGGGTCGATTCACACTGATGGCGGCGCTGTGAGGAGCTGCAGACATATAGTTGCTCTGCGTCATCAGCTCCACTTGGATATCCTGAGACTCAAGGTTGTGGATAAAGTCAGAGATGTCAGAGCCTGAAAAACCAGAGAGAATGTGTTCACCTCGACAGCCTCTGCATCCGCTCTGCAGCCTCTAAACCAGACTTGCAGACTCACCGGTGGAGTTCTGAACCAGCAGGGGGGTGTGATATCTCCTGGACTCCTGGTTTCTTTTGAGGAGGTAAACAGGCGAAAGCTGCCGCTCTGAGGAGTTGAACTGGATGTGCCCAGTGACCACAGACACAACGAAGACAGCAGCGATGAAGAGCAGGAACAAGGTGAGTCTACAAGAAAGGAGAAAGTATGACTGAAACACCCGCCTCCTTCTGATGACTTCAGACAGTCACACCCAAGATGAAGAAGCAGCTTAAGGTCATCAGTTTCTTTTAAAGGTGGCAACAAGACAACCTACAGGCAGCGTGCCCACACTATTTTGGCACAGAAGCAGCTTTTGAAATGACCAGCTCCAAAGTTATGGAATAAAACCCAAAATTATAAAATCTTAATTTGAAATGTTCACATGTATGCACTTAAACACGCAGCTGTATTATGAAAAGCAGACTTTAAAGTGAATCCGGCAATTACTCTTGAATTAAATTGGTACCTTTAGATAAATATGTAAGATTAAAACATAATAAAGAAAACGTTCTTCTGTCCTTCATAATCTTGTTGTTGAATTGGACCTGTGTGTTCATAGTTAACGGCGCCGGAACACAGCTGTGCAGACAACACAAACGATTCGCCTGCGTTCTGTTCAAGGTTCGTTTGGAGTCACTGTCAGCGGGCCAGTAGAGAAACAATGAGGAACATTAGCAGAAACATCCACAGCTAATTGTCTGACACTGACCGCTCACACCTTTCTGAAAGTGTAGGAGGAAGAAAACCTCTTCATCTGCTAGCAGAGCGTGATGCTCAGTTTAGTGCCAACAGCCATGTGCAGTGACCTATGCATCAGAGGATGTTCGATTGGCCATTCTGCACGTCACTGAAGTAATTGGCTGACAGCAATCAATTTTAAACATATATATTTACATTTTTTTTGTTTACTTTTGATAGCCTGCCATCCACACAAACTACCTTCGTAATGGGCCCCCTGATCTACAGTCAAAAACAAAAGAAGTAAACTGTAATGATGCAATCATATCTTACAGAGAGTGCTGACACGTCTGGAAAACCAAAAACACACGCTACAGTTTGATTTACAGACTCAAATGCAGGCTGGGCCTTTAATCAGTTCTTAGATTTTCATGTGAAGGAGTAAATAAAAAGACTAGCGTCCGAATCTGCGTGATTCTCATCGTTATCTTCTTAGAACGTGCGTTTCTTTAGAGAACTCACGTGTGTGCAAAGGCCTTCCACTCCCGGTACATGTTGAGCATGTGCAGCCAAGCCACTGTGCTGAACTGCTGACCCCAGAGGGCGTGACCTGACACTGTGTCCATTCCAGTGTCTGAGAAGGCAAGTAGCCGCTGGTCTGCATCTTCCAGACAAACGCCGTCAACTTCCTCCTCCGTCTGCTCTCTACTGAACACGCTGTAGTCTGTAGGACATTTTTGTGTTACTTTCAGATCAGATCCATTTCTCTTCACCTCAGCATAATGATGGAGAAGTTTGGTGTTCAAGACAGCAATGCAGAAGGACACATGATAGAGTGGCACATACGAGTGGAGGGAGGAGCATGCATGATTACATCCTATAATCTGAAAGAGATCAATGACAGCAAAGTCAGGACTGTGGAGAGTCTGGCCAGAATGGTGGTGTGTAGGATGACTGGAGGTGAGGAAGTTGAAGTGGAGCCTTAAGGACTTGGTTTTAAATGGGTGGAGAGTGCAAATATATTTCACTTTTCTTGGCTTTAAATTCACACATTGTACATTCTGGACAAAAAAACAAATATCAAAGCCTGATAAATAGTAAAGCACTGTACAATCACTCTCATTCACCCATTCATACACCCATGGTTGTAGGGCTGCCCTGCAAGGCACTAACCCGGCCACTTCATTTCACGCAGGTGTGGACTGTAGCTAAGGATGTCCTGATCCGTTCTATTGAGTCATTTGGTTTTAATATCTGTAGATACTGAGTCCCGATCCAATAGTTTTGTAACACCTTTAAAAAATAAACAAGTTTAATAAACAGATCCAGATTGATCCTGATTTTTTTTTTTAACTTCTTTTCTCACTGGAGCACTTCCATGAAGCAGTTTGAATTATAAAGTAAAAAAGTGCAACTATCAGCTAGTAAAAATGGTCAACTCGTAAAAACAGGTGATGATGAGTCATGTCAGAATGTTTGGTGACTGGAGCTTTAGCATCTTCAGAACTATTGAACATTTTTTGTTTTAGGTCATTCATATCTCCATGTAATAGCCCAAAAATGTAAAATAATGACTTTCTTCTAAAATGGTTGTTGTAACATGAATATGATGGGTCTTCGTTACTAGCTCATGTTGCTGTAACCATGTATTGTTTCAGTTGTTTTTGAGACATTATAGATTTTTTTAATCCCTTTTCTCAGAGCTTAAAAGCCGTGGTTAGACGATCCCTTGGCAGCGGTCTTTCAGCCACCTCTTCATTTATTTATCATTAAAATAATACAAAATATCTTCTTTTAAAAAGGCCTTTGTAGGTCATTGTGTCGAGGCAAACCAATAGAGATACTGTCAGTTTGAAATATGTATTAAAAGACTTCTTGAGCCCATAAGTCTGAATCTGTGAATATCTTGCTAACTTTACTGATCTGTTTTTATGCGCCTCCTTCTCAAACTGCTGTGTTTTACGGCAGTAAAATGTCTCGATCTGTTACTGATTAGCAGACTCCTATTATGGCATTTATTTGAAGTAATAAGCTTGAAATATAAAATACTGATTAATGTAATAATAAAACAATCATTTGATCCCCGAGTCTGAAACTATGTAATTTCTGATTACATGATCCGATCATCACTACTGCAAATCTTAACTGCTGCTGTGAATGCACTCTTACTACATCTATCCATCCATGTCCCTTTTGAGGTCGTGGGGTTGCTGGAGCCTATCCCAGCTACTGTTGGGTGAAGGTGGGGTTCACTCTGAACATGTTTCCAGAGCCGCACAATCACACTCACAAACACACCTTGGGACAGTTTAGTCATCAGTTAAGATACGAAGCATACCTTTGGACTGGGAGGAAGCTGGGGTGCCCGGAGAAAACTCACACATGCACAAGGAGAACATGCAAACCCCACACAGAAAAGACTCAGTTGGGGTTTGAACCAGGACATTCTCACCGTAAGGCAAGAGTGCTAACCACTACACCCCATGCAGCCATGGACCTTAATCAATCTGAATACTTGACTGTGTGTGTGTTTAACATTTGGGTAATACCAACCAGCTTGATCCACTTCCATCTCTGCCTCCAAGCGCAGGAAAACATCTTCCAGGGTTGTCATAGAAACACCATAGTGAATGATTCCTGCCTGTGGCAGCGAGTCCAGTGCTGAGAACAGGTCTGCATGAGAAACCCCACCACTCAGAAGTTATTGATTCATACAATATAAACTTGATTTCTTTGAGCAGCAGAACATGTCGGATTCTTCGCAAGACTGACCTGGAAACGTGTTCATGCTCTCAAATGGCAGAGTGAACGTTAGCTCCGCCTCCTGCCGTCTGGAGAGGTGTGCTTTGGGAGTGTGGTGCTGGACCAACGTTGTGATCTTCTCAGCATCACAGCCCTCTTTGACAGACATACTGCAGTGGTCCGTCACAGATGAACAGCAGTTACAGGATGTTGACTACAACTGGACTCTGAAGAGCCCTTTTGAATAAGAAAGTCTGAATTCACTGACTTTGGATGAAAGTAACTGACCTGAGATGATAGCCCACTCCACACTTGGTCTTCAAGTACAAAGAGGAGCCCACACATTTCAATTGCCCGTGTGAAATCACAGCTTTTCGATCTTTCAGGGGGAAAATAATGAAATACTGTTTAGCCGTTAAGGTTAACATTAACCGTTCTCAGTCGGTTGAACAGATGTCCTGTGTGTGAAGGTTGACTTGGTCAGCTGTCCCTGATATTGTCATGCTTCCGTTAATCAGACACAGTTTCACGATGAGATCAGCTGCACATCTGTACAGTACTGTCCTCTAAAGTCACCGTGGCCTCAGCTTTGCCGGTGTTTGGCGGTTTTCATACCTGCCAGGATGTCTGCCTCGTCCATATAGTGTGTGCTGAGCACAATGACCCTGCCGCTGCGGCGGCTCTTCAGCAGAGACCACACCTGGTGTCGGGAGCTGGGGTCCATGCCTGCTGTGGGTTCATCCAGCAGCAGAACCTGGCAAAAGCACACAATCTGAGCACTGAACTACAGATGGCCAGACCTGCACAGAACCTAATGGGTGCATCCATACTTTGGGATCTCCGAGGATGGCGATGCCCACAGAGAGCTTTCTCTTTTGTCCTGCGCTCAGATTCTTGACCTGAGCGCTCCTTATTTTGTCCAGCTCAAGATCCTTCAGCACTTTGCTAACCTGTCAGTCAAACACACTATTGCTCAGCACCAAACAACCATCCAGTAAAGAGAAAGTCTGAGTGAACATATTCATGAACACAAAGTGAGATGCGGTTCAGCCTGCATCTGCTCACCTCCGAGTCCACGTCTGCTGGTGGGATTCCTTTGATGGCGGCAAAAATCCCAAGGTGCTCCTCCACGGTGAGCACGTCAAAGACAATATTAAACTGTGGACAGACTCCCACCAGCTGCTTCATCTCTGAGCCATCTGCCATCTCTGTGATTGAAGAGCCAAACATGGAGGCGGAGCCTGTTGTGGGGGGGCAGATGCCACACAGGATGTTCATAAGTGTGGATTTCCCAGCCCCGCTGTGGCCCAGTAGAGCGGTGATCTGGCCCTCGTAGATGTCAAAGGTCATGCCTAAGAAGTCCAGAAATAGAATGATCAGAAAAAGTCAAAGCTGTTCTGGTCCTGCTGCTTTAAAGACCCACTTCAATCACCTTTGGATCTATTTTCAAAGCGTTCCCAGTGGTCTTTTAATCAGGACTATGCAGTTAGTCATCAGAAAAACGCTACAAGATGTTTAAAAACACCAAAAGCACTCTTTTCATCAGAGTAGGTCTTTAAATCTGCTGCTGAACGTAACACTGCTTTCTGCACAGACCTTTCAGAGCTTCTACCATGCCATCCTTGTCTTTGAAAGATTTCCCGATGTTGGAGATCCTATCAAACACGGAGAAACAAAAACAGAGACAGGACAGGTCAGCAGAGAGAACCACGTCCTTCCAAATGAGAGACTTCATTTTAAAAGACCTCCATGTACAGTGAAGATACATTAGCAAGGAGGAAATGTGCAAATGCAAAACTTAAAGCAAACATCAATATTTATTTATTTTTTTAATCTGTGGAAAAAGACTCTTCTTCAGACACAATTTCACTATGAAACAATGGCACCACTTATGAACTTCTTAATTCATAGAACAGGAAAAACTGCAGACATTTTCTGTTGATAAATGTTTCACAATCTCATATATTATGTTGTAATCAATGATTTATGTGGTGCTAGAACTTTGAATTCAAAGGAATGATTCTGTCCTTAGAGACGCACAGTAAACGCACCTGGACAGTGTCTTGCAAAAGTATTCACACCCCTTGAACTTCTCCACATTTTCTCACATTATGAAAACAAACATAAATACATTTTATTAGAATTTTATGTGAAAAACAAACACAAAGTGGTTCACACTTGTGAAGCAGAAAAAAATATCCAAGAGTTCAAATATTTTACAAATAAAAAAACTGAAAAGTGCAGTGTGCAAAAGTATTCAGTCATTACTTTCTGGAACCTCCTTTTGTTGTAATTCCAGCTGCAAGTCTTTTGGGGTTTGTGTCTCTACCAGCTTTACACGTCTACAGACTGAAATCTTTGTCCATTCTTTCTGCAAAACAATTCAAACTGGTTTAGATTAGATGGAGAGCGTTTGTGAACAGCAGTTTTCAGATCTCTCCACAGATTCTGGATTGGATTTAGGTCTGGACTTTGACTGGATCATTCCAACACATGAATCCGTTTCATTTTTATCATTCCATTGTAGCTTTGGCTTTATGTTTAGGGTGGTTGTTCTGTTGGAAGGTGAATCTCTGCTCCAGTCTCAAGTGTTGTTCAGACTTCAACAGGTTTTCCTCCAATATTGCTCTGGATTTGGCTCCATCCATCTTCCCATCAACTCTAACCAGATTCCCTGTTCCTGCTGAACAGAAGCAGCCCCAGAGCATGATGCTGCCACCACCATGTTTGACAGTGGGTATGGTGTGTTCAGAGTGATGTGTTAGATTTCCTCCACACACAGAGCTTTGCATTTAGACTAAAAAGTTCAATTTTGGTGTCATCTGACCAGAGCTCCTTCTTCCACGCGTTTGCTGAGTCACTCTCATGGTTTATGGCAAACTGCAAACAGGAATTCTTGCGGTTTTCTTTTAACAAAGGTTTTTTCTTGCCACTCTTCCATAAAGTCCAGATGTGTGCACGACTGATGGTTGATCCCTGACCTGTCTGGTGTGTTCCTTACACTTTATGATGCTGTTTTCTCCTCAATATTCTCTTGACAAACCACAGAGACTGTCACCAAACAGCTGGATTTATATACTCATTAAATGACACACAGGTGGACTCTATGAAGTCATTAAGTCAACATTTGATCAGTCACCAATCATCAAGCAACTTCTGAAGGCGATTGGATGCACTCAGAGAAAGGGGGTTGAATACTTTTGCAAGCTATTGTACATTTTGCAATCGTTGTTGAAGTAATTTGTTTATATGTTCTGAGGACTGCTGTGCAGAGGCAGAGCTGTCAACCTCTGATCAGAAGGTCGAGGTTTGATCCTACCTTGCCGGCCCAAGTGTCCTTGGACAAGTCAATGAACTCCACATTATTAAAGGGGGTGTAGTTAGTGCTTTGCATGTCAGTTCTGCCGCCTTCAGTGTGTGGAATGTGTGCGTTTAAGGATGAATGGGGCTTGTGACTGAAGGGCACGTTGGGCATTGAAGAAGGTATAAAAGTATATACAAGTATACATTATTAAGCTTTGTCACAATTATGTGTGCCTGAAACTGCTACGCTCATGTCTTCACCTATCTGCATTGCCCTCAGTTGCCGCAGTGCTTAGTAGAACAGAATAAGAAACTCAGAGTGCTTTGTCATTGAAATAAGACCAAATAAAGTAGAGCATTAAATCAAATATGTGTCTTTTTTCTTTTTAAAATAAACAAAAGTGTTTCTTCAAAATTGTGACAATCTTCTGTCAAATCTATCTTATGTTTTGACTTAAATGTGCCTTCAGCATTTACAGCCTTGTGTAATAAAAAGTCACATTTTGTTTAACCCTTGAATACTGAACATGTTGCCGGTGACCCTAAATGCCACACGCCCTTTGACTTACCATAAATGTACAACCATTTACACGATCAAAGGGAATCAGCTAATTCTGGAGATCAGTGGCTTTTCATCTCAGCTCTTTGTTCATAAAGTGTTGCCTAATGGCATATTGCCACTTTTCTCTGCAACAGAATCAGTAGATTTCTCTTACAACTTCACCAGTAGAAAATTGCTGCATATCAGCAAGAGGCTGCTTTTCTCCACTTCAGAATCAGTTGGAGTTACATTACTAACGCAAACCGTTGAAAAGTTATACAGTAGTACACAAAACACTGAAGCTGCAGTAGAAAGGAGTTAAAGATCAAGTGCCTTTGAGTCTTTGGAGTCCTCTTTGCTAAGGACTATCAGAGATGGGTCACCCTAAGTTTGACCTAAAAAGAAGTCCTATGGAGAAAAAAGCTGCACTTATAGGAGGCCACGAGATTAACAGTCCTCCACAGATGTCTGCTCCACGATCCAGATTTCCTTGAAACAATAACTGAATCAAAAAAGATACAACATGTGACCAAGCACAAACGAAAAGGGTAACAGGGACAGGCCCACAACCAATGACATCGTTTGAATCTTAGGCTCAGTACAAGGTTCCCTGACTCTTACCGGATGGCTTCCTTTCCTCGAAACTCAGAGGAAACGGGCTCCACAGACTCGTTAGACTCGTCAGACTGGTCTGGAATGCCGTTGATCTCTGTCTCGAAACCTGAGGTCACTTTAACGTAGTGCTTTCTGTGCTTGGACCAGTAGGATGGCTGCAAGAAGTACACCAAGGATCTCCTCATTCCAAACTCACCTTGATGTTGGGGGAAAATGGAAAAAAGTTTAAGTTTCCCTTTGATGAAAGATGTATGGAAAATGGGTTGTTCTCACCTGGAATGACCTGGTCCAGGTAGATGGCTAACAGAAGGTAGAGGATGCAATCCAGAACCAGCATAACCAGAGGGGCGTAGAGTGGATGAGGACCACTGGTCAATGAGGAAAACACTGCTCCATCGCCCTGCGCCTCGAGATAAACCACCTAAAAAGGTCCATGACACACAGATCAGTTCTGTCCTCAATGCTAAGACACTGTCAGAAACTGAAGTAAAAACCTCTAATCTTTTCTTAGAGACAGTTATGTTCACCTGTGCAATCCCAATTGAGAAGGCGCTGGGTGACAGCAGGCACAAAAGCCAGACCAGAGGCTGAGGGAAGTCCTTCATCAGCACGGTGAAGAGCGACAGGCAGCCAAAAACCACGGTCAGCATGGAGCCCACCGTGCTCGCCACTTTGGGCTTCTTGAACAGCGGAGTCAGCATAAAGGAGAAGAAAATCTGCAGGAGATTGCAGGAGACCTTCTGTGACCCTGAGGACCGACTCACTGATGTCAGCTGAACTAAACCATACCAAAAAGGAACCCGTTTCTGCTTCTACTGTCAGCCGTGACACACAGTTTGCCACAACACCAACAAGTCTTTTCATGCTTGAGATCTGTTGATGCTGAGTCTAGCAAACTGCAGCCCCAGCGGATATGAGCCCTTGTGTTGAAGACTGTGTTGTCTTCATGCAAAACTAATAGATCATATTGTCACTGGATCACAACATCACTCAACATCCAAACATATTATGTCTTGTTTTGCTCTTAGCTTACAAATACACTGTTTCAAATTACATTTGAAGAAGGGCGACATTGCAACCAAACAAACAGTACTTTGAGGGCAAATGTCCTCTGGAACAAGACTAAAGGCCATAAAAGCTGCATACATTGGACACAGAGTGGGATGTGGTGTTATTTGATGCTTATCAGAAGTTAACTATACTTGGAGCAGCTCTAATTCAGACCTGGACTGTTAAACAGGTTAACTTATTAATATTAACCATTTAACGCTGGAGATGTGGCCAGTGACACCTAAATAACACACACTTTATGACCTGCTGTACATTTTTGACTGTTTACACAATCAGCTGATTTTCCACACAAACCCATTCTCTTCATGTGAATAAAGGTTGAATCTCAGCTGGAGCACTCATGATGAGCGTCTGCAGCAGGTTTCTGGATCCTAAGACGACCTGCTTCTTCAGAGTTCTGAGGTCAAGTCCACACACAGATACAAGAACAGTTCCAGCGCAGCAGATACTTACAGATGAGATTCCATAAAGGAAGATGAGGAAAAAGATGATGAAGAAGTCACTATTAGGAAACAGTGCTGTGAAGGTGGCAATGATGGCCATCAGGACGGACATGGCGGTCACTAGAGCAGCGTACAGGAGGCCCCAAGACAACCTGCAGCAACACAGGAAAGCATGTGGACCTCCAGACTCACAGGGGAATGTTGGCGCAGTAGACACTCCTCACCAGAAGGCTGTGTCGTAGAGTCCCATCATGTTCATAGTGTCTTTGAGACGGTGCTCTTTCTCAGCTACCACATTGACGATTAGGAAGGTGACAAAGGGTGTGAAAGCCAGAACAAGGTAGATGGAGATGAGGGCATGGGAGAACTTGTGCACCTCAACAGCGCCAGGCTGACCCATCATTACCGCATTCACCTTCATCTCCTTCCACACCGAACGCCTCGTCTGCATCTGCACACACAAGGACAGACTCACACAGAGGAACAGACCATTTCTGCCAACTAGACTCGACACTGGTGGGCAGGAGGTCCAGGATCCACACATCCAAATATCTTCACAGGCATGTGTTATTTTTGTCTTAAAGTTCGATTATGGCATCTGGACTTAAAGAGCCACGTTCCATGACAAGGGGTGGGCCGCCGAGGCACCAGCCTCGGACAATCACCCAAACCACATTGCACCGGCCCCTGCTGAGCTTCTGAGAGGAAGACTTTAAGTCCAGATACCACGTTTCAACTTCAACATGGATGAGAAGCTTCATCAACATATACTGTCTGTGTACGTCTGGAATGTGTCTCACCTCGATGATTGCAGCGTCGATTTGGGTCTGGAGGAGGACAAACCCAGAGTACCAGTAGTTAGCAGCCCTACAGTTCACAGACTCGCTGAAGCATCCAGCTGCAGAACGAGCAACAGAAACATGAGCTCTAAAGCCATGTTCACACCACACGCGACAACGTATGATCGATGCATTGTGATATGGGCGTGGGACTGCTGTTGTAGTACGTCCGTTTTAATATCTGTCCTGATTAAATTAATACATTCAATTCAATAAATAAGTAGCAACCACTTCCAATAAAAAGTCCATGTAGTAGCAGGTAAACGGGTATTTCGGGCTTTCACATTGAAAACTCTTTGGTTCAAGTGCAGTTATGCCCATTTTAAGAACGTTTTACGGCTCTACTCTCAAAACTCACATCCATTGAACATGTGTTGAAGGTTAAATTCTGGCCAACATGGGACTCAGATTTGGTAGTGATGTATGGGGGCCGTTCCTTTGTAATTCATTGAAAGTGCCAACTGTTTGTAAATTGATTTTGGAGGAAAAACTGATGATTGTAGTTTGTGTCCGGCCTGAGTTTTATGACCACAAGTCTTTCATATTTCAGAATAGAGCTGTGAAAGAAAAACCCTGGACTGGAACAAGATTCACCAGATTTGCACCGCTTTGACATTTTACACCAAGCCTCTTTTGACTGTAGGTGGCAGGCGTGTGCTAGTAATCAGTAGAGAAAGAAGAAAAACCCCTCGCTGCTTTTTCAGCGTGAACACTGTGGGCTAAATGGGCGTTGAGGAGATCCCTGTGTGAACGTAGGCTGACACACAAGCAGCTCAGGCTGCTCAACTGCTGGGATTGATGTTCTGACCCCTTCACATCAGACGTTTCCATGAGCTATGCCTTCAACAGAATCCTAAGAATAAGACCAAGACCCCTAAGAGGGTCACAGCATCAAGCTTTCCTAAATTTGATCCAACCATGGACAGCTAACTGCAAGCTGTCGTCATATTTATTCATCAAAAAATAATATCATATTGGAATCAACAAGGATCATTTAGATCCAGCTGACTAAGTGTTCCAGTCCAGGGGTCACCAACCATGTTTTAGGCAATGCAGTTTAGCAGTTCAATGTCAGACAATCTTTTCACTGACAGGCCTGTACAAGAACGAAGTTGGTGTTTATAATTGAAAAGGTTCCTTTATGTAATCCAGTTTAAAAAGCCTGCAACTGTCTGTAGATATTTTACTTCTTGAAGACGTGACTCAAGCAAAACAACTTGACACGTGTCAAGAGTAAAGCATGGATGGATGTGGTGGAGAGAAACCACTGGAATGAAAAAAAAAGCCTTCAGAATGACAAACACAAAAGAATTGAAATCTTAGCTGCCATATGTATTTTATTTTTGTCTTCAGGCCAGTACCAAGCGACCGATGGACCGGCACGGGTCCGTGGTCTGGAGGTCACTGCTGTGATCCACATTTTGAGCATAAATTCAACTAAATGCTTTTTCGAGTTTTACTGTTTGTCCTTGAAGCCCCACTCCAACAATATTTTGTTTTCTTTTGTAAAATCGTTCCCAGTGGTCTTTTAGTTATGAATATACAGCGTTTAGTCCAAATATTAACGTGTCTTCTTTAAGACACAGTTTCTGCAGAGCAGCAGGAGTTCACTAGAAATACACCTCTGAGTTGTGGGCAGAACTGCTGGCGCAGAAGCTAGCCTCGCTAACGTCCCATCAGCACTTTGTTTACACTCTCTCCTGCTAGCTTACAGCTCCTCACAAGCCCAAGCTAACAGTATGGTAAAAAAATAAATAAATAAACGGCAAACAAAAGGGAACTTTTCAGTTGTACAGGTTTAAAGCCATATGGCACCTCGGAGGGTGAAAATGAAAACGAACACGGATCTATTTATCTGCAAGTGGATGATTCAGAATCGTAGCAGAGCAGGAAGACTTTGGCCTGTCCATGGAAGTGACTGCGTCACAAAGCCGAGCTTTTCAAACCGCAGCTTTCATTTGCACCTGACCCAACACAAGTGGAATAAAGGAATCAATCTGAAATTCTTTTAAATATGTCCTTCATCATGAGAAAAATGCTACAAGAACATTCAAAATAGGATTTTCATTGGAGTGGGTCTTTCAGACGTACTAATCCAGATTTAGATTGCCTGCATGAGCTACGACACTAAAGATCATTCGCTGACTTTTCTCATCCAAGCAGACTCACCAATGGACTCCGTGTAGTCACTAGGAAGCGGCACCTTGCTGTGGGGAAAGCGCAGACTGTACGACATAGCCGAGCTGTCCAAAAACACCACGCCGATGAAGCTGGACGGTCTGTGAAGGCTGTCGTTCTCCAGGTCCTCCTCGGTGTCAAACACATGTAGACGGTCCTGCATGTCTGAAACATGAGCAGGTCAGAAGCAGCATCGAGTGAGTCGCCAGCCGGCCACAATGACCTGCAGACTTACTCAATCCCTGAGCCACCTCCGCCATGATGTGGGTGGTGATGTTGGTGGGAGGAGTGTAGCCCAGGACCTCTACATCCTTGAAGGAGATGTCACTCTCCAGCTCCTTAGTGTCAATGCCTTCATAATAGATGTGAGGATTGAGGATGCTGATGAGTATAAGGAGACCCAGGAGCAGAAGAGGGAGGATGAGCTCCTGAGGGGACAGAGAGGAGTCACGTGCATTTAAAGACACGGCTTTATGCACTTTATTTTAAATCTGGTGTCACATGACAGTTGTTTGTGTTGAAACTGGTGCATTTCAGGGCATCTGCTCCTTTCACAATGTAGCTTGTTCTTATGTTGACAGGAAAAGGTTCACTGCTGCTACTGAAAACAGAGGACGCAGTGGGAAGATGAATTTTAGGACAAACAGGTGTTACTGAACAGGTTGTTTCAGTGCACACCCTGTTAAGGTTCCCCTCTGTCAGCATGCAAAAGCAGGAGCACAAAAACACATCAAACCTTTCATTTCCTGTCACAGGACGAGGTTTTAATTTGATACAGACATCCTAAACTTTCCGCTGCAGGACAGCAGAGTCGATTTAGGAGATGGAAGGAGCTTCAAAGCTTAAACTACACTACTGTGACTCCAAGCATCATGAACCTCTCCATGGTGGCTGAAGGACAGCACATGGATTAGGTTTCTTCATTTTACATGACTTTGTTTAGCTCTGTGCAACAGGACAGGGTAAGGAGGAGGGATAATGTTACAGAGAAACACCATTCCACTCTCATCAGTGTTTACATGTCAACTAAACAGGAAGGAAACCGAAAGCTGGTTGAGTCAGTGCACTGAAAGATTCTGCCGAACGCTCAGCACCTGCAGGCTCTGCTGCTTTGTCCTCCATTTGATGAGCAAGTTCTTGTAGAGAAGGCTTTTGGTTTGAATCCAGACTCCAGCATCTCGTCTGTGAGCAGGCTGCGCGCTGCCAGCACTCCTCATCTGGACGCTGTACGGATGGGAGGTCGCACCGTCGATGCTGGCTTCAGCTGCAAACAACAGATGAATTGATCACATGTGTTGTAATGGTAAATGGTGCATACATGTCTAGCACTTTACTTCGTTCTTAGAAGGCCCAAAGTGCTTTCCAGTCACAGTCCCATTCACACACTGATGGCAACTCCGCTGAACACTGTCTGGTGCTAGCCTGAAACCACCAGGACCAGTGTGGGGTTCAGTGTCTTGCCTAAGGTCACTTCAACACACAAGCACGCAGGGCGGGAACCAAACATGTCATGTTCCAATCAGAGGTTGACCACTCTACCTCTGCACCACGGTCCCATTTGCTATGGTAGTAAATTAGGCAGTTAAACCCTTTTAAATCTCTTCAAGTTTAAGCTTGGTTTTGTTAGATTTGAACCCTTTAACACAACAGATGTTGCCTGTGACACCTAAATAACACACACTCTGAGATTTTCATGTCATCTTTCTCCAATATGTAAAACAATACTAGGATGAAGTGTTAACAATCAGCTGATTTATGTTAATTGCGTAAATGTTTGAAGAGTTGTCAAAAAAAAATGCCAACAGTGGAACTAAAGCTCCAATGTAAAAGGGTTAAATACTGAGACATTTTTTTACTCAAGTCCTCTATATCTACGAATTAACACTTCTACATTTGACTGCTTTTGGAATAAATATAAAATGTTTGCATTTTGTTCCTTTTTTGGTGGCTTTATTGAATGTTTAAAAACTATTTTTGTTCTTAGCTTGTAAATTGAAGGTTCACATAACAATCTACCAGCTTTCACTTTCTCTAGGACCCAGATCTGTAACCTTAGTAAAAACAAAAAAAGCCAAAAATCTCCCTTCACCACTTTTTCTATGAAGATATAAAGGTGTTCCCAGGCCAAGTTGGATGTGGGGCCTCATCCAGGTTGGTTTTCGTGTTTGGTTAGCATTTTTCCACATGTCCAAACCAATCTACTGGCTCTTTCCTATGTGCAGGAACAGCAGCTCAACAGAGGGGCTTCAAATGGAAACAAATCAATAATCCCACAGGTTTTTGTGGTGCTTAAACTTGACAAAATGCTGAAGGTTTCTCTCTCTCTCTCTCATGGGGGGCTCTTCTTGCCCCCCATGTTCTTTAAAACATGCGGGGATGACATATGACCAAGCCTGCTCTGTCCGTTCCTATTCTCTTACCGGTGTAGTATTCAAGGAGCATAAACAACAGGTTTTGCATTACTTTCTATATCTCATTAGAGAAAGGTACACCAAATCAAGTAAACCATTGTAGCACTGCTCCACAATTCAGGCCACCTTTTAGGATGATATGACAGCGATTAGGAAAATTCGCTTCACAGGTCCCAATCAGACCCAAGCTTCATGTTCCAGCAGTGAATCCCATCCCTCTTGTGCATCAACAAACACCGGGTTGTGAACGTTTCCTTTGACTCTTACTTTAGGCATACATTTGCCATCATCAGCAGTCCATTTTTATGCTATATGGCTCGTGGTTCGGCTGCACATAAGGTTTGACCTTCATGGCTCTAATATCCTGTTCATTCAGCAATAGGTGTTTGATGCTGTGTCAAGCCTAAAAGTTAAAACTGTTCCATTGGCTTCTAATGGGACAGCCCACTTATCCTGTTCCACATAGTGACCTGCTGATGCTTCCCTTCTGGGCCACCATTTCCAAACCAGACACTCCAGCCAGACTGTTTTTCATAGCACCAACCAGATTGGTTGACGCTGTGAGAACACAGCCTCAAATTCAGTCTAAACATTTTCTCTTTAAAGGCCAAAAGTCGTCTTATCTAGATCTGCTAACTGAATGAAAATGGGCTTTCTCTGCAAAACCTAACAGCTAAACGACTTCTCCCAGCAGGTGAACAGTCCCTGGTCTGGTGAGGGCAGGTCTCAGAGGTGGTGGAGGTCTTATAATAACTCACTGTGCAAAGTTTTGCTGATCTCTGTACCTGTGTTCAGCTGATTTGAATGCATGTATATAATCTGCCTTGCAACAATCCTCATTGTTTCAGTGTGTTGTTGCCCAAAGTAGCACATTGACATTGCATCTTTATGCATCAATTACTACATGGATAATAACATTCTCTCTTTAACTAGAACCTTTTCCTCATGAGACAATTATTTAAAATTTCATCAACACATTCATTTTCCAGAACAGATTTTGGATTTAATCTGCTATCAATCAACTATTCCACTCTAGTCCAGTCCAACTGCACAGGTGTTGATCTCCACATTACCAACTATCTCTCTTCACCTGTTTCTACCAACTCATCTTTCTCATTTCATTTCAGGACATTAAGCTCATCAACCCCAAGTGGCTCTCTTGCCATAAAAAGGGCATTCAGGTTGTGGACAAAATACCTGAGGATATGCAAACTCAACATTCAACACTCCAAGCTTTAAGAGCTTTCTTGGAGAAACTATAAGAGAACGGAACTCTGTTCCTCAATGCATCAGCGAACTGGCATAGCATAGTTAGTTTAGGAAACATTTTAAGAATGGACTCATGACACATCAGACATGTCACCCCACATAATTCTTAGGAGTAACCGAGCCGTGCCACCATAAATATCCACAGGTTTAAATCAATGGTTTTATTAGTGTTGCAAGTGTTTTAACAAAGCTGACATCTATCTCCAATGCTTTTGGGTTTACACTGGAGTTTTATCCACTTACAATGATTAAGTACAATGTCTATTGTTTAATATTTACATTGTATTTCTCCCTTTTTGTAGTGTTGATATACATGTCTAATTCTCATATGTTTTTGTTCTTAATTTCATTTTGTTTTTAGGGAGACACATATACCACCTGTCCTTTTGCCTTTTGGGCAACTCTGGACCATTTGCCTAGATGCTTTTTAATGTACAAGTGAAGAAAAAGGGGCAACAAGCAAACGATTTCCTGGTGGAGGGGTCAAGAAAGTGAGTGCAGAATTAGAGGAACTGCTTTGAACATGGATAATTGAGCAGAACCGGAAAGGTACGCGTGTCTCCAGGAAAATGATCAGTATCAAAGCAAAGAGGATTTTTGATACAGAGATTGATAACTCAAAGAGAAACGAATGGTTCACAGCCAGTGCTGATCAGAACAGAATACAATGTTCTCATTAGAGGTGAAACGGATCACAAAACTCACAGTTTGGATCGTGTTCTAGAATCATGGTTCAGAATCATTTTAAGATCAGTAAAAAGGGAAAAAAGGCAAAATAAATAATAATAATTAAGTATTTGTTGAGAAGTTTTACAACATATATTTTTAATAGAGTACATATAAAGTACTTCAAAACACAAACACACATATTACTTCAAAAATGTGCTCACTGAGCCCTACTGATAAAAACAACACATTAAATACATCTTTCATCTCATGAATATGCAAATGCAAATGCTCAAGATGTTCATATAAACAAAAGTGCATCTTTAAATAAACAGGACGGATGGAATAATTTACAACTTTACATTTTTCACTGTGTCCCCTACTGCTGCAATTACCCCCCCACTGAGCACACACGCATCAGCGGTTTTCTCTCCTGCTGCGTCTTCCTCGGCGGGACAGAGGCATCCACATTCCAGAAAATTCTTTAAATAATCTCAACAAACCGGTTGTGGAAACTTCCTTGCCAACGTTTTTTTGTTGAACTCTTCCAACTAAATAAACCTGATATCTCATCATCCGTGTTTTTTGAGTTCAAGAAAACTCCTCCCACTCACAGCCGGAGCATCCGAGTTTTTAACTCACTTTAGGACAAGCATCAGGCAGCGACTTTGACGCGTGTTAAATTAAAGACGGCGAGAATACATTTGAGGTGCAAGCTGCGTGCTGTTTGATCGGAAAAATGATAAGGGGTGGGGTTGGGAAGTAGGAGAAACACGTGTGTCGAACTGTGGCGAGTGATCTCTACAAATCATGGATTACCCGTGATCCCTTCCACCTCTACTTCTCATCATTTCAATAAATCCTGAAACGTTCATCTAATGGTATCTGCATTTTGTGACTGAATTTCACCACAAAATCAACACATTAACCATCACCGTTCTGTCTGTGATGTAATCAAAGCCTGTCTCCTCTAAACGCCGGGTCAGCTGCCAAACTTTTGGGAAAAACGCTGGGTCTACTTTTGGACGATGTGTTGTATTGTGCACATGAAATAAAATCGTTTTGCAGATCATCGCTGGCTCTGTGGAGAAAGTGGGTCTGTGTGTTAGCCTGGGGGCGGCGCTGGCACGGCAGACTCTTCCTGGAAGGGGCTGTTCCCACTTTGTGAGGTCACATTGTAAAGACTTACTCTCTTTGTGGATGGGGGGGTCAGAGAGCAGGCTTTTTAAATGAAGGCTTAGAGATGCATTAATGGAGCAAAATGTCATTTTGGGGGTGTTTTTTTTAATTGGGAATTCACAATAAAAAGCACTTATACGCTCAAAGAGGTTAATTTTGCATGATATAGTTCCTTTAAGAAGCTCCTCTATCCTCCACTTGTTACTTGTAATAATGATACCCGTTTAAGCTGGTTATCAGTACAAAAGACACCTGTCCACAACCTGAGACAGTCAAAGACACACCAAAGAGCTGTCAGAGGACACTCGAAACCAAATTGTAGCTCTGCGCCTGAGTGTGTAGTCTGAACCTGCAACAGGAAAGCAACTCGGTGTGAAGAAATCAAGTGTAACTGCAAATATTTGCAAATGTTAAAATGACAAGACTGTCGATTGTTTCCCTCACTGCTACAATAAACCACAAAGAACCCATAATGCCGCAGGAACTGCAGCTTTCTGCTCGAATGTGCAAATGAACTCGATTCCGCGGGTTTCAGGAGCACATCACTGGCTCATAAAGCACGTGATTTTGCTGGTTTCTGCTCTAAATAAAATCGCATAATTCGGCGTGTTATTTGTCACATAAACTGCACATTTGCACGTTAACTTTGCAGTTTGAAATACGGTCTTTTCACGCTAACGCCACCGACGCACGAGCCTATACGCACGAGCGCTGCTAGCTAGCGACCGCAGCATGACAGCTGCTGAAAAGGTTCGTGTGAGCGCAGAAACGTGACATACTCACGGATGAAATACATTAAGGCATGTCTCTGTTCCGCTCTGCATCCGCGGGTTCAAAACGCTGCTTTCTGTCTGGTAAACGCAGAAAACAAGCTACTTCGTTTCTGTCGCTGCTACTTCCGGAAAACTGTTAGCTCGCAGTCAGTGGTTTGCTGACCAATCAAATCTGCCCCTGGAGTGACTGACAGCAACTGAACCAATCAGAATTTAGCCTGTTTAAAACCATGTCAAAACAACAAATTCTCAGTGAACGGTAAACTTTACAACTGGGATCTTTGCTCCTGATGGAAAGATGTTTTTAAATTAAAGTCTGCGATTAAAGGTCACTAAAGGGCTGCGCTCGGACGACAGCTTTTATTCAACACACGCAGAACTACAGTTTAAACACTGAAGTACCATCTCTAAACCAGCTGAGCCGATCCATTTGTACAACTCTTCTCAAAAACATCATTCTCTGGTCTTTACCTCAAACATTTCTAGGTCTAACAGAACACATTCACAACAAACTCAATGCAAAAAGTGAACACAAAGAGGCCAAACTTAAACTGTGCTGCCATCAACACACAACTGATCAAAGCTGAAGACGCAACTGCAGGAAATATCAGGACAGTTCTAGACCAACAGAGCTGCTTTTTCAAGATGGATAACAGAACAAAGCAAGTAGGACCAGAACCAGAAACCAGACCCAAACTTAGACCCAAAGGACAAGAATCTCTGATGAGATCCAGGCCACAGTTATCGACAACTTGTTGGTTCATAATGACCATGAAGGAAATGGGTCAAAAAGGTCAACCTCCAATGGCATCAGTCCGACACCAAGAAAATGAAAGAGATGATACAGTTTTTGTTGCTGTCTGGGATGATGTCGAGTTTCACAAAGTCTGCTCATCAGAGAGGGATTCAACACCAATCTCCAATTTGTGTTAGTTTTCCTTCCACCTTATGAAGACTCTTTGTCTGCTTGGTATTGGAAGGTTTGGAGACACTCATACATTCGGGAAAACCTGTTGCAGGCCACGAACATGGCTTGTGATGATATTTCCGCTGAGTTCTGTAAAGACAGGATCAGGCACACAAGATCATATTGTTGTCTGGCTAGTGTTGATATTACCAGTGATGTGGATAAACCACCAACACAGAGATAGATGGTGAAAGGCAATAAATGTGAACCTGGACTTGCAGTAAAAAACCTTTCAGTTAGTTCCAATTCCAGTTAGTTTTGACAACGGTGTGTTCATTGTGACCTCAAAGTGAGCGTTCAATATTCTTATTTCAATGTTTCGCCTGTGACTTGTATATTTAGCCTGTATTTTGAGAATCGTGTCTGGTGTTCGGGGAGGTTGGTCGAATGTTTCAACAAAAGTGTTTTAGCAAATGGGAAAAACTGTAGTACAGAGTCTGCCTGTCCACCTTATATGGTAATTCAAAGAAAACAATCTCAGAATGATTCCCTCAGTCTGTTCATTCAAAGTTCATAGTTATTTTCAGATGTCTGTATCAGATCCTTCATTCATCAAGTGGTAAATGTAACATTTGAAGTGTGATGAGTTACAGCAGAGTTAGAATGTGTTTGGGGATGTCTTCATACATCCTGTTTTATGGTAATCTGATGACAGGGAAGTAACTGTAACTTTTCACAAGATAAAAAAAGATCCTTTAAAGGTTTGAAATGAAAGACTTCAAACCCTTGTGTGCAGAAATGGGTACATTCTGACCATGGAAAGAAAATGTCCGACACAAGAAAGTACAGAGTTGTAGTAGAAAGTTGAATCTACTTGTCAACCTGTACTCGGCTGGACCAGAGTTTTATTATGAGTATACACTTTGTGAGTTTCCTGCAGAAGAACACTGAAAATCTCAAAGGTTCTTAAGAAAGGGAGTTTTGCTTTGAAAAACACTTCAGGTGCACTAGGTCTTCAGGTTTACTGCAATACTGACTGGGCATCCGATGAAGAAGATAGACTCAGTATATCAGGATTCTGTGTGAGTCTGAGTGAGAAAAGCTCATCATGTTTTGGAAATCTCTTGGTCCTCCTCTTTGGTCTTTTTCTCTTTCCTGGTAGCTCCAACCTCAGCCCCTTTTTACCATCATCATCAATCACTCTTCCTCCTCTCATCAGCTCCATCTGCTTCCCTGCATTTATCTCCAAAACATCTACATGATGTGTTCGTCTGATGGATTTATTCCTGATCCATCCTGGTCACTCCTAAAGAGAACCTCAACATCTTCATCTCTGCTAACAACATGGCTGCTCTCACCACAGTGTTTTCCTTTCATTCTTGATGACACTCTTTAGTCACACATCACACCTGGAACTTTCCTCTACTTCTAACCTGCAACCACCTCTAGTCTACTCTCTCTGTTGCTCTGATTCTAGAATAATTAACGGCCACTATAACTAATATAAGTTATAGTGCCGGAAAAACCTGATGGAAAGTGTGCTACTGGATCAAGACGGAAATGGACCAAAGGCTTAATGCTTGACACAAATAAAATGCATATAGCTAGAATCCTCTGCTGCTAAACTTCACATAATTGAAGAAATTCTTATGATCAGAATTATGGTTTAGTATTGTCTCCCCCTTACAAATGATCAGATTCAGGTGTCCTGATCACTTGGCCTGGCAACAGGTGTGTTAAATCAAGCGCTCAGACATGCCGACTGTTTTCAGAAACATTTGTGAAAGACTGTTTCGCTCTCAGTGAATTCCAGCGTGGCAATGTCATAGGATGACACCTGTATAACAAATCCAGCAGTGAAATGTCCTAAATATTCCACAGTCAGCTGTCAGCTCTATCAGAACAACATGGAAGAGTTTGGAAACACAGCAACTCAGCCATGAAGTGGTAGACCATGTAAACTGATGGAGAGGGGTCAGTGGATGTTGAAGCTCATAGAGCAAAGAGGTCACCCACTTTCTGCACAGTCAATGCTGCAGAGCTCCAAACATGGCACACACAATAAACAACAGCTCATGTGCTTTTTTATTCATCTTAAAGAAAGATTTTAGACTTTAAGTGTGGAAGTTATTCCATTCTCCATGCGCTGAACTTTAAGACGGATAACAATCAAACATGTCAATGAGACGTCCTTCATATTGAGAGAAACATGAGTTCTGCAGGGACCAGCTGGAGCTGTATTACCCTCAGAGACCGCACACATAGACACACTTCCATCACGCTGATCCAACACCTGAACACAGGAGCAGGACAATGAATCCTTCGGCTTTTCTTGATCTGCTCCAACGTCACGATGGAAGTGGGGGCCGGTGAAGAGTTTCTTGGATGTCCCTGAACTGCAGAAAGTCATGAAGCAGAGGGGGGACAGGAAGCTGCTCCACGGCGCTGGACCTCATCAGAAGATCTGGTCCCAGAACTTCTCTGATCCGCAGACGGCAGAGGTGAGACAGGAGGGGGAGGGAATCTGTAGGGAGGTAGAGAATGGAAGATCAGCTGACAGCCCTCATTGCTAGACAGAGGGCAGAGGTGATTCGCAGCATACCAAAATGTCCGCGTGGCTCCCAGCTCTTTGCTGCCCGCCGTCGGTCCAGAATGAGCCTAAGAGGACGAGGCAAGGTCGACCAGTTCTCAAACTCCAGCAGATGATTCAGCGCCTTGCTGTCCGCCTCCTCAAACCTGCCAGAAGATGGAAGGAACCTGGTCTGAGCACAGCAGAACAAAACCTGACCAGGCTGAAAAGCTGCTCCTGCTGCTTACAAGCGAGGCTGGAGCAGCAAGGACGGCTCCAGCCCTGAACTCAGGAGCACGGGAAGCCAGAGGGAGGCAGAACCAGTGCAGCTTAGAGCCGCACTCAGCATGTCCCTTAGCTCCTGCAGCTTCAGCGCTGTCCTTCCATGAGGGTGTAGGGTAGAGCCCTCTGTGTTTGTGTTTAGAGACTCGTGCTGTGGGAAGCGGCGATGCTGGAGGATGAGCTGCAGCAGCTGTGGACTATCAGAGTCAAAGACTTGGGTCCAATTCTGCTCCTCTAGAGTAGCTCCAGCAGCCACCAGCAGATCCACACACTCCCTGGAAGACATCCAGGCTGGCTCAGCGGACATGGAGCTCTCAGTGGGAACAGCTCGTAAATACATACCTGAGTGCCTCATTGGACGCGCGCGAAACGGCCAAGGTGAGTGGTGAGCGCAGACTCAGGGAGCATGTGCAGTCTTGAGCGTCAGGGCTATAGCCTGCCTTCAGGAGCGTCGCCACGCTCTCAGCCTGACCTCTGTTCACCGCCACGTACAGCGGACTCACCATGCCGTCGGTTTGGCCGCACCTAGGGTCTGTGACGTCCAGCAGCCTCCTGAGGATTCTAGATTCAGAGATGGAGAAGGTGAAGGCGTCTTTCATGTCTCGTTTGAAAACAGACAACCGTGATGAGAAATCTCCTGAAAGCTAAACTCCAACTGAAAAAAAAAACTTTAAATCTAAACATTGCAAACACAAGACATAAAGAAAAGTGGGTAAACCGCAGTGAAGGAGATGTTTCTGCTAAACTGCTGCTGCAGGTTTTAATCTTTTTCAATGAAAATATGCTGAAGAAGTTTGGTCTTAAAGCACGTGTTCTTTAAATCTTCATTTATTTCAACTAAAATCCAATCTGACAGGAACCAAAGCCATACAAGAACACGGGCTGCATTGTGACATCAGTTTAAATCACAAAGAACGAAGCAGAAGTTTGATGCCAAGAACACAGGATCCTGGACTGTGCACTTTTCCTTGTTCTTGTTCCTGATGTGAGTATTTCTTTTTCCTACAGCTCCCTCTGCTGGAGGATGGGAAGATGACAGGGAAAAGCCTGGAGAATTGTGCGGCAAACTGCCAAACAAACACCTGACGGGTTCTGTTGATTACTTTTTCATTTCCTAGGAGATAATTGAAAAGTCTATTCCTAGAACCCTATTTGAAAACTGTTCTTGAGCTTGTAAGCTAGCTGCTCATGTTCTGATGTGGGTCCATGGGTTTCCGTGGTTTAGACGCTTTGGTTCTGAGGACTGGCTCAGCGCGAGATGGGTCAGCTCTACGTACCCCACGTGTCCAAATTCAGCCGCAGCATGGATGGGAAGCTGAGGCCATTCGTTACTGCAGGCCCGGTCTGGATCTGCCCCGTGGTCCAACAGAAGGTCAACGCATGCCGCGTGACCTTCCTGTGAGGCAATAAGCAGGGGGGTGGCGAGATCAGCAGCTTGGCTGTTTACATCTGCACCTGAAAAGGAGACAAAAGGAGAGCTCTGGGAGAGGAGAACGCCTTCTTGCCCCTTACATAAATCAGCTTGCTGGAACTGATGAGTCGATGTTTGGATCCCATCTGGAGTCTGAGTTTTGCTTCAGGTTTGAAGACACTTGAAGCCACAACAATGCAAAGAGAGAAACAGCTGATCACCAGCATGGATGAGAGCCTCCAGGCTTTCCTTCTGTCCGTACTGTGCCGCCACAAACAAAGGGGAGATGCCATGGTCGTCCAGAACCTCCAGGTTACAGACTTTCACGAGAACAGACACAATTTGGCTGTGACCCTGGAGGAGAGACGGCACGTTTAGAGCTGTTTGTGTGTGAGACCATCTGCCTCAATGAGCATCAGTTCACCTTGTAAACAGCCTGATGAAGGCAGGTCCAGCAGGATGCGGTGTGTGTCCTGTTCACCTCTGCTCCCTTAGACACCAGCAGTTCAACCACATCCTTGTGCCCCCTGTCTACAGCTGGGGGAATAACACCTTTATTATGTAGGAGATAATGTAGACAGCACCTGTCAGCAGCAGGCAGCACCATCACCTGCATACAAAGGGCAGGACAAGTCATTGGTCATCTGGTTGATGTCGGCGTGGGCTTTCAGGAGGAGGCGGACCACTCCCAGATGCCCCCGCTGCGCTGCCAGGTAACAAGCAGACTCTCCCTCGTGGGTTTGAGCATTCACCAAAGCTGGAGCTCCTTTGCAGGAGCGGGCTGTGGCAGAGAACAAACAGGAAACATGAGTACGGCAATGCTTGATGTTAACGGTGAATGCACTTCCCGTAACCTGTAAATGTACAGATGACACAAACAAATGCAGAGATACAAAGCAGAAACGAGAAAACGTTCAAAAAGAAGCATATTTTTAATGAAAAATATTTGTTCAATGCCCTTCTTATAACTTCCACTTCCTGTTGGCTCATCACGCTCTTATTATGCTTTTATTATTGTCACTGTCATGATTAACATTGAACGGAGATTTGAGAAGATCTGGCGTATAAATGATCATTACAAATGTGTCTTTTTTCCTCACTTGTGTTGTAAAATGCTCTCATTTGAGCAAACATGTTTCAACATTAGAATCTTTAAAATAGTTTGAAAAAGATTCCAGCTGTCTGCTTCAGAGCCCTGGACATGTTATCCAAAAGAAAGAACAAACTGCACCCTCAAATTAATAATTGTGCACATAAATCAGCGTTTAGTGTGCTCACAAATTAGAATTCTTTTGCTCATACAAATCAGGATTTTATGCACACTAATTGGCACTTTGTAGACACAAATTGGGATTTTGTGGGCATAAATTTGTAATTTGCATGCACAAATTAGAAGCAGGAAATGGGGATACTTTTTTGTGTGCACAAAATGCAAATTTGTGTCCAGATAAGGCAAATAAATGACATCTCCAGAGCTCTGTAGTCCGGTGTATATTTTCAGGAACTACAGTACATTTTTTCCTTCTTTTACAAATTAAAAAGTGTTTTCTTCAGGGCTCTAAATTAACTTTTTTGGTTACTGGCCAGGGTGGCTGGTAACATCCAAAGTCTGCCAACCAAATCTGGACTCTACAAGCCAAAAGAAAATGTATTTGTGTATTTCAAAGTAAAACAGTTGTTCCCTTTGTCCTTGTCCTGCCCTATTTAGAAAGTTTCAGTTAATGATTATTCTCTCACAAAAACAAAACACTAATAATAATTGAAAGTTTTGTCTTTTGTCAGATTTTCTAACATTACAGAAATGTAATGCTATTTTAACAAAATACACATCTGATCTCTGAACTTTTTTATGAACACAAACCTTTCTTTAAAGCATCGACTTTATCCACAAACATTACACAGCAGAACGTTGGGGAAGTATTAAATATTGATCAGTATGAACTGTTTATTCTAGAGGACAATATTGGACACAAAGCAGTAAAGTCTGTGTGTGACCTGCTGGGCGCTCACATTGTGGGCGTGGTCAGCTTTGTCGCTTAAAGTCTGATTTTTTAAATGATTTTTAAATTACATTTTTTATAGAGTTGTTTTGCATTCAATTTAAAACAAAAGACCACCCTTTTTAAATTCAATTCAATATGCTTCTATAAAGATTAAAACTAGTGATAAACAATAAAATAATTACTTTAATTTTTTTAATGTAATGCATAGAAAAACATGCATTTATTTTAAAATGTGCATCGTTTTGCCTTACTGTGTGTGTTCTTACAGATCAGTGTGTTGTTGTTGTGAGTCTTGGTCATTTCAAAAAGTAACAATGACATGGAGGAACACGTGAGTGTGTGTTTGTGTTCACTGAGATCAGTGTGAGTAAATGCTGGAAATTACCAGCGCACCTGAATGCAGCAATAGCGAGCTCTTAATGAAAGCACACAAGTGTGGAAATTCCATGCAGCCCCTGAATGCACCTCCTGCTGCATCAATGTGAGGATTAAATCTGTGCAATAAAGTCAGAATGAAATGTTTAAGCCAACTTTAGGATGCATGTTTGTGGTGGCCAAGTGGGGAGGAAGGCAGACGCCTCAGTCATGGTTGTAAGTTTGGGCCCCGTGTCTGAGATGATGAATGAATGAACCAGCAAAAGTTAGGTTGGTAGAATAGTTGTTCTACCCGCCAAATCAAACGTTTTACCCGCAACTGTGGGGTGTTAATATAGAGCCCTGGTTTTCTTGAATCTCTAAATCAGATTCCAACTTCAGCATCTCTAATATCCAAGATGCGGAAACGAACATGTGAGTCTGACAGATCCTGCAGTTTCTCAGGTGGGAGGAGCCAGTTTCGTGTTATTGAGTTGTGTTTGATCAACCAAACCATAAGAACGTTCAGGGCTTCTAAAGCAGACGCTGGAACTTCAGTCAATGATAAAACCAAGTTCCTCTTCAGACGGACCAAAGACCGCAGTGTGAATTGACGCGCCGTGCCCGTTCGGCGCATGCTCAGACCTCCAGCTTCCTACCGTGCAGGGCAGCAGCCAGGACTTCTCGCACGCACGCGCTGCTCCCGGCTGCAGCAGCCTCGTGCAGGGCGGTCCAGCCGCGGTTATCCCGGGAATCGATGCGACAGCCCCCAGCGAGCAGGGCCCTCACGCGCCCCGCGCGACGTGCGCGCGCGGCCGCAGCCACGCTGGACACAGTATCCTCGTAACACGCAGTGAAGTCCATACCAGAGGAATCTTGTAGTCATAAACATCCGGTCACGTGTTTGCCGACGTTCACGTCCCCGTCGCTGATTGATGACGTCACGCATCAAGAGCCCCGAGCTGGGTGTTCGCGGCAGCAGATTAACTCAGCTGGTGTTTTTATTTACCGGTGGAGTCTGCTTCTTCTTCAAAGACACCCGAGAGAGCTCCGCCCCGCGGCGTGCAGGTAAGAGACCATGCAGGGGGCGGGGTTTAGGTCTGAACGAGAAAACAGCTGACACTTTGCGGCGCTTCAAACCTTTGCGTCGACGTGACGTCACCCTTCCTCACGTCCCAGTAAGTTGATTCTCGGAGCATGACCACGAGGCTCTTAGCGCTCACCTGAGACAGGTAATACCACTGTGACCCCCGGCGTGGCGCCAGTGTCCGTGCTCAAGAAACAGAGGGTTGCTGTCCTTTCTCTAAGGATGGAGTCAACAGCATGTCCCGCCCCCTGACAGGTGGGGGTCCTGCAGCAGGATGGTGGATGTCTCTGTGAAGAGTGAGGCTGCGTGGGTCTGTCCGGCAGCGGGCCGGCAGCTGGCCGAAGTCCTGCTTCCTCTTCCTCTCAGTGAGTTTGATGAAGAACAGGCTGGAGGGTAAGAAGCTTCCTGCTTTCTGCTGATATGACATGGCATTATTCATCTTTACCCTCTCTGGTCTGGTCCACACCATTGACTGTATAAGAGAACTGGACTGACCAATGCAAAGTGGTTAACCTCCAGGTCCAGAGTCCATGTTTTCGCTCTACGGATGTGGTTGCGTTGGAAGCAGGTCTGAGTCATCATTTCTATGGTAACCACTCTTGTTCACATCAGGGCCACTTTCAAGTGGAAAGCGGACTCGGGAGAATCTGTCAATCAAACGTTTCTGATGTTTGCCATGGGGGCCAGTAGGCACCACATACTTTTACTGAGGCTCCTGATTGATTTTATGGAGGCACTTGAATGACTTGCAGTAAAGAAAAAATGAAAGACAATTAGGATTAGCAAGAACATGTTAGAAACATAAACATAGAAAGACTGAGTAAAAGCTGTATTCCTCTATCGAAGTCTATGGGAGTTTGGCTTCTCAGATCCAGCAGGTACTTCCTGTTTGGAACGCCAGAGGGGAGGGATCGCTCAGTCCAGATTTTATATACAGTCAGTAAACACAATCCTGGATTCTTCTCTGAAGCTCAACAAAAACAAAACTGAATAAATAGGCTTGATAAAAATGGTAATATACTTTCAAACACCTCCAACCAGCACCGCCTCAAAAGTTCTAAACACTAATACCTGGGTATCTGGCTTTATAGTTACCTTTCATTTTCACAACACAGGAAGAAATCCCAGTCAAACAAGCGTGTTTTCCAGTACGCTCAATACTCATCAGTCAGAAAAACGTCGTCCAAACTGACCGATCAGATGCCGCAAAGTATTTGGTTTCACGTTGAATGTTTAAATGTTTTGATTCCTAGACTTCGTGTAGCACGTTTTCAAGTGGCAGGGGTGTGGCCATCCTAAAAGCTCACTCCTGATTGGTGAAAGTGGTTGCCATAGAAACAAGACCAGACAATTCGCTTCTTACTGGCGTCCTCTGGCTTCAAGATGGCTGCATCCATATTGTGAAAATAATGGCGACTGGAATGACTTCATTTGGTTGGAACTGGAATGAACCAATAGACGTCCCAGCGCCTCCTCTGGATCGTTGGCGGGGGGGAAAGGCACCTGAGATGAAGGCAAACTCTGATCTGCGGCGAGAATGAAGGAGAACAGGAAGTTAGGGTTGTTCTTAACATTCATTTGAAATTTAATATACTTCTCCCACTTAGCATGATCCATGCTATAATGTGTTTTAGATTACTTTTTATGTTTTTTATTTATATATGTTTTATCAGAAGGTATTTGAACAGAAAGTCAAACATTTGTGTTTTATTTTATATTGTTAGTGTTGCAGGTAGACAACTTTAAGTCCCTGACGTTCAACTGGCACAGCTTTCAGTACATGTTCAATGGACGTGTATTTGTACGTAGCCCGAAAACAGTTCAACGGGTGAACGCGGAAGCCTAAAGCACGCATTTACACGTGCTGACAGACTTTTGGTAGTTTAGCTGAGCTGCGCTCTGCTCTTTTGCAGATGTGACCCTGTGCTGCTGGAGCAGGTGGAGGATGGCCAACCTTGTGTCTTGATGTTACGCTGCAGGCCTGACTCCGGCACCGCCATCGGCCGCCTGGTGCTCATCACTGAGGCTCGAACCATGGAGGTGTACGACCAGACCGGTGACTACTGCGGGACGGCGCGGGGGTCTAAGACCGACCAGGCTGTTTCTGACAGGTACACAGACCTGAGCTGCCCACAGCCTTGACATTAGACCATTTTGGGCGACCGTGGCGCAGCGGTATGTCAATCGTCCTCTGATCAGAAGATTGCAGGTTTGGTTCCTGCCTTGCCCGCCCATGGGTCACGGTGTTCTTGGGCACGACACTGAACCCCACATTGCCTCTGATGAAAGGTTGGCGCCAGTGTTTGGCAGCGGAGTCGCCATCAGTGTGTGAATGTGTCTCTGAATGTGTGTGTGTGAATGGGTGTTGGTGAATGTGTGTGTGTGAATGTGTGTGTGTGAATGTGTGTGTGTGAATGTGTGTTGGTGAATCTGTGTGTGTGTGTGTGAATGTGTGTGAATGGGTGAATGTGTGTTGGTGAATCTGTGTGTGAATGTGTGTGGGTGAATGTGTGTTGGTGAATCTGTGTGTGTGTGTGTGAATGTGTGTGTGTGTGAATGTGTGTTGGTGAATCTGTGTGTGAATGTGTGTGGGTGAATGTGTGTTGGTGAATCTGTGTGTGTGTGTGTGAATGTGTGTTGGTGAATCTGTGTGTGTGAATGGGTCCGTGACTGTAAAGAGCTTTGAGCCTTCAATGAAGGTAGAAAAGTATACGCCATTCACCATTTACGCCATTTAGTTTTTGTGGACTTGCTGGTTTTGCTGTTGTTTTTTTGGAGGGGAGTTGTAGTCACTCATTTTTGATATTTGACCCCCCGCAGCACAGACAGAGGTCCGTTCTTCAGCAAACAGCTGCTCCTGGAGCATCCCGCCTCGGCCTGTGAGGTGAAGGTGAGGTCTTTATGTCTGGACCATCATGTTCGTCCCTCGTCTCCTTCCAATAAGCTTTTTGTGCCCCCCCCCAGCTGCTCTCCCTGGCGGGCAGAAGCAGTGTTCTGGTGGGCCGCATCATAGTGGGCCTGCAGTCCCTGCAGCCCCGCCTGCTCCCCGGCTCCAGCATCGACCTGCAGCGTGTGCAGGGTCTGGTTGAGGAGATGGGAGCCACGCTGTCTCCAGGGGCCCAAAACCTGATGGAGATGGTGCAGTTTCAGCAGCAGGTGAGCAGAGCTGCCGCGGCTTCTCCTGTGGCCATGTCTGCTGCTTTAAGCTGAGTTTTTGGATCCAGAACTCCAGCGGCTCCCTGGGAAGCTTCCTGCCGCTCCTGATGGGTGGAGGAGCTCTGTCCCCCCTGGCTGGAGGAGGAGGGGTGTCCTCCATCAGGAGGGAGCCCCCACCTGAAGTCATTCTGGTAAGGAAGCTTTCCTCTGTGATTGATGTGGTTGATCAGGATTATGTTGGCCTCTTCTTCTAGCATGAAGAGCCCTCCATATTTTGCTGAAAGCTGACGAGGTTTCTGCTCGTAGACCACTGGCTCCATCAGCCCAGCAGAACAAACTCCATCAGCAGGGGACAGAGGGGAGTCTGGAGGCTCCACCCCTCCAGCGCCCCCCCAGCTTAACGGAAACAAGAGTGAGTTTCAGGTGAACTTCCCCAGGTGATAGATGGAGTTATTGATCAGCAGCTGGTCACTGTCACCTAAACTCTTCCTGTTCCATGTTGTCTGAGTCTAAACGTGTGCTTTTTCCAGTGATCACAGGAAACGGTGTTCCATTAAGCCCCGCCCACTTGACAACACTGATGTCGGATATCCTGAAACGGCAGGATTGCAGCAAGGTGCTGAGCCCCGATCTGCTGCCCGTGTTGCAGAGTGTTTGTGGTCAGGTGTCGAGGCTGCGGCTGGACAGCGCTCGCGCAGCTGAGGAGAGCGAGCTGAGAGACGGCAGCTGGTGAGTTTCTGCTTCACTGTCCGGTGAAGAATCCAGTGCCCTAGAAATCTCCCAGAAGCCTTTGCAAAAAACCAGTGTGCATTGATGGTCGTTAGATTGATTAATATAGATTCAAAATGAATGTGAATGTATTTTGTTTAATCATCCAAGTTTTTGCCATCAGAATATAGGATTCACTTTGTAAAATGTTTATATTCATTGGGTTTATACTTTGGGAAATCGGTGACGTCATATTTGGCATTAAAATAATATTAAGGATGTATCCGAACTACAGAAGAAGCATATCACGGTCATGGAGTGGTCAGCCAGTCTCTGAACCAGGATCCTTTAAAAAACCTACGGAGAGCGCTGAAGCTCAGTTTTCAAGTGACAGCACCAAATAGGAATGATTCAGAAATCATTCATCAAATCATTCGTCATAAAGAGGAGTGGAGGAAATATATGTGCAGAAACCTGATCATCAACTACAAGACACGTCTGACTCTGAACTCTCGTTTTACCACAAAGTCTTTCCAGCAAAACAGTTCAAATACTCATTTCTCTCAGTGAAATTCAGACAAAACTGTAAACATTCTTTAGTCAATCTCTTGATTTTCTTTGTGATGTTCTATCATGAAACTAGCTTTAGAATGACAGACTGTCATGTTTTCTAAGTGGGCAAACCTGAAAAAATTCCTCCACTGTACATGAAAATGTAGAGAACTGGATAGTCCCGCACTAGGAAGCTTTTTTCACATTGGGAAGAAATGAGGGAATTTACACACAGCCTGGTTTTCTCGCCCTCAGACAGTTGACCCAAAGAGGACTTATTCTGTGACCCACCCCCACATAAATTGTGTAGATTGGGGGCGGTTGCTGAAGCAGAAAGCGTTTCTTTGTTCCCATTGTCATGTGGGGTGCGCTCATGCAAGCAACAGCACTTCCCTTCTTCACTGGAACAAGTCTCCCTCTGAGGTCCAACCGTGCTGGCTGGGTGGCAGGGTGGGTGGGTTGGTCAGATTTCTGTGACTGAGATGTGTGTGGGGGGGCTCAGTGTGCTGATTGTAGCAGCAGCTCTGACAGCTGTGAGGACCGCCGCTCGGCTCCACGGACACGGTGACTGAAGGCAGGAGCTCTCATCCAGAGTTCGATCCTGAACCACTGCATTGTGTCCAGCGCAGTGGGAGGGGATATAGAGGGCGCTGCAGCCCCCCCATTTCAGCTTTTACCTTCTCTACAGGAAGCTGGATTCAGCGATGGAGCAGCGGCTGCAGGAGATGGAGCGGAGGCTGAAGGAGCACATGGACCGTCGCCTGGATGCTCTGGAGCAGAAGCTGGAGACGGCTCTGCTGAGTGCCCTGCCCATGGTTGTGCTGAAGAGCGGTGCAGCGGGGGCAAGCGAGCAGATCGCCCAGACGCCTTGTGTACAGCAAAGCTAAAGACTAACAATTAGTCGCCAGGAGGTGGCGCTGCACTGACGCTCCTTAACTCTGCAGACTCGGAAACTCTGCCAACGGTTGAGCACTAATGTTCGTTTAACCGTCAATGATTGTTTTCCCTGCAGCCTCTTGTCTGTTTCCAACTGTTATCTGTTGAGGGACTGCAGGTTCTTCACGGTTCCTCATCCACTGTGAGAACGCTCTGTTCAGCTTCATTCTAGAATCTCTGGAGAGTCTTAACTGTTAGGCTGTGAAGTCCTCAGACTTAAAACTGTTTTGCTCAAACAAGGCAGAGATGTTTGGCTGTGATGTTCGTGCTCATCTGTAACCTGCAAAAGTAATGGCTGCTCCAAGATCAACCATCAGGTTGGTGGAGGAGATGATGATGTCCTGTAAGGAGCTGCTTTTTCTATAATTATTTACTGACAACAAACTACGTTCAAACTGTAATAGATTACAATGTATGTGTTATTGTTCAGAGGTGCTGTGTTGCTTTGAAGTTGGTCTCTATGCAGGAGTAGAATATAAAATGTGAAGAGACAAGCGTAAATCCCTCTGTTTGCTGGGATCAGGATTATAAAGCATCACCGTTCACTTCCTGTAAAGTCAAAGCTCTGGAGGATCGACCACTTCTGCCAATGAAAACAATGGCTGGGATAGGCTCCGCCCCCAAGTTTGAGACTGACAGGATCCAGGGAAGCAATGTGTTTAAAAATAACTTTATTCTCTTCTATGAAAACACTGTTATCAAATACAAAGGCATAAAACTATAGAAGTCATCAGTGGGGGACAAATGTGCTCACCTGCTGCAGCCACAGGGGGCGCTGGAGAGTCAGGCCTGTGAGAGGGGAAGGGAAACTGAGCTGAGAGGAGCAGAAAAGTGCAGCTTCAGTTCTAAGAGCCTCGCGGCGTGAAACGAAAAGCTGCAGGGGATGGGTTCTTGTTGTGTTCTAGTCATGACCGACACCAGCAATGAGGGCCAGCTCGGGATTGGTTCGATGCTGAAGGTGCGCCGTCATGAAGGTCAAGGGTCAATCTCCTCAGGAATGACGGTTAGCATGACATCCTCGTTGCCACGCCTAACCACCATCCTCAAATTCTGGTCTCGCTTGATGGTGGTGCTGACGTCATTGGCCGAGGTGATGTGCTCGCCGTTGATGCTGATGATGACGTCCCTCTCCTTTAGCCCCGCCCTGCAGAAACAGAGACAGCAGGTGAGGAGCTTCCTTCAAGGAGACAGAGATGCAGACTCAGTCCTTCAGTCAACACATGCTAATGTGGTGGGGGGGTCTTCTGAAACTGATTAGCTGGATGAAGTTCTGGATGACTGACCCAGCTGACCATCAGCTTAACCCTGGATCACTCAGACCAGTAACATTTTCAGGCACAGAAATCCATGAATGTACAAATGTGGAAATGCTTTAACAGAAAAAGGAAATAAGAGTCAATAGAAACATTCTGTACACTTCTGCAGAAGTGTTTTCTTTCTTTAACCTACTGTTTGCTCAGGTGTGTTGTCGATTAAACTCGTCTTGACCCACTGCCATGTTACCATCTTTAGGAAAAGTGATGCTTCGTTTTTGTTTATGCTTACATGTGGACTGTACAGCACCGGGGTACTAAGATCGTCTTATGGGTCATTTTAGACCCATGAATTATGAAAGCAACTGAACACCAGGAAAAGTTCAAAAGCCATACACACAAACTCTGCAATTCACAAGTACGCACACCTACAGTTCTACACACACAAACACATCTACATCTCTTGACACACAGAGTTCCTTCAGGCTTCATTGGGTCATTCATTGGGCCGGTCAGAAGTTCTGATAGAACTACCAGTGTTGCACTACAACAGTTGTGTGCTTCACTCCTGTGCAGCACGTCTGCAAAGCCTATCCTGACATTTGCATCTTCTGTCCTACATGTACTAACTAGTCGATATTGAACATTCTTTTACAAAGTCAAAGCAACAATTTGTTGTGTTATAAGATTGACTGTTTTTCCTTTCAGTGGAATCAATTCAGAAGTATTTTTTTTTTCTGCGTAAAAAAACCTGTTGGTTTTTGTTTACAATCCTGTTATTTGGCCAAAAAACAAAAAAAACTGAGTTGAATTCATAATTAACAGAATGTTTCCTCAAACACAATGGACTTTAGATCTAAACCAGGACAAGGGGAGAGAACAGCAGGTTAAGATCACACAAGGCTAAAGCTGAAAACAGAACACACACACGTTGTCTACTAGCTGTTAAAAGCTGTAAAGGCAGATGTCAAAGGCAGCAGCAGGTCGGATTTTCTGCCGTTCCTGACGTGCCAGCTGGCTCTCACTGCACACTGATGAAGGTTGATGTTGGCCCTCTCTGGGTCTCAGGAACTGACTTGTGGATTTTCTGCTCCTTTACAACCTTGTCTGGCTCCAAATGTTGGGAGAACGCAGCGGTCGCTGCACATGTTTCTGATTTGACTGCGCTCAGCTGTTTTCTGGGCAGGTGAACTCACTGGTTGGGTGTTTTATGTCACACAATCTTCTTAGAAGCAGAAAAAAACAAATTGGCTGAATGAACATCCTTTAAAAGGGCTGTTAGTTCTGCTTGACTGAAGCCAGTTTCCAAAAACCTCAAAGCAAAGAATCCTGACCTTCAAACTGAAGTTCAAACCTACATTTCTCCAGGTGCTGCCTGTTAACAGAAAACACACAGTTTTCAGCTTGCAGCTGCTGCTTTCTCAGCTGTGTGGTTTCATAATTTCCCTGGAACACCAAAAAATCTGCCCTCCGGCAAATATTCCTGCAGGAGGACCGCAGAGCGCCTGCTAATGTATTTTCCTGGCACAGAAGCAGAGGAGGCCCTGATGAAGAAACATCCCCACTGATCTGTGTGGCTGTTGACACTCACGCCTCGGCCGGAGTCCGACTGATGACCTCAATGACGTAGGCGCCCGAGGTGAGGTCAGGGAAGTCTGAGTGTCGCGCCTTCAGCTCCTTTGCCAGCCTGATGACAGAGAAGAGAGGATGAAATGTGGTGATGAGAATCTGCTCCCTCCCTGCCTGCAGCTCCACCCTGAGGACAGGAGGTCATGAACTTTAGCATCACAGCTGATGTGACCCCAAACCTGAAGCAGCGCTGCAGACAGGTTCGTTTCATGAGTTGATTCTGTGTGTGGACTAATTCCAGCTGATATTACAGTTTTGAGATGAACTCAGTGAAGCTCCAGAAGGTCATGGGGTCATGAAAGATGCAGATAAAAGAGCAGTCCAAAGAAAGTAAAGCTGGATCAAATCAAATCAAGCTTTATGTATAGAGCATGTTTCCAACAAATGAAGCTCAAAGTGCTTCAGATTAAAAACATTTCCAAATTTAAAAAACAAACAGCAAAACAAAATGAACCACACACACCAGGGCCCCCAAAACCCCCCCACATACTTACATACAGCACAATAAAGCAGAAAACGAGACACCAAAATATCAAAAGAAAAGGAAGTGAAATTGAAATCTGACTTGATACTAAGCAGGGAAACGATATATTAGGGACCCGTCCCCATCAGTGACGCCTCACTTATGTTCACAGAGGAAACCAACACAGGATCCCCCTGATCAAAGCAAGACGCCAGACCCGGGAGATCCCAGTGCTGAAGCACAGCAGCGTCACACCTGCAGAAGGAAGGGAAGCGAGAGCAGAACTTACGTTGGAGTGAGACTCATCATTCGCACGCCGATGTATTTCTTCTTTAACAAGGTTTTACCTGCAGAGCAAGGAGATGGGAGATGAATAAAGTACACCAGTTCACCAGTCCATTTATTCTGCATCCTTCACCAAACTTCTGTTCATTTGAACCCTTCTACTATTGCTTTACTTTTACTTTTTTAACCTTGCTCTAAGGTGTCTCATGTTTGTCAGAAGACATGCAAAAAAGGTACAAAAATAAATACACTTTCTATGTTATGATTTGAAAAAAAAACTCATTTCAGACAAAGAAAGAAAGAAAGCACATTTATTGCACTACGAAAACTGAATCAGAAGTAAACAAAGAAAAAATGTCTTATTTTCTGTCTTGTGAGAAGATTAACCTTTTCAGCAAAGTTTTTCAAAAGGAAAATAATCTTAGTTTGAGAAAACATGAACGGAAATGCAATTCTTAAAATAAGAACTTTTACTTTTACTTTCCTCTTTTGTTGGACTTTTTTCTAAATGCCTGTTTTTACATTTCCGTCCACCTTTAAAGTCTGCTCATCGTAAACCTGCAGCCATCTGAATGTCCCATCCAATCAGAGAGTGAAGAAAGGAAACTGCGTTTTTTTAGCATGTTAATCCAAAGCTAAATGTCAATAATTATCTCTGCTTTTTACAGGTCACAGCAGGGTCGTCTGAAAGAGACAAACTCAACTGTTTCCCAAACTTTCCAGGGATTTTCTGAGCTGCAGCTGATTTTCTATGTTTAACTGATAGAACTACAACTGTGGGTTCTTTTTTTCTGTTGGGCTCCTTCCTTACAAACTGCTGCAGGTTTGCACAGCTTTCCAGCTGAGTGAAGGCTGTGGATCTGGAGGCAAACCTTTGGCCCGTCTGTCATGAGACTCTGCCAGGAACTGCTGGATCTTGTCTGATGGGATGGCGAAGGAGATCCCGGCAGTGACCTTCAGTGTGTTGATGCCAATCACCTCTCCATCCTGCAGAGCCAATACGGCAAACAAAACGTTGTTGGGCAACAAAAGGAGGGTCAGGACAAAGAAAGTGACCAAAAGCCCAGTCTCTGCTAACTGTGATTTTGGAGAGGAGCAGTCACAAGAGGTTGAATTTGTTTCAAATGTGCTTACATGTTAGATGGTAGGTTCACCTTATGGATTAATCGCTCCCGTGCTACCATTAAATCAGTAGTAATGTATACAATTTGTAAAAAATGTACTCAAATGCTTTAGATTTTTGCTCAAAAATTGACAACTCTAAATAAAGTCACCAAATAATGAAATAAGGAAACACCTTATTAACATGAAGATAATATATGTTTACATACAAAAATTAGTTTTTATCTTTTGGTCTTTCGAGGATGGGACAGTATTTATGCCATGTCTTTCTAACTGAAAAACCCAGCTAAAGTGAAAAAATGAAGTCTATCTTTTTTTAAGAACAAACACTTTGTGCCCTGCAAAGCACTTTTTGCAAAAATACTTTTTACACAAAAAAATGGAATCGTATTTACTTCTGATTAACTCAAACAGAGTCGTTTTTAGCTGTGAAGGTATTTTTGACTCGTACATTTTTAACACATTTGCTCAAATAAATTAGGTGCAAATAGTTTTTTTGGGTAATATCAACAGGGTGTTTTCTTTTTTTAATAGTGGGTGGGCTTTATGTGCACACATCTGTGTGTCAGCAATCCCTGCCATCAGTTCAGACCAGTGTTCCTTAGAAAGTGACCGTCAGTCCACGAGCATGTGCGGGACTTTAAAAACAGAACTGCGTGACCCGCAGCCGCTACCTGCCCTCGCTGCCCCTTTTGACCAGCTCTTCTCCCTCTCTGTCCCTGCCACCTGGTCAGACAGTAAAATAATCCCCACTTTTTGGTTTTATCTCCATAGCACCATTTTATGCTTTGGTCGCCTGGGGGGGGACAAGGAGAAGAATCGACACGGGTAAATGTTAGGAGTTTTTGTTGCCACATTCCTAATACAGTCGTATTGTGTATCATTTTGTTTTGTTTGGCTTAAGCCAACGATTCAGGTATTATTTTTACACATAATTTCAGTAAAAAATGTGCAAGCAACAGGAACGTCCCTTTACGAGCTTGCCATTCCAACGACGTTAAAAATCGTTAAAAGTGATGCTGGATAAATTATAAGGTAAACAACCAGCAGGACTTTAAATTTGAAGCTGACACTAAAGGTCATTTTTAAAAAAAATGCAATTTAAAGTTCAAGTTGGCAGAATCTGTGTGAATTTTAGTGTTGGCATATTGTGGGATGATGTGAAAATTGTCAAATTGCACACTTTAACCCAAAATGGCTGCAAACCTGTAGGTCCTGTGAGTTTGGGCCCATTCATTTTTCTCCCACTGTGATGTCATGTTTGTTTACAAATATTAGTGAGTTTTTGATCATGTGGCACAGGCGGCATTTTTACTCAAAGGAGTTGTTAGTAAGTAGAATTACTAAACAATCTGGTCCCCCCCTAGTGGTGACCTGCTGCACTGACCCGGTTCCGTTTAGTTAAACCAGCGAGTAGTTGAATCCATTGACATTCACTACACTGTCCTAACGCATTAGCACATGCATACAGGAAGTGACACGTCTGCACTGACAGGTTTTCCTGTTTTCAGTTTTGACACATGCGAACAGAAGACGACTCCTAATGACCAGAGACAGACTCTGAACGTCAGAATCCACGCTTCTGCTCAGATGAACATCATCACTCACCAGGTTCACCAGCGGGCCGCCGGAGTTTCCGTACTGCAAGACAACACAGAGAAGCTGCAGTCAGAAGCTGCTGTGGAGCACAGCAGGATCCACACGCCGACCCAACCACAGACGGAGCTCACGTTAATGATGGCATCTGTCTGGATGTAGTCCATGTCAGAGTTCCGTAGGCCCAACTCTTTACCCCCCCGTTGGGTTGTGCTAACGATGCCCGTTGTGACTGTGTTCTGCAGAGAGAACGGGCTCCCAATGGCGACCACGAACTCTCCGGGCCGCAGCTCTGCGGAGCGACCGAGCAGCAGGACGGGCAGCTTTATCTGTGGGAAGGAAAGCAAGACGACGGAAGAGCTTCAGTGAAGACCTGGAAGACTCAAAGTGAAACAGCATGCTGATGAGGAGCTGAGCAGAGGAACATTGATATACATCACTGTCGTCTTTGTAATCATCCCTTTCATCACAACTAAACCTATTCTTGTTAGTCGGATCCATTTACAGCTTGGTTTTGTCTTTTTTCTTCAGTTGCAGCTCTTGGTAGAGTCTTGAGGTCGTCCTGACACCACCCACTACAGAGGAGAAGATCATCTGCCCTTTCTGCTCGACGTCTACAGCTCCCAACACTTCCGTTAAGCCCTTAACATCCTCACTGTTGCCTCTAGGAGGTGATACATTACAAACGACAAACAAACAGAGACAGCTTCTGCCCCAGAGCTGTCTCAGCCCCAGACTGTATAAGAGAACTGGACTGAGTGGCCCCTCTCCCCTGGTGTTCCAACAGGAAGTACCTGCTGGCTCCAAGGAGCCACAATCCCATTGACTTCTATAGAGAATTAAACAGCTGTTCCTGTCATTCTTGCTCTGATACAGTTTTTAACATGGTCTTCATCACCTTTATTTTCATTATATTGCAAGTTATAGAAAACTGACCAATCAGATGCCTCAATAACAAACAGCATGTGGTGCCTGCTGGCCCCATCACCATCTAGCATGTTCTTGTTGCATTTTTCTGATGATGGAAGACATATTTAAAGAAAATTAAGATTAAATTGTCTTTTCAAATTGTGAATGTGGAGAAAACAAAAAAAAGGCAGTTGGAATAAGCTCCTCCCCCTAACCTGCTTCAGGCCGGTACGTGCCATGGAGCAGAGGATTGTGGCAGCAGATGTTTGGGCCAATGGTTTTGGTGTGTCTGCTCCGCTGGGAGCATGACAGCCGTCTGTTTTTGTGCGCTTGTGCAGCGCTGCCAGCAGAAACATGTGTGGCTCATTTCCTCTGTTAAATAACCTCCTTCAGGGAAGTTACTCAACACAACTCTGACCTACTTTGGGATTTAGGTAAGAATGACAGAACACAAAGGAGGTGAGATGAGGGGCAGACTCCTTCTCCCAAAGGTTTCCTTTCCAGGTTCACAAAGTTCCAAACTGAAGAGCAGAAAGGTCACAGCAGGTCAGATCTCGTTTGCTAAAAGGTTGTTTTTCTACCGTATGAGTTTGTTTGTCTGTAAGTAACCCTACTAACAGAGACCCACTGCTGCAGAAAAACAGAACCCTCTTGATCGGAATCTCGGCCTGCAGAAAATGAGCAGCTTCTGGGAGAGCACAGATTACAAAGCCAGCAGGTGAAGCTTTGTCATCAAATGAGGACAAAGAAACCCGGACCTCCTTTGTGTTCTCTAATCACTCCTGCTCTCCTCTCATTATCACGCTCATGCTCTGGGGTAAGGGGTGGGGGGTGGTACTAACAGCATCATCTTGAACTCTGGCTGCCCCCCCACTATGAAAACAAGTCTCCAGATTCTAAACACAGCGGCTATGGTTTCTTCCAGTGTTTAAACTCAGAACTAAATCAGATCAAACTTCACTGAAAGTTTAGGAGATGAAATCATCTCAGCCGGGTTACACCCAGAGCTCCTCCACATACACTGCCGGAAAATCCATGATGGTCACCTACGAAACGGATCAGCCCTGGTGGGTTCAATCAAAAATCATGTTTTGGTGTTTTTAACGTGTTCTCATAGCATTTTTCTAATAATGGAGGACACGTTTAAAAGAATTTGAGATTAAAACTGCATTTCTGAGTGTTTCTTTATTCAAATCGTGTTGGATCAAGAGCAGATGAAAACCGGATGTTTGAAGAAGCTCTGGCGTTCCGGATGTTTGAAGAAGCTCTGGCGTTCCGGATGTTTGAAGAAGCGCTGGCGTTCTGCACCAACAGTCCCGCCCACAACCCAGGCGTGAAATTCCAATGAACACCTGCTGCTCTGCAGAAAATATATCTTTAAAACCATCAAAGGCTTTTTGATTTTAGCAAAAAAACTGCAGAATCATAATTACTATAGAAAAATATATATAGCTGGAGTGGGACTCTAAGGCTGTGACCTGGATCTAGCACCTCCAGCTGGGAACATGATGTCAGAAATGTTCAGCTCTCTAGCTTCTGCTGAACATGAGGAAGTGCTTCCATAAGCCATGTCTGCATTTAATGTGCAGACCAGCAAGAGTTCATTAGAAATTCAACTCTGAGTTGTGGGCGGGAATGTTGACGTGTAGTAAGCCCACCTCTACTTCCCATCATCCCTTTGTTTACACTCTTTCCCGCTAGCTTACAACCCCAGCCTAACATTAACTGTCCAACAAAAACGGCGAGCAATATTGGATCTATCCAGCCATACAGTTCAGATCCAGATTCCAGCTCAGGCGAGGAAAACAAAGACGTTCATGGATCTGTTTGCCTGCAGGTGGATGCATCAGAATGGAGCAGAGCAGGGGTTCCTACTGCAGGAAGAACAGGAAGAGCAGGAAGAATAGAACCTTCCTATTGCAGGTTCTACTTCATCAAGAGGAACCACCAGACAAGAAATCCTTCTATGGCAAGCTAACTGGGAATGAACAATTCCAAAACTTGACAGTCAGTTTGGTAAAAATATATTTGGTCGTATTTTTTTCTATGTGAAGAAAATCATTCCACTGCAAAAAAAGTTCATTTACATTTAAGGTTATATGAAACGTCTAAAGAATAGAGGCTGAATGGTTGGCCCTGAAAGATTTTCTCTTCACCAAACTTTGGACACAGCTGCTCTAGACAACCAAAGGGGCCCAGTATTCAGTATTCAGACTGAGGTGATGTTTCCGCCATTTCAGTCTCAAAATGTTCAGCTCCTTCAAGAACATCTTACAAGTTTGTACAGTCAAGACTCCAAGTAAGCTTTAAATTCTCCTCATTCCTGTTGTTATGGCGACATCAGTGGCAGGAAAAATCTCAAATCAACAGTCCCCGTTTAATAGTGTTGTATTTATAAACTTTTATTTTCTGTGGATTAAAGAGGAAAACTGGCGTCTGATTTGATACTTTCATGCAGAAATGTTTGAGCGGCTGAGAGATTTCTGCAAAAACTATTTCATGTTCAGAGTTCATTCCAAATGTAATCTAGCAGCGACAGCTTCTGCGGTTTAGAACCCACTCCAGACTTTTCTGTGCCTTCAGGGTTTTCCTGTAAACACTTCCAAAGAAAGAATGAAGATGATGGAATCATGAGCTGTTGACAGACACAATGCAGGATCAGTGCCAGATCTCGGTGAAACATCACCACGAGGCTTCGGAGCACTCATTCAACATTCTTTCTGCACGTGCCCAGTCAGAGCTCCTGACTCTGAGGCTTCATTTGTTGGCTGTTTTGGCCATTCTGACATGTCAAAGGGGTGATGTTAGTGTCAGCATCGCTGCTCCTGAGATGTCCTGAAGGCCTTGAAGGTCCTGAAGTGTGCATGAGCGTGCCGGTGCAAGCGTGCCCTGCAGGTCCAGGGCTGCAGCGAGGCAGCTGCTCACACCTGTCAGATAAAATGTTTATTTCCTAGGATCTGCCAGAATGAGGCTGTTTGTTCCTTTGCTGATGGGACTTAAGGTTTTTAATGTTTTGAAAAAGGTGAAAAAAAGGATGTTTTAGTTGAAATCAAAGGAAAAGCGTGGGTCCTCATGCCTGACAGTTTCCAGAGCATCTCCACTGCTCTGCAGGTGTGTGTGCTTCAGGTCAAACATTAAATCTGAAAATCCAATCTAAGCTACTCTGTTGAAAATTCTGTTTTTAAGAATATCAAGCTCAAAACTGCATTTCTGAATATTTATATAAATCATTGTGAATCAGGATCAGGCAAAAAAATCTTGATGACAAAGCTTGTAGACGTGATGTAGGACCTACAACCGGGGCTGTGAGCTAGCGAGTGAGTGTAAACAGTTAGGTGATGGGAAATGGAGACGGGCTAAAGCTCTCGCCCAAAACTCAGAGGGGAATTTCTGAGGAACTCTGGACGCTCTGCAGAAACTGCCCTCCAGAACACCATTGATGTTGGCTAAAAAACAGCATAATCATTAAAAGACAACTGGGAGCAATTTGAAAATAGCTCAAAAGATGATCAGCGTTGGGCTTCAAAGTTATTGGTGGACTGAAATGTTTGTAGGATCTTTTGTTTGGTGAGCTTCACCACAGCAGTGGACTGAAACAGGTCACACGGAACCCAAACAATGACTGCTGGAGGAGAAAAGGCACGATCGTTCTCTGTGAGTCTGCCCTGCTGTGAGTCACTGCTGAGGCCTCGCCTCAAAAATGCAGCTCAAATTCAAACCAGACAAACAAAACTGGAAGTCAGCAAAACACGGAGAAGAAAGCACAAGTCATCTATGAGCAGGACAGGAGAGGGAGAAAACAAAGCGGAGGACAAAAAAGGAAGGAGGAGAAGTGAATGGGGAGGAGAAGAGGGGGCTGATGTGCACCAACAGTCCCGGTCACAACTCAGAAAAAACTCCTGCTGCTCTGCAGAAACAACTGTATGGCCTAGAAAACGACACGATTAAAAACACGTTTTTTTTTCCTTATGCGGTCGCTGTACCGGTTTGTTGTGGTGAAGAGAGAGCTGAGCCAGAAAGCACATCTCTCAATTTACCCGTCGGTCTATGCTCCAAAACTCTGCTATGGTCATGAGCTCTGGGTCATGACTGAAAGAACGAGGTCCCGGATACAAGCAGCTGAAATGAACTTCCTCTGTAGGGTGGCTGGATGCTCCCTTAGAGATCGAAGGACAAGCTCGATCACCCGGGAGGAGCTCAGTGTAGAGCAGCTGCTCCTCCACATTGAGAGGATGTAGTTGAGGTGGCTCATCTGGTGCGGATGACTCCTGGACGCCTCCCTGAGGAGGTGTTCCAGGGATGTCCCACTGGGAAAGGCCCCGGGGAAGACCCAGAGCACACTGGAGAGACTACACCTATGCTGGCCTGGGAATGTCACGAGGTCCCACCCGGAAATTTGGGCATCTTTGCTCAGACTGCTGCCCCCGTGACCCGGACCCGCATGATAAAAAGATGGAGATGAGTTTGATTATGACAGCTGTTAAAATCAAACTCGGTTTGACTTTTCTTGTTTTTTGTGTAGCTCCTTGAGACAGATTTAGCAGTGAACTGGCTGAATGGAATTGAAATGACAGGAGGAAAAAAGAAAGGAAAAATGAAAAGGGAAGAAAAAGAAAAACAGCATAATGAGGAAGGAAAAGAAGGGAACTGGCAATGGGAGGACGAGAAGAGGAGGAAGGGAGGAAAAAAGAGAAAGAGGAAGCACATCCTCACAGGAGTGTCAATCTTGATCAGGGCAATGTCCGCCTTCTCGTCGATGTCTTTTATCTTGGCGTCATACGTAGCCCCACTCTTCAGCTCCACCTGGAAAAGAGTGAGGACACCATCAGACCTACTTCCTGTTCTTCAAACTTCAATGCAGCTGGTAAACCTGCCTCCAGGAATCTAACTGCAACCAAACCACGAATCATTGAGGGACTTTTCAGCTCTGAGTAAAGGTCATTATATGCAACAGGCCACAGACCTGCTCTCCCTTCAATAGATGTTTAAGTTTTAGCTGTTGCTCACCTTCACTCTGTGCTTGTTGGCTACAACATGCGCGTTGGTGACAATGAGTCCATCCTCAGACACAACAAACCCAGAGCCGCTGGCGACCGCCATCTCCCTTTTGGAAAATGCCATCCTAAACGGAGACGGAAGAAGACAGCAGATTTAAGGAGCTCATTTGTGTCAACGGAAGCCCTGGTTTACTTTTGCTAACTCTGTAAACCCACTACATCAAAAGAATTATAAAAAAATGCAATCTTTTAGAATCCTATTTTTTAAAGTCTCCCTTCAGTGAAAACTGTGTTTTTGTTTAACATGTTCATGCAACATCCTTTTTAAAGAGACAGTTTCAATGATGGTATGTTAGATGATTTGGTTTGTTTTTTTCACAGTCAGTTTAAGATGCAAAACTATTGACATAAGTTTCATAAAGCATGTTATTAAACTACAGTCTCACATTTATTCCACAAATTTTTAGAGCCCCACACGATCATCTTTTGATCTACTTTCAAAGTGTTCCCAGTTGTCTTTTAATTATTATGTTGCCGTTTTTAGCCAAACTCAAAGACGGCGTCATTTTCTAGGACATAGTTTCTGCAGAGCTCATTAGAAAGTTCATTAGAAGTTCATCTTTGAGTTGTGGGCAGGACCATTGGTGCAAAGGAAGCCTGCACTCACTTCCTACTATCCATTTTTTTACACTCCCTCCTGCTAGCTTACAGCCCCAACTTATATATGCGGTGCAACAAAAATGGCGAGCAATATTGGAGCTATGCAGCCGTACAGGTTAGATCCAGATTCCAGCTCAGACGAGGAAAACAAAGACGTTCATGGATGTGTCTGATCTATGGATGCATCAGAATGGAGCAGGGAGCAGGGAGACTTTACACTATAGTACTTAAGAAATTACTACAAGCTTTTTCCAACTGTATTTTTTTGTCCGATTCACAATGATTTGAATCAATAAATACTTAGAAATGCAATTTTGAGCCCATTTTTCCTTTAAATACGTCCTCCATCATCAGAAAAATGCTATAAGAACATGTAAAAACACAATTTTTGTCAGAGTGGGTCTTTAACATGGTGTAACTGTATCATAAAGAATTAATTATCAACAAATTTAGTCTTTTAATACAGCAAGTAGTCATTTAAAAAAAGAACACTATATGAGTTGTCCTCACCATACAGTTTTGAAAATTAGCTAAACTTTTCCCTCCAAAATTGTTTATGAGATTTCATGGAAGCGGCCATTTTGGAATGAGCAGGAGCCCTTCTACTGCCCCTAGTGGAATGATGATGAACCACAGGGCAGGCAACATTAACTGAATTGAGATGGGGTCTCAGAAATGTGTGTATCATATATGATACCAATGGTTAATAAATAAAAGAAAATATTTTAATGTTTTATTGAAAACCTTAAAAAGATGAGAGTCAATGTCATCATGGCAACAGAGACCATCCAGCTTTCAGCTCAGTGAACCGGTGGTCAAATACTTACTTTCGGAACAGCTCAATGTGAACCACAGCTGGGGCGATTTTTTCCACGACGTCGGCGATGAAGTTGTACTTGTACCGCAGGCTGTCAGGGCTCTGCTGACCTGGGAAGAGGAACAAACCATGAGTAAAGCCACAATAACACATTGATTTCCCCATTGTGGGATCGATAAAATGTCTGTTCTATTCAATTCTAAACAGCTTCTGGTTCAGCAAGTTCAAAGATGCTGGAAAGAAGAAGCAAAAGATGGACAGAGCCTGGTGGATGTGGAGTTTCATTAGAGGAGCAAAACCTCATCAGGAGCACACCAAAAAACTAACTCTTCTTCTCTTTAGTTGATTGCTTGTAACAGATCTTCTTTTTTTAGGGTGTGTTTCTAAGTGTGTGTGTGTGTGTGTATAACCTTGTTAAGATAACACACTCACAGAATCTGGAGGCTAAAAAGATCCCGTTTGGGACCTCTGCAGGGCTAGGCGCCAGGCAGCTTGGAGGAAGGAGGGGGAAAGAATCTGACGAATGTTTAGATTCCCTGAAAATATCTCAACTGGAACAGCTTCAAACTGTTTTAACCCTCTGGAGCTCTTTCATTTCTCACTTCCTGTTTTATTCTGACATCCAGCTGTCTGTGCGCACACCTGTAAACCTCACTTCCTGCTTCAGTTTAGCTTAAATTCATTTCAGCCTCCCATCACCTTCATCTGGCTTAAGCGGTTAATCTGATGAAATCTATAAATGAAGCTGACATTTTGAAGGAAAAGCTCATCTGAAGCAGATATGGATCACATAAGCAAACCCTGTTATCATAACAGTTTAGATCAGAGCTGCCCCCACCCAGATCCAGCTCCACTCTGTCTGGATCCAGCGATTCAAGGTCCTCACTGACCCAACACACCTGACCAGGTAACCAGGATTTTGGAACCCATCTTGCAAATGTACTTTAAGGGTGGAAAAAGTATATTTTATCCAAAAAAAAAAAAAAAAAAAGAAAAAGAAAAAAAGGAAAAAAAGGTAAAAAGCAACACGAGGTGCTGCCCTCTAACGTTTGAGAATGGAACTACAGAAAGTCAAATGAAGACATAAACTGTTCATAAATATCTTTACTTTGACATTTTATTAAATGTTTTCCTGGAAGAACCTTCTGCTTTCGTGAGAGGTAAGCATCATGAGATAAAACGCTTTGTGTCCTCCTGAGTAACATCTGACCTCACCGACGCGCTCAAAGACCCAAACCAGCTCCATCCTCATCCTCACTAACGCAGAAAAGTTTTCCATCAGATGACTGCCTTCAGGTAGCGCGCGTGCGCGCGGCTCTGACCTTTGCCGCAGGCTCCCCTCTGGATGAAGATGACCGGCGGCTGCTGTAGCTCCGTCGCGCGGCTGCTCACGCGCCTCAGCTCGCAGATGTTCCGGTAGGAGACGCCGTCGCTGCCGCACACCGGCTCGGAGCTGGTGCACGTGCACACGCCGGCCCTTGCTCGCCGTCGAACGGTGGAGGACGCCTCCACGCCGTCGGTCACCATGCACTCCATCCCCTCCGCGCACTCCTGGTCCCCGGGAGCCCCGCACGGCGCGCCCTCGCCGGACGCGCACACCGGGCAGCAGCCGCAGCGGTCCTGCTCATCCCCGGACAGGCAGTCCTCCGGGATCGGCGCGCACGCAGACTTGTCGCACTTGTCCGGACAGCCGATAGCCACGCGCTTCACGATGCGCGCCTCCACAACGAGCCAGGAGGACGCCAACAGCGCCGTTACGCACACCGGTACGCGGAGCCGCATGACGGGACAGTCTGACGCACACCAGAGAGGACAGGCGAGGTTCAACTGGGCTGTGAGAGGTCACGGGGATGAAGTAAGGACTCCTGAGCCTCCCCGCTTTATACCAACTGCAGGATAAACACGCCAGGAGATTGGAGGAGCTCTGTGACGTCTGTCCGGAGAGGGAGGGGACAGAAGGCGGGTCATATGAATGCACAGTGGCGGTGTTACAGGCCCATAAAGGGGAGAAAAAACACTTTATTTCTTCCTGCAGGTTTAGTAGACTGAACCGCCGAATGAAATCTGCGCCAAGGCGCCTCTACTTTCATATCAATTTAGAATAGAATAGAATAGAATTAAACTTTATTGTTATCACACAAGTCTCAAGCTTACAGCAATGCAATCTGCATCCATTCAGAGAGCTTTAGCGCTAAAAACATAGATACAAATGTGTTCATGTGGTCGAGCTTAGATACTTCTTGGTTCACTTCAACACACGAAACACGTTTGCAGCTTCATACCCGGTCCCTTTATTAACCCCGTCCCTTAGGACACATCTCTACGTACAAAGGTTCCTACCTATTCACGTCCGATACTACGTCCCTCTTTCTTAATGAAGAACTTCACAGAAACAAACCTGCTCCCCCACAAAGGGCGCCAACATTAAACTTTAAACGTTAACATTTCAAAGTGCTTATCTCTGTGAAACCCTTAACACTCCATTCATCCAAACAAAACACACCAAGTTCTATCTATGAGGAATGAGGTAGACTACTCAGTTCCTCAGCCTGAGTGAGGGGATTATTCTGCCCCAGAATTCACTCAGTTCCTATTGTCTGGACAAACATAGTCCTTCAGGTATGCAGGCGGCGCCCTGGTTCTCACTGGAAACCGTCTCTCCGGAACTGAAGCCTGCGGTTCTAGCACACGATTGTCTCCTGACGCGTTGCCTCCCTCATCCTCAGGAGGGGAGAGAACAGAGGCTTCAGGTGCAACCGGTGTTGGCGACAGATGATATCTGTTCCTCTGTAGAAGCCCCTTTGGTGTCTCTATGACATGGAGTATCAGCCGCTGAAACAACTGCGCCCCTCTTCTGCAGACCCTTGACCCACACATGAGCCCCTGGCCGCAGCTGTGACAGGTCACATGCTCTATGTCAGCTGTTATAGTCTCTCTGAAGCTTTTGTCTTTACCCCTGCTCAATCTCTCTCAGCTTCTTCCTTTTCACACAAACTGGAGTGAGATGAGATCCTATCCTTCCTCCCATCAGAAGCTCCGCAGGGCTGTATCCATTAGCCAGAGGTGCGGAATGATAAGCCATAAGAGCAAGATACGGATCCGCCAACTTCCAAAGAAGATTCTTGACTGTTCGCACAGCACGTTCTGCCTCACCATTGCTCTATGGGATATGCAGGCTGGAAGTCACATTTTTAAAGTCCCAGAAGTGTACAAACTGACAGAAGTGCTCTGAACTAAATTGCAATGCATTATCAGAATGCACCTCATTTGGGATGCCGTGTCGGGCAAACACAGACTTGAATTGTTCATTGACACCCTCAGGTGTAGTTGACCTCAGCTTTGCCACTTCAAAGTATCTGGAATGGTAGTCCACAACGATCAGGTACTGCTGGGAACCGATCTGGAACAAATCTGCTCCCACCGTGGACCACGGTCTTGTGGGATACTCCGAAGGGAGCAACGTCTCTCTCAAGTTTGTTCTCTCACGAGCGTAGACATCACATTGTTCGATCATTTTTGTCAACTCTGTGCTGAGACCCGGCCACCAAACTGACTGCTTTGCTCTTGCTCTGCACTTAGTTATCCCCAGATGTCCCTCATGAAGCTTCAAAAGAATATCCTACTTCAGTGATGCTGCAGATCTGGGCTCATGAAAGGCCACTTTAGAATAGTCCAACGCTTTTCTCTCAGCCATTCTTGGGGGTTTTTGGCTGTGTGTTTTGGATCGTTGTCCTGTTGGAAGACCCATGACCTGCGACTGAGACCAAGCTTTCTGACACAAGGCAGCACATTTCTCTCCAGAATGCCTTGATAGTCTACAGATTTCATTGTACCTTGCACACATTCAAGACACCCTGTGCCAGATGCAGCAAAGCAGCCGCAAAACATGACTGAGCCTCCTCCATGTTTCACCGTAGGGACAGTGTTCTTTTCTTCGTATGCTTGGTTTTTGAGTCTATGAACATAGAGTTGATGTGCCTTACCAAAAAGCTCCAGTTTGGTCTCATCTGTCCAAAGGACATTCTCCCAGAAGCTTTGGGGCTTGTCAACATGCATTTTTGCAAATTCCAGTCTGGCTTTTTTAGGATTGTTTTTCAGCAGTGGTGTCCTCCTTGGTCGTCTCCCATGAAGTCCACTTTGGCTCAAACAACGACGAATGGTGCGATCTGACACTGATGTACGTTGGCCTTGGAGTTCACCTTTCATTTCTTTGGAGGTTGTTCTGGGCTCTTTGGATACAATTCCAACGATCCGTCTCTTCAATTTGTCATCAATTTTCCTCTTGCGGCCACGTCCAGAGAGGTTGGCTACTGTCCCGTGGGTCTTGAACTTCTGAATAATATGAGCCACTGTTGTCACAGGAAGTTCAAGCTGTTTAGAGATGGTCTTATAGCCTTTACCTTTAAGATGTTTATCTATAATGTTTTTTCGGATGTCCTGGGACAATTCTCTCCTTGGCTTTCTGTTGTCCATGTTCAGTGTGGTACACACCTTTCACCAAACAGCAGAGTGACTACTTGTCTCCCTTTAAATAGGCAGACTGACTGATTATGAGTTTGGTAACACCTGTGATGTCAATTAAAGGACACACCTGAGTTAATCATGTCAGTCTGGTCAAATAGTTTTCAATCTTTTATAGAGGTACCATCATTTTTGTCCAGGCCTGTTTCATTAGTTTGGTTTTTTTTTAATAATTATGTTAATCAGCAATTCAAAAGTGATGGCTGATTTTGATTATTTAATTTTCAATACATTTTTATTTATTGTTACTTTTGTAAGTTTCAAGTGATTTCAGTGAGAATTGTGGGTTTTTCCTTCTTTAACTGAGGGGTACCAACAATTTTGTCCACGTGTGTAGCAATGACGGGCAACGCTATTTGAAGTTGTTCTGACTTTTGGAGCCTAGATCTAGAACCAGATGATGATGGGATGGTCGGCATTGAGAATGTGCTGTGATAATGAATCTTAAATAGGTAAGGAAGCATGAACCAAGAGACAGACTGAGGTCAAAAAGGTGATGATTTATTTTCAAATGATTCAATTAAATGCTCAACTAAAAAGGTCTCTGAAAGAAAGCAAACCAATATTTAGAAATGACCAATTTAAATGTTCCCTACAATAAAGATCAATGCAATCTATACCTAACTTTAGACCAAACTTTAGACCTAACTTTAGACCTAACTTTAGACCTAACTTTAGACCTAACTTTAGACCTAACTTTAGACCAAACTTTAGACCAAACTTTAGAGCTAACTTTGGACCTAACTTTGGACCTAACTTTAGACCTAACTTTAGACCAAACTTTAGACCTAACTTTAGACCAAACTTTAGACCAAACTTTAGACCAAACTTTAGACCTAACTCTGGACCAAACTTTAGACCAAACTTTGGACCTAACTCTGGACCTAACGGGCTGCACACTGCACTCAGCGGTAGTTGTACATTTGCTGTACAAATACTTCATGATACACTTACCATACACACTGTAATTGTGGGTACTATTTTCATGACGTTCCCTGAGGTAGCCGTGAGAGGCTCTGCGAGGGTAATGGAAGACATCGGCTCCCCTCAAGACACAGTTGTCCCTCTCTACGGGCCTGGACAACCCAAAACCTGAATCAACTCAGAACAGGTGCATGAAACTAAGGTTTCAGATTTAGAGAGTAAGCTCTTTAAGTCCAAGAGAGAACCAGAGAACTCCTCAAATGTCCCCCAGTTATGTCCCGTTTGTTTGTGGAAACTTCTTAAAAATCTTTTTGTATCAGATTCAGACAGAACACTCAAGAAAAACACAGAAAAACCTCACAAAACAAAACATATTGGCTACATTAGAGGGTGTTGGCATGTTCATCTCGTTCTGCTCAAGCCTTGACAAAAGCTTGCATACTTTAGGGTTACTGTGTTGCTTATGAACTTATCCATATATGTTAATATATTGCCGTCTACTGACAGAACTCATAAAAACTTAGTGTGGTTCCAGACACTTAGCGAAAATCTGCTTAATTTACGTTTGTTTTCCCACACAGTCAAAACAATTTGTGACATTTGGATGCAAATGTTGGTGTGTCAAAGCAAAGATTTCCAGGGTCCTCATTTCCACACCCTCTGAAACATCTTTGTGGCTTTATTTCCCAATAAATGAGATGCTTTAGCTCAGGTTGTCATTAGGTTGCGGTCAGGTTGGTAAAAAGTCTATACATTTGTTCATGAATCTGTCAGCTCGAGCCAGACTAATCCTTCCAGAATTTAGGATGATGTAAGCTGCATCTAAGTTTGATCCCTGGAGAGCTTTTGGATGAGAGGTGATGACGCAAAATGTGAACAAGGCCAAAAGAGGAAGAAAGTCAGTGATTCCAAGGAAAGGATATTCCCTTCCAAAGTTATATTATTTTCCTTTTTTTAAATCTTATTTCTTCTCTGCAGACATTTTTGGTTTTTCCCCTAAATACTTTTTTCTGTGGATTTTTCAAAAAGGTAAAGGTGAGTTTCTGTTCTGGGCTAACCAGAACAGAACCTCAACATTCCTCAACAAACCTCAACATTCCCGGGGTGAATCCAAACAGAGCTTCACTGTCAAATATAGGATCCTCTTTTATCTTTTACCTTGTCTTCAAGTTTTCAGAAAAACATTTATATTTCTTCAGTCAGTTTCTATATGATTAGTTCATTCACTAATGTCAAGGTGGCAAAGTGCATTCACTGACAACAGCGTACGGAATTCTTGGTTACAGACATGAGCAGCTGCAGAACATTTCTGTCATAGCATCACAGGAACACAGGTAACAGGTAACACAGGAACAGAGGACAGTGCATGATGGGAGTTGGAGGGAGAGGGCTCCCACTGGTGGTCGAAGGAGGTAATGCACGTTTGAGCTTTGACAAACTGCTACTTTCTGAATAGAATTACAAACCTGAACCCACCATTTGGATAACCTTATTAGCAGCTTCTTTGTAACATTAGACAGTCGGTTGCTGAATTTGATGCATTTTTATGGTCTGTGAGAACAACTGTCATCCTGGACTCCGGCAGGGCTGCCCGTTCTCACCAGTTCTGTATGGAGTGATATTTGTGCCACCATATTGCAAGCAAAATTCACAGTTTTGAGATCATACATTTTCTAAAATGCAAACAAAATGTAAATTTTTAAGAATAAAACTTCATCATTTGCAAATGAAAATATTTAATATTTGCCTTCAAAAGCGTTTATCTCTCATCTCGCTTTCGTCTTAGCTCTGTGTGATATTTGTGCCACCAAACAGCCAATCACAGACAGGAGCGTTTCATGCTGATTGGTCTAGATTCCATCCAATCAAATGTCTCTGCCGCGCATGGACCGCGCTTGGAGGCAGACCGGACTTTGTATTAGTTCTGTTTGACTGGGATTGTGCAGTCTTCAACCATTCTGGCCCGTTTCTTTTTGAGCAGAACACAGGAGGAGCAGAAAAGACAAAATATCCAACAGGGTTGTGTATTTATTTTAGTGTAGAGACCAGAGTGTTTCAAATGTCCGCGCAGAAAAACCGTCTCAGCTCCGCCTGCGGCCAGCTGGACATTACATTATGATTTGTAAAACTGAAATATTGTTTTTTTCATTAATTAAATGTGGAAATATTAAGAGAAAAAAAGGCATTTTTTCATGAATATTTTTTTGGTACTTTGGACAAAAGCAAACATGAGTTTTGTTTTGTCCAAAGACATTCTGTGAAACTGAACATTAAAAAAAATCCCATTTCTTCTGCTTATCCATGAAGTCTACTTTAGTGAGTCGTTCTTTTCATTACTGACTACTGCTGTGAATCTAATCCTAAACACTGTTGTGCAGCAGCAGACGTTATGAACGTCAAAAAAAAACAGATCTTAAAAAAAATCAAACTTTTTATTAACATTTTATCCAGAGGATTTTTAAGGATTTTCTAAGTCAGCAGTTAAACTTTACAGTTTATTCTACAGTTTCAGGAGATTATTAGAAATAAATTCACAAGTTTGTATAAATAAAATGTAATAAATACAAAATAAAAAGTATGAATTATTTTTTGTAGAAATCAAGGGTCTCGGTGCCTAATTGGTGTTTGAGCCTCAATAGCAGACACCATGTTAGATAAATATGGCCATTTCGGCAGGCTGTTTGTTTCAACAGAAAAATGTTTTTTGCATTGATGCATTAAATGAGCAGAAATTCACAAACACCAGAAGTCTGTTTCTTCTTTAGTCACTGTGCTGTTGGGGAAGACAAAAAGCAGGAGCTAAAGTGAAACATGTATCAAAGGAAGCAGGTCTGAGCCATTCTAGTGATGAAGCGAATATTCTAACAAGAAGTGTCTGTGTTCTCTGTGGTTCTTATCTGAGCCCAGAACACAGTTTCTATAGTTTTAGCATTTCAGTGGAGGGAGAGACGTTTTTACAAAGTTGTCCATCAATATAAAACCTGATCTTCAGTGAGGAGTTACCTCCATCCTCTCCAGTTCCCGTCAGGCCCAAGCAGGATCATCAGTCTGGGGTCATCATGCACTGGAGATCTTCCTCTGCTCATCTCCTGTCAATCAAACAGCCTGGAGCGTTATGTATGAGTCCCTGTTCTGTTAGCCTGGCTAACGCTTAGCTAATTTCCTTCATGTTCATTGAGGCAATGCTGCCAGAGCTCTGTGACACACGTGACTGAGCTTTAAGGAAGTGTGTGTTTGGGTTCGCATACATGCTGACCCTCCCTTCAGATATGCAGTACATGCACACGCGCACCCACACAGGCACGTTGACAGACACGCACGTAGACACACACACAACAGACATACACTTATGGATAAATATAGACATTTAAAACACATATATCCATTCAAAACATTTTATGTTTGTGATACATGCTAAGGTACACACATAAAGACAAACATAGATAAAAAAGATACATAAAGACAAATACTGCATATACATTTATAAAAAAAATTCTGATATTTAAGTAAATACACACCCACAAACACAAATATAAAAAGATAAATAAAAATACATACAAACACAATTATTGCATTACATTGTTAATTTCTGATGCCTACGTAACTAAATACGCACACACACACACACACACACACACACACACACACACACACACACACACACACACACACACACACACACACCTCTCTTCACCACAAACCGTTACAGCGAAAGCATAACAGTGGACACCGCACCAATCTGCCTTTTGATCTTACGCTCCAATCTTCCCTAAGTCATGAACCAAACCACAACATTGTTAAACTCCTCCACTTGGGGAAGGAGCACTCCACCCACCCAGAGAGGGCATGGGGGAGTCATGAAGTGTTCTGTTCAGATGAGAACCTCAGTGTCTCATTGTGTCGGAGAAAAGGAGTTATCGCACTTTCTGTCGTAAGCTTTGACCTTTTGAGGAACTCACGTAATTCCGAAGGAATCGGAAGCAGAGAAAATCTGCCTTGTGTGGACATGCAACCCTTTCTAATAGTGAAGTGTTTACGGAATCCACGTAAATCAGCTGATTCCGAAGCTCAGAAAACCAAGTTTGCGTCGTTATTCACAGTTTGTGTTTGTAGTATTACATGTTGGTAAAAAGCTGCACCAGAATCATTCACATTGATTGCGTAAACGGTCGAAGACTCACGGGTTATCTCTGGTCTTAAAGTAAACTCCTCCTTGCGTTAATTTGATGTCAGGTTAAACAAACCCCTTCTGTCTTTCAGGTGGAATTCTAATTGCAGTTTCTACATTGGTGGACATATAATTCAAACTATGACTGTTAGGAAAATATGATAAAATATTCCAACTGGAAGGCTTAAATGAAGAGTACAGGAAAGCACGGGGGAGGCGCTATCATGTCGCCCTGCCTAAAATGGGATGTCATTTAAATAGGAAAAAGTCACGGGAACTCAAATCTGATGTGAGGATGTTGTGTTTTTGTAGTGAAAGGGGCTTAGAGGCAGAAAGATGTGACAAACAATCACTAGTTGGAAAACCAATTGTAGGAATATGTCAACAAAAAGTCTGGAGGGGTTTATTTCTGAGTGGGTTTATAAAACAGAAATCAGAACCAAAAAAAAAAAAAACTGAAGTTTTTTCATGAAACGCTCACTTTTTACAAATGCAGGACTTTTTTTTCTTTCTAAAATGCCAGTTCTTCAATCAAAATATGATTTGATTTAATTTTTTTTACTTCTGTAAACCCTAATGATCTGGATTTTGTACGAATCAAGTCTAAAGGACAGCATGTCAGCAAGATACTTAGGATGTTTGAATACCAAACCAGAGAACACTAAGTTAGACATTAGCAAAACGGACACTCAATGACAGGAGCAGCGAAGACAAAGACCAAACAGTGGTTACGCTCACCCGGAAATGATGTCCTGACGATTTTTGGCAAACGGTTTGCTTTTCATCCTGTCCCACCACAGCAGGGGTAGGAAACTCCAAGCCTCAAGGATGAGATGCAGACCATGGATGATAAGACACGGAAGCTCCTTACCATACATGGAGGGTTCCATCCCAAATCCAGGACCCTGAGACTGTATACTAGCTACAAGGAAGGAGGCCGAGGACTCGTGAGCGTAGAAGCCACTATCCAAGATGCATGAATACATCAAGCTCAAGGCCCCAACTGACAGTGTGCTCAGTGAATGTCTCAGGAATGGACATTAGAGGATGTGGTGCTGGAGGACAGATCCTCATGGGAGGACAAGCCCCTGCATGGGATGTACAGTATCACCAAACCATAATTGAAGTGTCTGATATCAACAAGTCTTACCAATGACTAGAAACGGCTGGCCTACAGGACAGCACAGAAGCGCTCATCCTGGCAGCTCAGGAACAAACCCTGAACACCAGATCAATAGAGGCTCAGATCTACCACACCAGACAAGATCCAAGGTGTTGGCTGTGCAAGAGGAGCCTGAAACAATCCAGCACATAACTGCAGGATGTAAGATTCTGGCTGGGAAAGTATACATGAAGCACCACAACCAAGTGACTGGAACAGTATACAGGAATCTAAGGATCTTTGCTCTCTCATTCTCTACCACTTTCATTTGGGGTTTCCAGTTCATCTTTATCTATCTCTCCATCCGTCTATTTATCTATAGTTCTGTGATTTACATGTTCATTTTGTTTTTTACTCTCACACAACCCCTCTGCATTTATCCAGACTTGGGACCAACACAAGTGCTCACTGGATTGTGACTCCTTGTGGTTGCATTACACACACACTCGCACGCACACACACACAAACTCTTCATGGACTCCTACAGCGACAGGAGGAACTGTTCTCCAGCTGAAGGCCTGTGGGGGTTAACAGCTGTTTTGCTTTTGTGGGAGATCAAATTTGTGCATCAGCAGGGAGTTTGTTAACTTGATTGGCAGGTGTCTTTTAACTAATGCCATGCTTCATCAGTTATGTCCAGGATCCAAAAGGTTTTGTTGTTGACTCTTAAAAGAGCCGTTGCGGGTCAGTTCTTGGAGAAGACAGAAACCTCTCAGAGGTCATCTCTGAAAGAGCAAGCCGTCCACAACAGTGACTACAACCTCCATGACCACAGGAGCTGGCGCTGCCCTGAGAAAAATATAAACCCATTTTCAACGTAGTAAGGTAAATTGAACTGAGTAAATGTAAATCATAATCTACCTCTGAAAAGTAGTAATTCTTCTATCTGTTGTTTTAAATGAACTTTACTTTATGCAGAGATTGGTAAACAGCAGCAAAATAGTCACTTGATTTATTGTTTCATTTGTATCGACTGTAAATGGAAGTATTTCAGAGCAGATGACGGCAAACAAAACATCTGACCTTCCACTCTGTTAACATTCTGTATTTGCTGCTTTAAATCATTTTAAAGACCCACAGCAATGAAATCACGCTCTTGGTACTTTTGACATGTACTTGAAGCATTTGAAATCATGACTGAGGACATATGTAAAAACATCAAGCTTAAAATGGCATTTCTGAGGATTTCTTTATGTCATTTAGGAGCAGACGGAAAATGCCTTTTAAACAAGTCTATTTGTGACACAGAAAAGGAGCTGAACAGACCACAAGCTCCCTCCTCCACAACAGTGAGGGGAAGAGGGGCTGGGGTTTCTCTGTGCCAACAGTCCCGCCCACTACTCAGAGGAGAATTTCTGATGAACTGCAGAAACTATGTCCCAGAAAACAACACAGGGTTTCGATTTGGGGCTAAAATAGCATCATTATAAATAAATAACCACTTTGACAATAGACTGAAAGATGGTCTGAGTGGGACTTTAATAACAGTTGAAACTTCTGAAAAAAAGTATTCAGAAAAAAGAAGACAACGTTTAGCTCAACTGCAGTGTCTTTAACAAATAGATCAGAAAGAAAGGCTCGACGTGTTTAGCACTTTACATGTGTCACATGGAGGGAAAATGGCTTTTTTTTGGTTCACAACCATAACAATAAAACACAGAAAACCCGGCACCAACGGAGAGAGAACCTCCACAAGTGGGGCTCAAACATGCGGGGAGAAGAGAAGAATCATGATATACTGAGACAGGCTGGTTTAAACATCATGGTCATGATCTCTCGGCCAGACAGAGAGCCTTTCTGCGGAGGAGCTTCCATGCTCTCAGCTTATTTTGAAGGCACATTTCCACCACTTGGTGAACTGGAAGTGCAGCCACTCCTAAAATGTCCCGTCTGTCTTCTGACCTGGTTCCTTTGAGCAGGAAACGTGTTGATGCTGCACTGCTTTCAGCTCCTCTGCCCTTTGTCATGTCTGCTGCACAGGAAAATGTGCAACAAGAATGCAGGACGACCAGATGCAGAAGAAGACCAAGTCCATTGGGTGCACTCACAGAAAGCCTGAGGCGTCGCCATCAGACCTCCTCATCCTTACAGCACAGACACTTGAAGGTCTGGATCTTCTGTCAAGCAGCCGGCCGGTTCCTCCTCCTCACTGTTGCTGCAACTTCTCTGGAGCAACTCGTCCTCCCTCACTTGGAAGATGGCAGCCCCTCCTGGAGGGACAGACAGGAGCGTGTTGGGGGGAGCACTAGGATGGGGTGGACACTGCTCAACCTCCAAGGGAGAAGGCCCAAGTAGTTCTCCTGCTGGCATGTCTCCAGGGAAAGGCTGATTCGCTGCTGGGGGAGAGTCTGGGTCCTGGTACAGGGGGCAATAGAAGGTGGAGGAATATTGGGCGTCCCTGCTCTCCTGTAGACACAAGCAAAGAGGAGAAGCTGAGACTGAGAAGAGAAGATGGATGCAAGCCTGGATGAGGGAATGAATAACAGGATGGATGGCTTTAGAGAAAGAGCTTCAGAGAGAACAGTTTAGTTGAGACTTGTATCCTGGTTTCCAATAAGACCCCAACACATGGGGTCTCCTGCTCTGACGACTGATGATGAGGAAGAGGAAAACTCCTTTTTCATGCAAACACGCTCCTGAAAGGTCTGACTTTCAATTTTCCTCTAAACATTTTGGGTGATCAAATGCTGCAGAAACACTTCACTGCAAACTTCCAACACCTTGGATGGTCTTTTTCTTTGTAATCTTTAGAACTGAAAATTTGATGTGAAGACTCTGTGTGCTGTCAAACTGCTGTGTCTGGTTTCCTGACTTGAATCATTGCCTACATCATCCCCGAGCTGTGGACCGGTACCGGCCCGTGGGTTGCAACTGGGCCACAGACAAAAGAAGTACTTCCTTACATGAAAAGTTGGATTATTCTCATTTTGTTTAATTTCTGATTAAGAAGGAAGTTTTATTTTGGAAAACCTACAGATTCTGTTCACCACATCCGTCTATGACTTAGTCTCGGAACATGACATGATGCTTGGTCAGGTGCCTTTAAAGCATTCGCTACCTTCTTTAAGCGGCTGCTTGGACCAATAAGTGAAAAGCCAAAAGCTAACAAAGTTACTTATAGAAAAGTTCCTTTGGGGAGAAAGGAACCATTGAGGAAACAGAGGAAAAGTCTTTGACTTCAAAGAAAAAGGGATCTGCTGTTTACAGACAAAACCAGGAGTCTTCCTCCAAACGTGAATATCTTGTGACAGTGGTTGTTCCCCTGCACCAAACCTGGTGCACATAATGAGCGGTGACTGACTAATGTTACACATACACTGATAGTAAAGTTGACGACTGTTTCATCTGAAAAGTCAGATGCAGCTGAAGTTGGGGTCTGGTTGTTTGCCTCAACTTTGACGTTTAAGGGACAATCATCAGGGAACATCACACTTTAATGGGGCCTACACAAAGAGTGTTTTCAGACTGGAAAAGTCCCTTGGTCCAGATAAAGTCCTGCACCTTCTCTTTGGTCTGTGTTCGGACTGCCGTCAACCAGACATTTCTGTTTTGAACCAAAGCTGGTAAACAAAACCATGTGACTAAAGATCTCTTCAGTCATTGGCCAGGAATTACTACGGCAGAGACAAGCAACGAGAGAAAGAATTCTGAAAGTCCTGCGCTTTGCGATCCTTGTTGGGATACGTCACTTATTCAGACTTCTACAGTCTGCTGACCATTTCAAACGTCTGGATCAGCGTCAGGTACAACACTTTTTACTGCTACTTCGGTTCGGTGGAGGCATGCTGCAAGGCGGTTACCGAGGAAACAGCCGTTTTTATTTCATGGTCCATGGTCCTCAGAGCACAGAGTCAATTCAGACTGAGGGAACTCAGAGCAAACCGGAGCTCAGTCCGATTGGAAATGAACTGAGACCACCCAAAAGTTTGGGTCCAACAGGTTCCTGGACCTGGACCAGGGTCTGCTTGGGTGTATTCAGACAGAAAATATTATCAGAAGAAACAAACTCTGGTTCACTTTAAGTGAACTGAATGTGCCGACTCTGATTACATCCTCAGTTTAAACAGAGTCCAAATATTTTACAGGGGATGAAGGTTCAACGAGATACGGTTGCTGAGTAGTGGAAACTTGTCAAAGGAACATTTAAGAATGTTCCACAACAAAGCTAAATTAAGCAGGCACCTTGTTGAAAGATAATCTTAGCCTGCATTGAGTTCTCAGTGTTATGAGGGCATTCTAGACCAAAAAAACCTGCAACTTTGCCTTAATACAATTTCAAAAAAATAATCAACTATGCTTCATTGAATCTTCATCATCTGTGAAATATTTACAGTTAAAAATGAAATCAAATTTCATGTGGTTCTATCTAAATTTGAAAAAAAAAAAGATTTTTCAAAAAACTCCAACTTCAGCCCTGCCTGGACTGGTTCGTGAAAATGCTCTCCGAGTCTGTCGCCTAAACAAAGTCAGTGACTCCTGGTGTACTTGGATGGAAAGGTTGGGCCTGTCCCAACTATCCTGCAGGGGGTGCTGTTGAGTGCATCAAACCAGGGGTTTCCCAGGACTCACTGCTGTCATTGCTTCTGATTAAGTGGAGGAAAAAACCCTAAGGAATGTTTCTGCTTCCTCAGAATCCCCTCGGTTCCTCATTGATCTTAAGGTTGGAGTGTTTGTGAATCGAAGGTTTTTTAGACCTTTTTGTCTACTCGCTAACACAGTGAGAAAACCCAGACATGAAACCCCAACAGACTCAGTTTGTTGCAGGAGATCAGAAATAAAAAGCTCAGCAGGTCACAATTGAAGATGTTGCATTCATGCCAAACGTACAAGCCAGTAAAGCTGGAGTTGTCAGGGAGCGGGACAGGAAGCAGCAGTTACTAAGGAAGCTGTAAAGCAGCGAGTGAGATGATTGGACGATGAGCATCAGGAGGAAGCAGCAGTGTCAGTGTCAGACCTGAGCCTCTGAAAAGACAAACACAGACAGCAGTAGGTTAGCAAACAGAAGAAAGTTCTGAATGAATATGAGTCCAGGTGTCAGGACAAAGAGGCAGCAGATCAAAGGCCTGGAGGACGGGAATGCTGCAGCAGAGTGGGATGAGGATGCACATCTGACCCTTGACCCTCACACAACAGGTCCTTGAGCTGTTTCTGACAAACAGCAGTTCTCATTATGGGGTTCAGACCCATAAACTGATGGGGGGTGAATGTCAGAGTGACTGTGTCTCATCATCAGGTAAGACTGTCTACAAACGTCAGAAAAACGCTAGTGTACAGCGACCCATCTTTGAGGTGCTTGGAGGAGGTGAAATCAATAAATGGCTGCTGTTGGTGAGGTAATACACAACAAAAGGAAGCGGTAATGGGTGGCGAGTTGATGTGGAAGCAGGTGACCTACGTGCAGCAGGACGGCGTGTCCTGCTGTATACATGGGCTGGATAGCCGCCTGGCCTGATGCATCTGAAAACAACAGAACTCTGTCACAAACGTCAGAAGAAATCCTTCACCAACACCAGCCCTCCAGCAGAGGATCCTCTACTGCATGTGGTTACTGTCTTTCAGACACACGGACTTCTGAGGACTGTAAGTGGGCAGTTTTTAAAGGGCTTTGATGATTTTTAAGTTTTTTTTTTAACCAAATGAGTGCTTTACAAGGAAACCTGTACCACCTGATGGTTTAGTCACAACTGCTTTACAGGTGGACAGTAGCTGTAGGAGCACACAGACGACCTGCACAAAATCCTTAGTGCAAAAATGTTCATGCACATTTTTCTAAGGGCTTGCTGCAGGTAACAGGTCATAGCAAACACTTCAACATGTTGTAAGGGTTAGTAAGGGTGAAGTATGAATTCTTCTTCCTCCCCAAAAACCTGCAGACTGTGAAAGTAGCTGGTGTTAGAAAAGTGCACGAGGACCAAGAGCACGTAGTGATGGCAGCATCTTCTCCTTCAGTATAGAGCAGTACATTGTTGAGTTCATGATACCATCAATAAAATGCAGCTTTAACACCAACAGCACTCATGCAGCCCCACATTATGATACTGCCACCACCGTGTTTCTCTGCAGGCAGCATGCATTTTTCTTTGAAATCCTCACCTTTGTGACACCATACAGTTTTAAAACCATTAGTTCCAAAAAATAGTGATCTTTGTCTCATCTCTGCAGAGTATAGAGTCCCAGTAGTCTTCCTCTTTTTCAGCATGGACCCTAGGTAATTCTAGGCATGTTTTTTTATGAATGGTTTTTAGGAGAGGTTTCCTTCATTGACGATCCTCATGTATGTCATTCCTTTGCAGTGTGCGCCGTATGGTGTCTTGGGAAACGGTCACGCCCGTTTGGCTTTCTGCTGCTTTAGCTAACTGCAGTGAACTTGCATGGAGATTTTCTTCAATCTTCTCATCAGAAGACGCTCCTGTTGAGATGTTAACTTCAGTGGACGGTCTGGACGTCTCTGTAATATGGTTTCACTTCCATCTTTCTTACATGTTTGGATCACTTTGGCTCCAGTATTTGGACTGATACGTAAAGCTTTGCTGATCTTTTCGCTCTCACCTTTTTGTGTAAAGAAATGATTTACTTTCTCAGATTTTGTGACATTTCTCTTCCATGAGGAGCCATTTCTGACAGCATGAAATAGGAAAGAACTTTTCATTTTTTTAGTAATGCTCTTTTCTAGTTACCTGTGACCTGGACACATCTTAAATGAATCATTAGACTCACCTGTGGTTGGATGCCTGTTTATTAGACATTTGTAGTCTTAAGTGTGGTTTTTCTCCTAACACTATACTTAGGGTGTTTAGGGTGAGTTACTGCTCTAGTGTGTTTTTAATTGAAGGAATGTCAATTAAAGAGTGTCTGACATTTTCTATAACTCACTGCAACTGAATGACATTCCAGAATTATTTCCAGATTATCTGGACAAAGGCTCATTTGCTACACGACCCCCCACGGGCCCGGACAACCCAAGAATCATAGCACCTGTGCAGGTCAACTCCTGTACAGATGCATTTGAGTATTTCATTTTAACCTGTGAAGAGTTTAGTGTTGGTGCACATGTAGGTGAACAGTCGTTTCAAATTCAACATCTGCAGGGAGAACATGTACCAAGTTTGTGGAGCGGCCCGGGCCACGCTGCGCAACAATGGCTCCAGAGATGGCCTTGATCCAGCTGTGCATTTCCTCTGGACTGTCAGCCTGATGGATGTAAAGAAGTCCAGTAAGAAAAGTCTGAAGTATAACATACTCCATCTGATCAAGTCTGAGTGTAAACAGCAGGACTGTCAAACTTGTGACTTCTATCATCCTCTGTGTGTCTGCAGCAAATAGGAAACACCAGAGTCTGAGTGGGAGTCTAAAGTTAATCCTCCAGCACGCTCAGATGAACACCTGCATGGATACTTGCATTCAACAGCCTGTTAACCCCCTTCAGCACTGTCAGGAGTTGTAATTCACTGTGACTAAAAGGGCAATTTAGCATTTTAAAGCAGCTTTCACCTGCTGCTAAATTTCTTCACAATTCAATCTTCCCACTTTTGCATTTGACTTTTAAGCATTTATTATTGATCAGCCTCTTTTCTGGAATTTTCACTTCCTTTGGCTTCAGTCTCACCTTAACTCTACAATGACACAAAGAACAGGTATTTTCTTAACATGTTTCAGCCAATAAAAAGACATTAGTTTTTTTGTTAGAATCTCCCTCTAATTTGGAGGTTCATGAATATGAGGGACCATCAGGAAGCCCTGGACTGGAGTGCTAAGAATAGCTCTTGATAATGAGGACAAAGGGGCAGCAGGCACCTGTATGTAGAAGTTTCTGGAGCTGGTCACCAACTCGAACAGGTTGTCCCTCATCATCAGTTCGCTGCAAAGAAGAGAAATAGCTGCTTAAAATCTGGAAGAGCTCAAAACCGCACCTGCACGTTCAGGACAACTCACCTGTGCTTGCATTCCTGGATTCTGTGGATCTCCTTTAATGGAATGACTCTGAGGGCCTCTCGGTCCTAAAAAACGACGACAGGGATGAGCTCAGCTCTGTCTACTGTGATAATATTTAAAAGCATAAATATTTCACTTTATGTTACTTAAACGGTGGTAAATTCACAACTACTGTGTCAACATCTGTGTGCCTGTATAATCCAACATCACAACCTAATCCAGCCAAAAGTAAGTCAGGGAAGGGGGGGTGTGCCTGTGCACATGCTCAGACAAGCTGTGGTGAGCACATCACCCAGTAATGTATCCACACATGGATGACTGCAGTCAAGGATGCATGCTGGAGCGTGTAAAAAACATTCAACAGGCCAAGAATGCAGGACGCAGGTCATATGTGCACATACACAGACATGCACACCTGTCCACACATGTCCATGCAAGCCTCAGCTCTGTTACAAAAAGTGAATTAAGGCTCTAACCAGGCAGGACTTGAAGTATCTCACAGCTTTTTCATCCAGTATAAAGTACCTCCTCTTCCAGTTCTTCATCTGAAAAACAAAATCAACTGATCAAACATGATTGATGTGCAGCTTAAAGTTCCTTCACAGAGTGAAAACTTGGAAGGTTTACTAAATAACTACCCGGTTGAGTGCGAGTGAAACTAGAACCAGCTGTTCAATGTAACAGTATATCTTCCAACAATGGCCGGTCTCTAGTAGACGCCGGTCTTCAGTAAAAGCCGGGTCTTACAGGTGTTCGTTATTTTAGACGCTGGTCTCTAATAGTGGCCGGGCTTCTTTGAGACCCAACGCCAAGTTGCCGCCAGTACCATAAAAACACTGATTTTGGCGTTTCATGGCGAGTGAAGCCATGCAGATGCACAGCGCGCAGATCTTTGGTCAAAAATGCTGAAGGTGAAGCGGCCAAAGCTTGACTGTACTTCACAGAAAAAAAAAAAATCAGCGACCTCACGGATCAAAGTTACATGTACAATGCTCTGAAAAAAGAGCAATGTCATGGCGAGGGGCGGTAAAATTCACGGTTACTTCCGTGTGTAAAAATGGAGATGCAGCGCTGCAGTGCAGACTGCAAGAAAGAAGACAATAAAGCATCTTTGCTGCATTCAAGCGCTCTCCTTCAACCTGTCTCGCAGCTTCATCACACTGAAACGTTTCTGGACAGAATCGGTGAGTTTCCCTTTTTCATTTTTGACGCCCCTTTTCAAAACCCATTCAGGCCCCTCCACAGTTTGAAAAGTTCTGGATTGGCTACATTTAGCAGTGTTGGAAATAAACAACACTTTTTTCATCAGTCAAACCTTTTTGGTTAAGGCACATTTTTTCTATATTTTTTCATACCGAAAAGTATTTTGTTGTGGAAACCAGACAATGTTGATGCTTCCCTTTAAGAAAAAGTACTTCCAAACTTCCATAACTCTTCATGCAATTAATGGCACCCCAGTGGATTCTGAGGTGGATAAAAACAGCTTTGTGCTGATAACCATCCCTTGATGTTTGAAATGGTTTATCTCCTCACCATGGGGTGTCACTCCTCTGAACCTCTAGGATATAACCCTTTTGGGGGTGTGAGTGAGAAGACAAAAGGAAACCATGAGACGGGGGTGTGACTCTCACCACAGCTCCCTGTTTAACGCAGTATCCTGCCTTGATGAAGGGCTGGTCCTGAATTGTCCGGGACAGGAAGAAAGGCAGCTGATTTGGAGCCCGCCTTCCGTGATCCGACCCGTTTTCCCCCTGCTCCTTCAACACAGACAAACAAGCACATCAAACTAAAGTCTGAGACACTGCTTTCTTTTTTTGCATTCTGTCAAAACTCGCTTCCCAAATCACAAGTTAAATCAAAAGTTCGTTTTAAATGGTGTGACTTTTTCAAGTTCAATGTTATTTTTCTGCCCTGTGATGGCGGAATAGCTGCGTTTTTGGAGGAGTGCCTCTGAGCTGTGGACTATTGTTTACTAACACTTTTTTCTGTGATTTATAGTGTAACATCCGTCTTCAGACAGCCCCAGATTCTAATTATCTTTTCAAAATCATTCATTTTAGTCCATATCTTGTTTTCAGGAAAAATGATGGGTCCTAGAACAGACAGAAAAACTCTGAACAAGATTTGGTCGCACAAAACATAAAGTTAAGAAATATTGAAAGCCATCTCCATCGCGATCTTGTTCTGCTCATCCAGGACCGGGTCGTGGGGGCAGCGGTCTGAGCAAAGATGCCCAGACTTCTCTCTCCCCGGCCGCTTCCTCCAGCTCCTCTGGGCCCTGAGAGGTTCCCAGGCCAGCCAAGAGATGTAGTCTCTCCAGAGTGTCCTGGGTCTTCCCCGGGACCTCCGCCCAGTGGAACATCCCTGGAACACCTCCTCAGGGAGGCTCCCAGGGGGCATCTAAACCATCTGAGCCACCTCAACTGGCTCCTCTGGAAGCGGAGGAGGAGTGGCTCTACCTTGAGCTCCTCCCGGGTGACCGAGCTTCTCCTTCTATCTCTAAGAGTGCACCCAGTCACCCTACGGAGGAAGCTCATTTCAGACGCTTGTATCTGGGACCTTGTTCATTCTGTCAAGACCCAGAACTCATGACCATAAGTGAGTATTGGAATGAAGATCGACCAATAAATTTAGAGCTTCGCTTTCTGGCCAGATTCTCTGAATTTCTTCTGGTAGTTTAGACTGTTGCTGCTGTGAAGTCTGAACTTTGTTGTTTTTCTGGAGAATTCTGGTTTATTTCAGTCTGAGACTGAACATGTTTGGTGTCACTGCTTCAGGTGATAAAAAGGTTGGAGGGATTTCCAGTTTTAGAAGAACATGTCTTCTGTACAATTTACAGTGTATGTTACTCTGCTTTTTGACAGATTTTAAATCACTAAAATACCTCCATACAGGAACGAAATTTAATTTTTGAGAGATCAAAGACATCCAGAGCTTTTTTTGCATAAAAAATAAAAAAACGCATCAAAGTAATGTATAAATGAACACGTCTGTATTGTCATCTGAACTGTAAACTCAAATTCAAACTTTCTGAGAAAACAAGGACAGATTTAGAAGAGATGTCTTAATTCTGCCTCCAGATGATCATATTTTATTACAAATCAGAACAAAAAACGCCCAAAAACAGTCAAATGTTTTGGGTTATTGTCCTTATATTTCATTATTGACATTAAAGCTGCAGCTTTAAGGAGGATTGAGCACAACAGTTTTCAGTGAAACACAGACTCAGTTATGCTACAGACGCTGCTAAAACAGTGGATTCAATTCTGTTATTTTTTTTTAAAGAAAATAACGTTTTTATGAATGTCCTATGAATTCATCTTGTTGTTTTTATACGCCGCGTCTTAAAGGCCGGTCTGTGAAAATACTGTCCGACTTTAAACCGGTCCGTCATCACACACAAATGATTGGTGATTGAAAGCGGTAGAATGAACACAGGAGGTTCATGAGAACAGAAGTTAGGCCAGTCTAAACTCATACAGTTAGTTCCTGTGTGCTTGCATACCAGCGGAGACAAGACTGGACCTGAGAAGCGGCAGGAACACCACAGGTTACTTGTGGGCAACATGAGCCAGAATAAAACACTGTATTGTCTGTTAACCTACATTTTATCGGTCCTTGCAGAAAGTGCCTTGTGTTGCGTCTGATGGGCTGCTAACAGAAGTGTGCATGGAAGGAGGTGCAGCTGCTTGGGTCAAATTGAAATGCTCTAGACAAGTCCTTCATTTTTTCTAGGGGTGCATGAACACTTTTCTGAATTGAGGTCTTGTGACTCAATTGCTGTAACCCATAGACCGTATATAAACAATGGATGAATCAAGGTAGAAAATACCTCACTTCTGGAAATGAGGTCCACTCTGTCACCATTGCTTCCTGAAACATGCGTCACCAATTTGAATCCAGTTGACAGTGATTGGTTCAAGTCTGAGTCACGTTTTTAGGGGAACTACAGTCGCCAATCACAAGAGAGCTTGTCTGAACTCTGCACCCCTCCCACTGAAAGCAGCTCAGGAGAAGCTGTCAATCAAATGTTCGAGGTGGGGCCAGCGGGCACCACATGCTTTTATGGAGGCGTCTGATTGGTCAGTTTTTAACTTGAATAACTTTCAATAAAAAAAGTGAAAAAAAATCATTTGGATTAGAAAGTAGATGTTAAGAAGAAGGTTTCAGAGCCAGAAAGGTTATTCTGACAAATAACTGTCTATTTCTCAATAGAAGTCTGTGGGATTTTGGTTTCTTGGAAGGTACTTCCTGTTTGGAACACGGGGGTTGGGGGTGATGGTGGTTTGAGCTAGTCGTTGTTTATTTACGGTCTATGCTGTAACCTCGTGACATATTTTTGACAATAATGTCACAGAGGAAATGTATGTTTTCAAGACAAAAATGTTGTATTCATGGTTTCTTTCTAGCTTTTGACATCGATGAATTCTTGTGAAAAAAATGATTGTTATGTTTTTGCGGCGCCAATGCTGTGACACATTCCCAGAGTTCCGCTGCAGGACAGCAGGATTTACCTGAGTGGCTGTGATGATGGGAACTCCTCCAATGATCTCCGTTTTGTAAGAAACTTGTTTCATAGCACCAAGGACTTCTTGTGGATTCTCCACATGGCTGGTGTGTCCTTCTCTCGGTTTTGGCACCTTGACCCCAACAGACAGAGCAGAAGACTCTGAAGCAGATGTATTCTAATCTCAACTGACAGGAGCATCTACACCACAGTCACAAGCCATGAAGCTTGGGTCAGTTTTCAAATCAATTGCAAGCATTGACTGTCTAAGAGAACCGAGTGAGTGAGACGTCATCTATAGAAAATGGTTCACTTCCAGCTCCAACCAAATGAAGTCTATTTAGTTGCCATTTTTTCCCAATACAAATGCAGCCATGTTGAAACCAGATGAAGTCAGTAAGCAGTGATTGGTCTGATTGGTCCAAGTCGGTCTGAGTCAATATTTCTCTGCCAACCACTCTCACCAAACAGGAGTGAGCTTGATGGAAGTCCACACCCCCTACCACTAAAAAATGGGACCCACAAAATCTGTCAAATATTTCAAACTTTGGACGTGAGGCCATCTACTTTAACTGAGACATCTGATTGGTCAGTTTATAACTCGTATAATGTTTACAGGAAAATAAGATCAATATATATTTTCATCTTCTAAACGGTTTTATCGCTGTGGATGTCACTGGGCTTTCAACATTTAACTTATCTAATAGGGGCGTAACGATTCATTTTTAAATCAATTTATCCAATCACTTCAATCTGTCTGAGGTAAGCTGTTTATCAAATCGAATCCACTTATATCAATACAAATTCATTTCAAAATGAAATAAATTGATTATATCAATACTGAAAAATACCATTTGGATTGAGACGCAATGGTTTTTTTTTTACTATAGTGTAAGGAGCAAGAGCATCACAGCAGACAACAGACATGTGATGCAGCAGAAACTGATCAACCATCAATCCAGTTCAATGTGTGGAAACACTTTGAATTTACAAAGTCATGTGACCATACAGTGTTCTAGAATGTTCTAATAATGTTCCTTTGGATTATTCTGATGTGGAAAAACAACAGTGGAATGAACTTTATCAAACTCTAATGTGAATGGATTTGACATTCATTCTTGTTTACTTGTTTGTTTGTAAACATATTTATTTACACTTGATTATCTTGAAGAAACACAAGAATCTGGAAAACTTCACTGTTCAGTAGCAGGAATTTATCTCTGAGTCTCACTGTTGAAGTTCTGGATGAAGAAGTTCTGATCCATTTTAGATCAGAGAATCAGATCATTCAAAATAAAACTAAAATTGACTTTAAATCATATTGTCAACGACAAACTATGGTATGAATCGAAACGTTGTTAAAATAAATCGTTGCACCCTCTGGTCTAAACTGCACATGACCTGTTGATCAAGAGGCGGGGGCTCATGAAACCATTATATCTAACATTTCCAGCTGCTTTCAAAAGCAGCGTGTGAGGCGTGTCAGCAAAATTGTTTCCCACAAATGTAATAAAGATTACTGTGAATCTATAGGATTCCTTTTCTCCATCTGCTGCTTGTACTTCCTTCTTCAACAGTTAATTGTGTATAAACTGAAATGTTCCTTTTTATCAAGTGTTGTTTGTGTCCAGTGATCCTTCAGACATGTTTATTTTCAGGCTCAGCTCTGGAATTGGGTATTTACAGGCGCTGAGCTCTCTTTGTGTTCTGAAACTTCTGGATGGCAGCTTGAAGCTGAGCTTCATCAGTCTGCTTTGCTGTAGCCCCAAACTAAAGCACAGCAAACAGGGTCACCATTGATGCGTGCCCGTGCGAGGATGTACGTGACATTTGCTCACTGTGATCTTGGTGGCTTTGTTGAGGACACTGATCCACTCCACCAAGTCCTGCTGGTCGTTGGCCTGCAGGTAGAACTTCCTCATGCCTGCGTTAACCACTGCACAGACCACAGAGAAGAATGTAAAAATATCTGCTCACTCCCACACAGGATGTGTGCACGCACATCCACATGCACACGTTAACACTTGCAGGTCAGTTTATTGTCATTGCACAGTTTCCTCCTATTGAGTGACAAACAGCTACTGTTGAACATTGGAGGAACAAACACAGCAGCAGACAAAAGAGAGGAAACACACCAAACAAAGAGTAGGGGGCACTCCGAGCGAGGAAACCAGGTACACGCTGATGGTAAGTTTCAAGACTGAAGGCCTTTGACAGTTCTCAGAGCAGTCTGAGCTGTGGATGACGCAGAGGAAAAAGAGAAAAGGGAGGAAACAGAAACTGGACTTACCAAAACAAAACTCTGCCTTTGGTCTGAGCTTAGTGGCATCGCTGATCTGAAACCACATAAACCATCAAAACTGTTGTGGGCGGGGATCCAAGTGCAACTATTTAGAATCACCGATAATCATGAACATCAGGGATTGTTGGCAACCATCATGAACTAAGGTGTTGTTACATCAGGACATTTATTTAGGATCAATTTGATCTAAGTCAACTTGTAAATGAGAAACACAGACGTGTCAAAAAACTTTTCATTTTTTAAATCCCCACATCCTGCAAAGTGCACTACTTCAAGCCCGTTAGTGCCGTTCACGGGATCCATGCACACTCCTTGTGAGGGTTAGGGTTAATGAGAAAATTAGACAATCAGAGTGTAGTTTGCGTGGGTATCATACGGGCGTCATTCAGGCTCACACATATCACCTGCACACCTCGTAAAATGCTGCATTTGCTCAGGGTCAGTAAGGGGCCAGTACTCGCACCGTGCTAATAGCTAGAGTGCGGAGAGAGGACACCCATACGTCACAAGTGAGTACAACTTCTATTATCCTTGCAAACACTTCACAAAACTTTTACCACACTCACGAGAATGGTTACCTTCCATTTTCATTACATCCCTTAAGGTAACTGTACGAGCCTCAAAGACACACCTGTGCTGCCCTTAAGATGCAGACGCTCCTCTTTACAACGCTCTACAGGCCCAGTCGACCCCCGTACGCGTACATGTGACTTTTAGAAAAACCCTTTATGCTAAGAGGTGGAGGAAATATCGTCTGAAGAAGTAAGCTGGTAACAAGAACGACCCCAAAGTTACATTCAGAATCTGATGGAGCAATCTCTGACGATGCCATGCTGTTGGTGGAGCTGTGCTGTGTGTAAAAGACTGGCGGTAGAGCTGGGACTTTGAGATGTTTCTTCTCTAATCACAATAGACGATCCCACTATCATGTAGGGAAAAAGCTTTGTGTTATCATCATGGAGATCACAAAATGTTATAACCATGAGAAATGATTTCTATGGAGCTCAGAGAAATAACAGAAGCAGAGACGAGGGAGAGGTCCAGAACAGAACCCTGTGGAACCCCAGTGGAGGGGCAGTAGGAGCTCAATCTTTTCTTCTAATAGGGTGCGTTAAATATTTTCTCTGAATAGAATTTAGATCAATTTAAAACTGTGACGCAGCAATTTGTCTACACATCTGACATCGAGGTTGATGTCCCATCATCTAGTCTTATCTGGAGGCTCCTAGAAGGTCATGCCTCCACATTGGATCACACAAAAAAAGCCTTTCATTGGAACCATTATCCCCACCTCAACCCAAAAATCGAAAAAGAAAAAAAAAGATTCACATGAATATACTGCGCAGAATGAACAATAAAAAAACTAGTTAAACTGTGAGAAATGGTAGAAAGGCCCTCGCTTGGACAGTTCACTTCAAAACACTGACCTTAGAGATGTAGGTGAGTTTGAGACTTCCCACATTTTCTGCACCTGCAGGCAGATTCTGCAGAGAAACACAAGACGTCAGCGTCAGCTGCAGAACATAACGTGTGAACCAGTGATTCAAACAGAGCTGAGAAAGAACTCGAGGCCTTACTTTGTGCAACTAACTTATCTAAAATTGATAATGACACCGGCTCAACGGGGGCTTAAAAAAATGTCAAAAAACCTTGACGTCTCAAAAAAGAGGAAATTCCGTCTGGAAAAAAGTGATTCATTTGCTGTTTTTACAACATAGAATGAAGGTTTTAGGTATAATTTCATTAAAACAAAAACACATTTTGTCAATCATCTAATCAAAATGTTTTTGAATGAAAATACAAATAAAATTCCAGGTGAAATTTACCAATAGTATAACAGCCACCCACAGAATGCTGAGTGTAGGGTTTGCTCCGGTTATCACAAAAAGATTTGTTCATCCATGGATTCTTTACAGGAATCATGTGTCTCTGTTGTAACAGCAAGTTGGTTGTATATTTGAGCACTTACAAGTGTACCCGTCTTCGCCCAACAGGAGCCGGGACGGGTTCAGGAAACCCTGCTGCCCCGAAAGGGATACAGCAGGTTAAGAAAATGAATGACAGTTCAGGAGAACTGATCCACCATATTGGATCTGGTTTCTACCCGCTGTTGCTGAAAACGTCACATGCCAGAAGTTGAGTCCCTGATTGGGTGACCTCTCCAGAGTTCAGGTTTTTCTTTACTCTGGCTCACCGCGCCTGCTGCTTAATTTGTGCCGCAAATCAACCACTGTACCGTTGGCTTAACATTGAAACTGGCTTGATGGATTTTTTTAGCATCATGGGTGCTATGGTCAGGAGATGTGCAGAGTGATACGTACTTTATTTTTTACTTTATTACTTATTTATTTCTAACATTACAGTTACTTTTTAAGCTTTTTTTTTTTCTTTGACCAGAGAGCCAGAGGGGTCAAAAACCAGAGGAGACTCCGGAGTGAGACGTTGCAGACCCTTGCTCCAGGACAGACTCTAAGGTGACAGGGACCAGAAAGTCACAAGTTCAAAGTATAAACATCTCTGACAAGTTATTGTCCTTAAAGTCCTAACCCTAACCGTGCTCTACATACAAAACATTGAACATGAATGTGCTGAACATGCATTCTTGAACACGCATCAAATGTCTGATGTGTACGAAGCTTAGCAAGCAAGAAGCCAAACAAACCGGAAGGCTTTCAAAGAAATGTAACTCTGAATGCGTCTGAAATTTACACTCACTTTAAACTTAATGTCTCCTTAGAAAAAAATCAACAAACAACATTTTAGATTACCTGGAAGTCAACATTGTGGCAGAGAAAGAAAGAGTCTTTTCAGGAATTCCAGGCTGAGAAAAGAGTGACGTTCCTGATCTCTGCAGAGGTTCCTGTTCCTCAGCTCAGCAGGTCTTAATGACAGTTGACCTTTTTTTTTTTACCAGCGATACAAATAAATTACTTCCTTTTTGACTGAGCTCTCATAACAAACCAGTTTTTGTATCTTGGAAGGCCTCAACTCTAAGTTGAAGTTCCTCCTGTAGTGAGTTGGTTGAGCACAATGATGGCAAACCTTAGCCAAGCTTTTTTCTGCAGCAGTGGGACAGAATGTTAGGAGAATGAAGAGAAAGGAGGACAGCTGAGGACGTCCACAAACGGACAGAATAAATCTCAAATGAACCACTTTTGTCCTGTTGAAGTCTTGTCTTTGATGCTCGTGCAGATCCTCCTCTTCCTGGTCTTCCCCAAAACACAATTCCTCTACTTTCAACCACACAACTGGATTTTTTGCTTTTTACCAACAGTGGAATCTGTTTCTAATTATTTTAGCTTAACAGACGCTGAAGAAGCTTTAATGCAACATGCATTAACAAAGATCCTCTACCTGTTCAAAAAAGTTTTCACAAAAACAAAGTTAAAGGAACAGTGCTTTCTTCTGTCACTGAATGAACTTTCAAGTGTGTGCGTTTAATACTACTAAACAAGAAAACCTATGAATAATGTATGTGCATGCAAATACTGTTCTATAATTGATGTGGTGCAAATTGTATAATAATATCTTCTCTAACTTCAGAGTTATAAATTGTAATTTATCTGTCAACTTTTTCCTTATTGATTCATATGGATTTTTGGAATCCCTTTTTTTGTAATTGTCTTGATTTCACTTACCTTTATCAAGCTCTTCTAGTTTGTCATTTAATTGCTTACAACGAGGTACATTTAGAATGTACCTGCTCATTCCTGATCTCCTGCATTTAGGTTTGCTGCTGTATGTTTGTGAGATCGCTTTGTGCCAAACTTTGCTTCTTTACATTTAAGCCCCACTAGAACCAGGATCCTTCTGTACTCCGGTTACATGCGCTGAGGTTTGTGTTTCAGAAGGTTCATGTTCTTGTCCAATGACAAAACTGTTTAAATCTAACTGGGATGTACAGGAGCACTGATCAAAATAAATGTGGTGAAACGTGGTGAAGCCTGGAAAAGTTTAAGGAAGTACAGCGCTCACTCGTTTACTGCAAAAGTTACGTTCTAAAAATAGCACACGATAGATGAAATCCGCAAAGTGGGATTACAGATGTTTTAAGGCCACAAACTTTATAGACTTTTCTAAGACAGACATGAACATTTTCACACTTTTCTCTCATAGTTCAAATCTCCAAATGGAAAACAAGTCCAGTAAAAATGCTAAATTACTTTGAAAAACTCCTAGAAACAGTAAGACTTTATAAATGGGAACTGCAATAAGGTGAGGAACTACTGTTAACAGAAATGTAAAACATCCAGGCATCTACAGTACAGCAGCTGCGGACGTGTTTCACCTGAGGGTTGTCCATGTACCACAGCAGGCAGCCCTGCTGGGTGTCCAGGATAAAGTAGCGGCGCAGGAAACGGCCACTGTTCTCATCTTCCTCCACGTCCAGGAAGCCGCAGATGCGGTTCTGTCGGTCCACGTATGGCATCTTAAACCCAGCCGGCTGAGCCCGCCCTGGGGCATCACAGGAACTCTGAGAGGGGGAGGAAGAGGCCTGCGTTCAGCTCCAGCACACTGCATGTGAAAGGACTCCTGGAAGGAGTTCCTGAGAAATGAGCTCTCTAAGTGATAATCCATGTAGCATTTGCGCACGGTCAGTAAGGGCCCAGTGCTCAAACGTGTGAGTGTGGTGCAAAAACACCGCACGACAGCATCACCTGTGTGTCATAAGTGCATGAAACTTCCATTAGGCTTACAAATACTTGAAATCCACTTACCATGTGCACAGCAATCATACTTTCTATTATTTCCCATACCGGAAATGCAAGACACACCTGTGATTGCTTTAAAATGCACCTGCATCTGTCTACAACCCTCCACAGGCCAGAGAGCCTAAAAACCTGTAGCACTGACACGAGTAAGGCGAGTAGGGTACGGGTACACGTGACTCAAGCTACGCTTACACCGCCCACGGCAATGCGCATTCAAGCGGCCACTTTCAATGACAAGTTTATGTAAACACGTGTAAATGCGCATTTTGGGCTCCCATGTTCAAGATTCTTGTGTTCACATGTCACTACGGAAGTTTCTACTACAATGTTCAGGGTCTACATACAAAACACGCCATCGAGCGCATATTGAAGGTTAAACCAGATGAACTTTGATCAATCAATCACTCGGATTCGGCAGTGACCAATAGATGATGTCTCCTTTAATTCATGGAAGTGCCAACCGTTTGAAAATTGATCACAGACTACAAATTATTAGTTGCGTTATTTTCTGATATGACAGTCTTTCATATGTTGGCATAGAGTTGTGAAAGAAAAAGCCTGGAGCAAGACTTGCCACATTTGCTCCACTTCCACATATCACACCAAGCCTCTTCCAACTGTGGGTGGCAGACATGGACTAGCATACAGTCGAAAAAGCAGAAAAAGCCCCACCCTGCTTGTCCAGTGTGAACACTATTTGCTAAAAGGCGTTCCAGAATGTATGTTTATTGTGTTCTTGACTGTGTGTAACATACACAGTGTGAACGTAGCACCGGGCTTAAAGGAGATCCCCCAAAACTGCTAAAATCAGCAGCTTAGTCTTTCATTGACAACAGTAAATTAAACAAATGAATTTCTGAGTTCTGAATGAAACATATTTGAGCTTTAAAATCTGGGTTTGTTTGTTTGTTGAGCTGCTTTGTTTGTGGCCACAACTGGAGAGACGTTGACCTTCAGCAAATCAAATGGAGACGGTCAAACATGGATGTGAGCTCAGCTTCCTGCACAACAGCAGGCTCCAGGAGATAGACGGGACCAAAGTGGATGTGGCCTAAAATCTGTGCAGCATGGCGGTTCCTATTTTCTGTCTGCATCCTTCTTTAGCAAAACCACACCCCCGATGTGATGTCACGATCAGCTGATTAACCCGTCAGGTCTATGATCATGTCACAGCAGCAGTTTTAGGAGAAGAGAATCCCAAGTGGGTGGAAGTGTGGACACCACTTTGATTTGTTTAGAACAATTTCTTTGTTCCAGAATTTGGATCTGATGTGTTCTGATCCAAACATGTATTTACCTGACACAGTCCCTGACTGTATTGCTCCTTTTACAATTGCTCATCTCCAGTTCTGGTCATGTACAAATCTACATTGGGATTTCACGCAGTGTGATGTCTGATCTGCAGCAGATTTTCAAATCACGCTTTGAAGAATTTGGTGATCCAGTTCGTCGCTGAATCACATCGGTGTGGACAAAGCCCACCAGGGCTGCATCCCTGCTGTCTTCATCAGAGATTTGCAGGTTTCTGACCTGACATGTAGGTGAAATCTGTCGTATCTCAGAATGAAGATTTAGAAAGACTGCACAGCAAAAACAGAGCTGGTCACAGACTAGAAGAAACTCTAACCTGAGATGACTCACAGCTGACTGTCAGAACCTGGAGTGCACTTCCTGTCACATAGCACACTTTGCACAGAGCGAGTATTGAGGTGTTGACCATGTTTGGTTCTGTGTGTGAGCTTCAGACCGTCATGTCTGCCTCATCTATGCCTGCTTCGAACCCTCACATCTTCCTTTGGGATCGTGGTGTCTGAGGGGTGGTAAAGGTGATGGTTTCTATGGCTACGCTCGGACCCTGAAGCAGTGAGCTGTGAGCCAGACCGGCGTCTCGTGTTTCTGTCCAGCTGTTTTCCAGGGCTCGTTCTATTCACGCGCGCGCACAACAGGTGCTGAGAAAAGCGCTCGTGCGGCTCTCCAAACTGCTCACGCACATCGACTGCTGTCACGGGCCTGACACGCGCTTTTCTGAGCGCCGCCGGTATTGTTCGTTTGACTTATATTACTGATAACATTTGACTTATATTTCCTGTCGTGAAAATGTTCGCGCGCGGGAGCACGAGCGAGCTGACGTCGATGGAGTACTTACAGAGTTTGGCTCAGTCCGGGGCTGGTCAGCCAACCGCGCGGTACCACTGTCAACCCTCGCCTTGACACCATGGGCCACTTCCGGTATGCACTTCAAAACAAAGGAGGGGCGGTGATTCAACAAGGACTTCAAAATAAAAGATCCTTTGAAAAATAATAAAAAAGAAGTCACGTCACGTCACTGCAAAAGTTGTGAAACATTATTTCTACAGAACATTGCGATGGTAGGACATCCAAATAAATAGAAAATTACATGTAATTGCTGTTTTTAGCCTGCTTATCAGCTGAGCAAACAAACAGGAACTGACAAAAGTTCCACTTGTTCATTTCATTTGTATATAACAGCATATGAAGCTTACTGTCAATCCGTGTTGCTTTTTAGGTGGACAGTTTGATTTCAAAGAATTGTGACTTTTGATTATTGACTTGTTAAATTGAGTTTTTAGGTAACATAGCTAGTCCTTGATGCTGCACAATGCAAAATCAGAAAGGTCAATTCAACTCTCACAGAGTTCAATTCAACACTTTAAAAGCGTATACAGTAGGTCCACTTTAGATTGATTGAAAAACAGCACAAGTATTAAATATTTTAATCCAGGATGGAGTTGGAGCAACAGAACGCTGTTTTTTTCTCTATTAAAGCAGATAAAAAAATGAAAGCCCCAGCCCGTTGCCTCGCCAGATTTGACCAGAAATTTTGGCCAATCAGATCAACCAGAAAGGTTACTGCCCCGAGTGACAAAAACACCCCCTAAAACTGAATGAGCGAAAACAAAAACTGAGTGAAAAGGAAAAGTGCACGCGCTTAATTAGGACTGCGCGGTGCAGTTTTAAGATACGCTCACTCAGTTATCAAATACGCGCCGTTCAATTAATGGCAGAGATGTGACGCCATAGAGAGCTCAGCTGAGTTCAAAATACGAGAGTCACAGCAAAGGGTCTGAATACTAAGGATCGTGTGATATTTCAGTTATTTGATTTTAGTAAATGGGTGCAATATAACAAAGAGTGACACATTTAAGGGGGTCTGAATACTCTCCGTAACCACAGTAAATGTGAAGGGACAGGACCGTCTCATGGTAGATTCTGAGTTTCAGAGCCCAGGCTGTGCGTGGAGGTTAGCCCAACTATATCTAGCTGGGTTTTCTCCAGGAGCTCTGGTGCCTCCTGCACTTTGTAAATTTCAATCTTCTCATCTACCAGGGTGACCTCCAACACTTGGAGGCTGCGCTGGGGGCTCACGGAGAAGCCCACACACAGCCCGCCCGCTCTCACCATGAGCAACTTCAGGATGGTAGTGAGTCCAACCTGTTGCAAGAAACTGAGACTGGCTCCATCCACTTGTGCCTTGCCACAGAGGAACTCTTTGACTCCCTTGGAGACTTCAGCATGGGTGATGGACAGTCCTGACCCTCTGTTTCCTCAGGAGGAGGCATGTTTGCAGGCCTCAAGAAATTCCAGGGACCTTGGGGAGGATCCCTGGGCCTACCAGGTACTTGGGTCTAGAGCAGGACTCCAGCTATGCATATCTGGGCATGGATTAGAATCTTGATGGCTCCGACTCAGAAAGGGGGTTCTGATAAATACATGTATATATAGATGTATATTTAACTCATCTCTTGTTATGATTCACATGTTCAATTTTTTATACTCTCACACAATCCCTCTGCATTCATCCGGACTTGGGACCGGCGCTAAAGGTCACTGGAGTGTGACCCCTTGTGGTTGCATTACACACACACACACACACACAACACAACACAACACAACACAACACAACACATATTTCCACTTGTTTTTTTTTTACATCTATTAACTATTATTTTTTCCTAGTTTTTTTTTTATTTGTACATAAATACATACATAAACACAAAAATCTACACACACACATACATTTATGTAGAAAAACATAGATATATATACATAGAAATATACATACATTTATAACAGTGATTGTTTTTTATATGTACAGAAGTACACACACAAACATACACGATTTTTTCTTTTTTTTTTCCATCAGGACTGCATAAATGAGTATTTCTGAAGGTCCTGGACTCGCCGGGTACAAGGAACCCTCCTTGGTGCGGCGCCCTGATGGTTCCCCAGTGCAGCTCTGTATTGGTGGAACCTGCCGGTCCTTTCTCTGATGTTGGACGGTTCCTCCAACACAGGCTGACTTGTTTCTGGAGCAGGAACACGTTCTGTAGCAGCTGTTCTTGGAGCAGTTAGAGGGTGTCTCAGAGCAGCATTCTTTGGTTCTTGTTCATGCTGTGAGACTTTGTCCATCCCTGCTAAATGTTCAGCCATTGGCCTTACATTGCTGAGAAAGCTTGCTTATCTGTTGCTTGAGGCTGCTGACTTCTCTCTCCAAAGCCATTTTATCGTCTTGGAGAGAGGAAACCTGACGAGTCCATTTAGTTTGTTCCCTCTCCATGTCCAAGAACTTTTTCTCCAGAGTGGCATTTATTTCTTGTTCCGACTGGATCCATTCAGTTTCTTTTTTGTTCTTTTCTTCCAGAACTTCTGGAGGAACTCCAAAGTGTCCCCGCATAAGTCCCCTTTGTTTGTAATGATCCACTCTTACAGATTGGAGCTTGGAGATGAGGTCTTGTTTTTGGTTGAAGAGAGTTTTCCGATCAGCCATTGTTGCAGCAACTTTGTCATTTATTTCAGCCAAATGTTTGAGTTTTTCCTGAAATTCTTGAATCTCTTTTAGTATGTTTTGGTTTTCCAATGTTTCAATTTCAGATTTGGCTTGTAGACATGTTGCTGCTTCCTCCTCATGATGTGGATCTTTCTCACAGGTTCTCTCCATGTCCATCAGCTCTCGTTCCAGAACGGCTTTTTGCTTCTGCAGAGACTGGAACAAATCCAATTCTTGTTGGTACTTTTGTTCTAGATCATCTGCAGAAACACCAAAGCTTTTGTGGACTCGTGATCGTTCTTCGTGGAACTTGACTTTTAGAACTTACAGGCTGGAGGTGAGGACTCTGTTCTGGTTGGAGAGGATTTCCTGATCATTTTTTGTTGCTGCAAATTTTTTCTTGATGTCTGTGAGCTTCTGAAGGCTTTCCTGGAGGTTTTTTGCTTCTTTGGCCATCATATCATTTTGCTTTTCCAAATTAAGAGCGTCTGACTTTGCTTGAAGATGTTCTTGTTCAAATTTGAAGAACTGTTCCTGCTCCTTTTTAAGGTGCTCCCGTTTCTCTATGAGGTCACCGTTGGTCTGTTTCAATTCATTGAGGTTGGTGGTGATCTCATGGAGCTGCTGGACCCAGGATTTGGCCTCCTCACACTGCAGAGTGAGCTCAACAATTTCAGAGTCCAGTCTTGAGTTCTGGTCCTCCAGAGACTTGGTTTGGTTCAGGATGGAGGCATAACGTAGTTCAATTGCTGCCTCCTCCTCATGATGTCTCTGGAGATCCTGTAACTAGCTCTGGAGAAGGATGTTTTTCTCCTGCAGTGTTTGGAGGCAATCTCTCTCCTCCTTGAGCTGTTCTTCCTGAGGTTCAAGGGCCATGATGGTGCTTTGGACTCTGAACCTCATTCTGTAGCTCTTAGTTCTCCTGACTGAGAGACTTGGCGGTGAGCTTGGCTTGCTTTAGCTCACTGGATAACTCTTCAGGATCCCAAACTCTGGTCTGGAGTTCCTGAAGAGTTGCTTTGAGTCGGGTGTTGGTCTCAGTTAGGAGCTGGATTTTTTGCTGGTGTTCCTTGCAACGGTCCTCCAGAGGTTTTTGGTCCTGGAGTTTCTTGTTGACGCGTTGCAAGTCTTTTTCCAGCTGCTGGAAATGAAGACACCGTCTCACCCTCTGACCCGGGGTTTTTGTACACTATGCAAATTAGGAGGATGGATCTCCTGGTCTCTTCTCTCGAGCTTGTGTTTTCCCACTCGACCGCTGGTGCGCCAGTTATCAGCTCTCCGTCTGCATCAGCTCCAGCCTATGTTGGCTGACCTGGCGTTTATTAGAGACCGTCGTCTATTGGAGACTGGCGTTCATTCCATCACAGACAGAATGGTGATGGTTAATGGGTAAAAATTCATCACAAAAAGCAGAAAATAACAGATGAACATTTCAGGATTTCTAGAAATGATGAAAACATTTTATTCTGTTTTGATTCACACTGGCTGTGAAAGTCAATCACCATATCAAAAATCTGTTTAGCTTTCATGCCAATCATTTTCCTGGAGACACGAGCACCTTTTCCTTTGCTCAACAATCCATGTTCAAACCAGTTCTTCTAATTTGTTGCTGCTTTCTCTGCTCATGAAACCAGGATTGCCCTTTTTCTCTCTTTCTGCAGCCTCTCTGCTGTTTAGGATTCACCCTAGAATTGATACGTGGAGCTAGCAGCTAATGTTTTTAGCCTGTTAACTACATGTGGCTAGCAGCGAATGTTTTTAGCTTGTTAGCTTCACAGAGCTAGCAGTTAATGTTTTTAGCCTGTTAGCTACACAGAGCTAGCAGCTAATGTTTTTAGCCTGTTAGCTACACAGAGCTAGCAGCAAATGTTTTTAGCCTGTTAGCTACACGGATCTAGCAGCTAATGTTTTTAGCCTGTAAGCTACACAGAGCTAGCAGCCAATGTTTTTAGCCTGTTAGCCACACAGAGCTAGCAGCTAAGGTTTTTAGCCGTTAGCTACACGGAGCCAGCAGCTAATGTTTTGTAGCCTGTTAGCTACATGGAGCTAGCTAGTTAGCTATACGGAGTGATGTCTTTTTTTTTTATCTCATTTACTATGCACAAAAGACATGGATGGTGCTAAGAGATGAGGCTGATTTATTTTGAAAAGCTCTACAAAAACATCAGTGATCATGCCTTAATGTTTGGGTTCATGAAAACATTTAGAATTTCCTACAAGCTACCGAGAGCATCTCTCTACTGTGCCTGAACGGCTGCTTCCCGGTGTTTCCTCTCTCTCTTACTGAGTTTGACGGTTTTCTGTCCCGCATTAACCCGAAGAATAAAATGAGGGTACCTTTTTTGAGGCGTGCATGAAACTAAAGTTTAGGAGGGCAGAGCAGACTGCTTACCCATCCTGCACCGGCTCTCTGTCTGGCTGCCAGCTCCTCCCCGATAGCCGCGTGGCGAGCTCCAGCTTTAAAATGTACCGCCTTAGTCCAACTGCAGCAGACAGGACGGTTCCAGAAATCTTGCTGCCCCAAAAGGGATCCAGTGGGGTCAGAATGAATGAATAAACTCCAGGAAATGTTTTTGCTCCTTTGCTCCTTCATCCATCTGCTTGCAACATTCTCTGATATGTTTAGGATTCATCCCAAAATGTGGTTTTGATTCCTCACCAGAATGTTCTTTGGTATATTCCAAAGTTCAAACAAAATGGAATGAGCCAAAATGTTTTGATCTATGCTTTACTGGCTGAACGCTACAGACACCCAGCCCTGCCTCAGTACGAGGCAAGCGGCGTCTGTCCGGCCATTATTGGAAGATATAAGGTATTTATGTATATACACACAGTGGGTACAGAAAGTATTCAGACCCAAACACTTTTTGACATCTAACATGATTATGTAACCTATATATATCTATATATAAAGGGCTCTAAATTAACTTCTTTTGGTTACTAGCCAGGGTTGCCAGTAGTGAATCTAGAATGTAAAATGTGAACAATAAAAAAAACTTCATTTTTTCTGTGTTATAATATAAAATAAGAAACAGGGAGCTCAGGTCAAGTCTATAAATAAATGTAGTCATACATCGACTGTATACATAACATTATTTTAAATGGGGGTACAATTACAACATTACGTCACATCGTTACGCCGCAGTGATGACATCCTAAAAGCTAGCTTGTAGCTTGTAGTTCAACAATGAGACACAGCAACTCATTGACTCACTCACTCAGGTGAAGGCAGGCTGGTTAGAACAACTTTTAACGTGATGCACATTGGTTCTTATTGTTTCCCAGACAATCTATTAATCATAAAGACTTATTATCCTACAGTCATAGCCAATGTCTCCTCAGAACTGCAGTTGCTAACATCCTCTGAGTTAAAGCACACGGAATGGTTCTTGCCAGTAACCGTCCTGCAGCATTCCTCTGCCGTACAAAAGTAAGACAGAAAAATGGTTGTTCACGTTCCTCAAAACTTGTTTAAGAACCTGACGAGGACTTGAAAGCGCTGCACCTCTGACTTTCTCTTGTTTTTTTGACCCGCCTCGTATTCCTGGCCAATGACTGAAGAGATCTTTAGTCACGGGGTTTTGTTTACAAGTTTTGGTCAGAAACAGAAACCTCCGGTAGATAGCAGTCTGAATACAGACCAAAACGCAGTCTTTCTGAAACAAATTTGTGTACTCGGACCAAACCAACCAATGTTGTCAGTCTGAATACATCCTGAGTTTAATTCTTTGTAAAATCTCAATTCTAGCTTCATTTGACATGTGTGGACAAGATGACAAAATTTTCTCTGCCAGCATATGCGGCATGTATATGCATAAAGAGTGTTTGTTGATACTTTGAATGATGTTATTAATGGAACAGCTAAACCAGGGCTCTGCATCCTCTAAAAGAACCATTTGGTCCGCTCTCTTACCGACAAAATCGAGAGAGAGACACAAAATCTCACTACACTTTTTAGAAAAACACGTTTCTTTTGTGGCCTTTAGGCCCTTTAACTTTTAAATATTTAGAACAAGTAAACTATAAGTGTTATATTTTCTATATGCTATAAAACACTTTTGATGTATTTTAATCTGACAGCAGAATTTTCAAGTTACTGTGGTGTCTTGGGCCAGGGGTCTGGTTTTTCTTTGCTTTATGTTTTCATCCTCTGTTTCTTTTGTTCCTCCTCCCTTCCTGCTCCCCCTTTTGCCTTCATTTTGTGCTCCTGTGTTTAATTGGCTTTTCTCCTTTAAGGCTGCGTGCTCCTGTCATTCGTTGCCAGATCGTGTTGTGTGTCTCCTGGAGAACCACATGCCTTCCCGCCATCTCGAGTTGTGTTTTGCTGCAATAAATGCAGAAGCTCTCCTTACCTTTTCTGTGTCCGACGTTTGTGTCCACATTCAGACCCTATAGTTCCTTTCAAAATAAAATTCAGTGTCAAAAAAGATCCTCCTAAAGCAGTACATTTACCTCCACAAATTGTTATGCAAATCTCTCATTGAAGAACTTTGCTTCTGAACAGAAATTATAGATACTGCTGTGCAGCAGAAGATAAGAACATGTGCTTTAAACTTAATTTAAGTTATTTAAGTTCTGACAATAGATTTGATCATCATTTTACTCAGTCATCTGACACGTGTGCATTTTGGAGGATTGATAAAAAACACAAGGTTTCTTCATTTAGTGTCATGTCAGGAGTGTTTAAAAACAAGTTTATTTTATTATTGTGAGATCACCACTCGGTGCACGTGCAGCGGCTCTCTCTCCTCTTCTCTTTTACATGGAGGTTCTCCTGTGAATCGGGTCTTCACAACTGCTCTGATATTTGCATCTGAAGTTAAAGGGAAGAACTTGCTTGAGCATTTATGGGAACGTGTAAAACTCAGGGAAGGGAGGAAAAAATGAACGTCACATCTCTAGTGTGGCCAACTTCTGACATGGAGAAGTGGACTCTAAAGAGCCATTCTTAGAAGTCCCGGTACTGAGAACCGGAGAGTACCGGCCCACTTAAAGCACTGATTCTGTGGCAAAAACAAAACACTAATTATAATTGAAACTGTAGTCTTATTTCCAGATTTATAACATTAAATAAATGTAATGTTATCTGAATTAAAGAAACTTCTGATCTCTGAACTTTTTTATGAACACAAACCTTTCTTTAAAGTGTCGACTATCTGTAAACATTATACAGCAAAACGCTGGATAAGTATTAAATATTGATCAGTATGAACGGTTTATTTGTTGTAAATCAGTCCTGAAGACAATATTGGGCTCAAAGCAGCAAAGTCTGTGGCTGACCTGATGGGCGCTCAGGTTGTGGGTGTGGTCAACTTTGTCGCTTACACTGTTCTTTTTAATATATTTTAAAATGATTTTTGATTCATTTTTATGGAAGCTTATTGCATTCAATTAAAAAAAGAAGACCATCCTGTTTTGATAGAATGCAATACACTATAATTCTCTATAAAACTAGAGATAAACAATAAATAAAAGAATTCCTTTAAAGGTTTTTTTAATGTCATGCATAGAAAAAAACAGATATCCAGAATCGCTGGTACAACATGTATTAAGGCAATTTAAACTTTGGTAATTTTAGAAAATTTTCTTTGCTTGTTTTTTTATTTATTTGTGTTTTTTAAATGTATTTTGTTGGTTGTTTTTTTTTTGTTTTATGTTTTCCTGTTTGTTCTTTGCTTTTTGTTGTTGTCTTAGGTTTTAAAAAAATTCTTTCTGGTTGTTCTAGTTTTTCCTAAATTTTCAGTTTGATTTTTTGGGTTGTTTTAGGTTTAATTTTCTTTCTGATTATTTTAGGTATTTTCTCATTTTACGTTTTTCAACATTTTTCTTTTTGACTATTCAATGGTTTTTTGTCTTTTTTTATTTCTGGTTGGGGTGGGGGTGTCATCCGTTTTTTTTATTTTATATGTTTATGTTTGTTTTGTTTGGCCTTTTTAGTTCTGTTTTTTGTTGCCCCTTGTTTCTCTTCTTTGCTGTGATCTACATCCAGCTTTTCAGCTCTTGTTGTAAAGGCCTGGAACTGATCACACTCTTCCTCATATTTTTGTTCTAGCTCATCTGAATGAGCATGACAAATTCCTTCGTTGCTTGGATCTTGTTAAATCTTTCAGACAGTAAGACAGTGGTGAGGTGTGCTGTAGGGGTGACAGAGGAGTTCAAGGTGGAGGTGGGATTAGATCAGGGATCAGCTCTGAGCCCCTTCCCGTTTGTAATGGTGATGCACAGGCCGACAGATGAGGTTAGACAGGAATCACCAAAGACTATGATGTTTGCAGACGATACTGTGATTTATAGTGAGAAAAGAGAACAGTTGGAGGAGAAGCTGGAGAGGTGGAGGTTTGACCTGGAAAGGAGAGGAATGACGGTTAGTCGCAGCAAGATGGAGTTCATTTGCATGAATGAGGGGAACTCAAGTGGACGAGTGAGGTTCCAGGGAGAAGAGATAAAGAAGGAGGAGGATTTGAAGTATCTAAGGTTAACAGTCCAAAGTAATGGAGAGTTTGGAAAAGAAGTGAAGAAGTGAGTGCAGGCAGGTTAGAATGGATGGAGAAAAGTGTCAGGTGTGATGTGTGATAGAAGAGTTTCAGCTCAAATGAAGGGAAAGGTGAACAAAACTGTGGTGAGAGCAGCCATGTTGTTCAGCCTAGAGACAGAGGTACTGAGTAAAAGACAGGAAGCAGAACTGGAGGCAGCAGAGATGAAGATGCTGAGATTCTCTTTGGAAGTGACCAGGATGGATCGGATCAGGAATGAGTCCATCAGAGGAACAGCACATGTTAGAGGTTCTGGAGATAAAGTCAGAGGTCAGACTGAGATGATTCAGTCATGTCCAGAGGAGAGACGGTGAAGATATTGGTAGAAGGATGCTGAGTCTAGAGCTGCAGGAAAGAGGTCTAGAGGAAAACCAAAGAGGAGGTTTATGGATGCAGTGAAGACATGAAGGAAGCTGGTGTTAGAGGAGAGGATGCAGAAGACAGAGGTAGATGGAGGAAGATGATTGGCTGTTGCGACTCCTGAAGGAAAAAGACCAAATAGAAAATAAGATACTCGACCCTTATTTCTTCCAGTTGTGAGAGTTCATCTTCCACTTTTTCCAGGTCCCTTACAAGAGACTTGCTTTTCTTTGCTGGACGAAAGTGCTGGAACTCTGACACCTTGTGGTGAAACGTAGAAACCGTTTGAAAGTTTAACCTTTCGTTTGAATTCTAAATTTATGTTAGTAATCTGGGCTCTTAATGGTCCTTCCATCTCACACAAATATTCAGGCTCAAATCCAAATATCTAGGGGAAAGTGAACTCAGCATTACATTAGTCAAGAAGAGCAGATCAGGGTGTTGTTAAGGCTGCTGTCACTCCTTAGTGTTTGTTCACTGCAGACCAAAAATATGGCTTCTCCTGTCAGTACCCAGCTTCTCCCTGTCTGTCTGGACAATGGACGACATGCAGGATATAAAAAAACCCTGAAATGATTCTTTCTATTCATCAGAGAGACTGTGTGGACTCTGAATCCCAGAAAATGTCCTCTCTGAACCATCATTTCCTAATAGTTGGTTGTTGTGAGATGCTCCGTGTCTACCCTCCTCTTTTGCCTTTGTCACAGATGATCCAGTGGTCTGAGTGTCAAAGACCTGATTGTTTTTACAGCACTCTCTGCCAGCTTTGATGACAGATGCTGTGCAGTGTCTTTCTGCAAAGCGGTGTGACGCCTAAAGTTTCCAGGTGTCACCAAAAACTTCTGCCAGATTCTCAACAGCGAGCTCCTGCTCAGGGAGCTCTTGGCATTTCTACAAGACTCAGATCTGCTTCTTATTGTCTGGATATTGAACCCCCAGTGGTACAGTAACATTGCTCTGATGGTCTGGCAGAATGTGATGCTGGCACAGTGGAGCTGGGACTGCAGGGTCCCAAGTTGAGCTCCTTGCAGTCCTCCATTTGGATGTATTGTAGGGTTTGAGTGAGCCGGGCTTCATGCCAGGATGACTTGACTAACAGCCGAGGAAGCTGTGCATGCCAGTCAGCTTCAGGCCCTGGGCTGAGAAGGTTGACAACAAAAGAACCAAAAACAAAAAAACTACAATGGAAGCACCACTGCAAAAGGACAACCAGGGATGCTGGCACAAGATGTCTTCATGAAACACTTGGAGACCCACTTTGATGGCATTTTTCTCATGATGAAAGATCAAGAAAATGAAGCTTAAATTTGTCTGTCTTCATTCCAATCATGAGGAATCAGGAGCAGATGAAAAGTTGACATTTGAAAAATCTTGTGAGACAAGAAGCTACTATAGCAAGAGCTCCATGCTCCACTCCATTCTGCTGCATCCACTTGTAGACAAATAGATCCATAAACATCTTTATATTCCTGATCTGAGCTGGAATCAGGATCAAAACTGTACAGCTGGATAGCTCTGATATTGCTCTCCACTTTTGTTGCACCACTAATGTTAGGTTGGGGGTGTGAGGGGCTTTAAGCTGGCAGGAGAGAGTGTAAACAGATGGATGATGGGAAGGAGGTGGGCATAATCTGTGCCAACAGTCCCACCCAAAACTCAGAGGTGAATTTCTAATGAACTCCTGTTGCTCTGCAGAAACTACAGTGAGATCAAAAGTTTGTGCACGCCAGGTAAAATGTTCTATTATTGTGCATGAAAAACCCAAGGAAACATTGAAAAATCTCCTAAAGACATCAGTTTACAGATGAGACACTCTTTTAATATGTAAAAAACAAACGAGGCTTCCATCCTTTACCCTTTCAAAATATCAGAAAACACAATGATGGTGTGTGCTAAAGTTTGGGCACCCTGCAGAGTTAGTACCCTGTACAAGTCTAACAGTTTGTAAAGGCTTTTTGTAGCCAAGAGTTTCTCCATTCTTCTTTGAGGTTTCTTCATCCATTTTTCTTTCCGAAAGTCTTCCAGTTCTTTCAGATTTCTGGGTTGTCTGTTCCTCACTGCTCTTTTCAGGTTTATCATAGATTTTCAATGATGTTGAGGTCAGGTGATTGAAGGCCACTGAACCACAGAACTTGTTTCCAAAATGCATCAGGCTTGTTTCTATGTTCATTTGTGAACTTCAAAGGTTGAATTTAGTGGTGAGGACGTAGAAGAGGGTTTCTTCTGATGACTCTTCCATGAAGATCATATTTGTACACGTCTCTCTTGACAGTAGAACAGTGCAGCTCAACTCCAGAGTCTGCAGGTCTCTCTGGAGGGATGTTGCAGTCAAACGTGGGTTTGGACTTGTTTTTTCACAATCCTGTGAGCTTCTCTGTCTGAGATTTTTCTTGATCTTCCAGATCTTGCTTTAACTTCCACTGTTCCCGTTGACGTTCATTTCTAATGACATTCTGAACAGAGAATATTGGCATCTGAAAATGCTTTGCTATCTTCTTATAGCTTCTCCTGCTTTGTGCGCATCAACTATGTTCAGTTTCATGGTTCTGAACAACTGCTGGAAGAACCCATGATGCTGATTGTTGGGACAAGGTCACATAACTCAGATTATTTACAATCTTTCAGGTTCAAATCACCTGGTCTTTGCAAACCATGATTGTGAATAATCCATGATACTGTCAAGTCTCAGCCTTTTCAAAAGGGGGGATGTATTGTATCCATTCTGAAGGGTGTCAAAACTTTTGCACACACTATTATTTTATTTTCTGTTATTTTGAAAGGGTAAATGATGGAAATAAAGCCTATTTTTTTAGATATTAAAATAATGTCTCATCTGTAAATTGATGCCTTTGGGGTATTTTTCAGTCTTTTCTGGGTTCTTTCTGCACATTAATAGAACATTTTACCTGGGGTGCACAAACGTTCAATCCCCACTACATGTCCTAGAAAATGACATTTTTTGTGATGTTAAATGCTGTATACTTATATTGCATTTTACTGCCTTTCTTGAAGGCCCAAAGCTTTATGGTCACAGTCGATAGACAATGTTTTAAAATAAAAAACTTTAATGTTTGCAAAAAAGGCTTTTCTAAAATAAAACTTCTCCTGCCTACAATATCTTGATCCTCAAGCACATAAAGTTCTTTATGAAGATTCAGCCACAAGAAGGGGTTGCTAAGGGATTGTTCTAATGGCATTATTCATTCGTTCATTCATTGTCTATACCGTTTCATCCCTTTCGGGGTGACGGGGCTTCCAGAGCCTAACCCGGCTACTCATGGGCAAAGGCAGGGGTCACCCACTGGACTGGTCGCCAGTCTGTCGCAGCGGCTCTAGTGGCATTAATTATACCTTTTTTAATTTGGTGATAACGTAGCTATGCAGAATTGTTAGGATACATCAACAATTTGCCAAGAGATAACATCAAGTACATCAGAAAAATAAAAATATAAGAAAAACTCGAAAAACTTGTTCTGATTACCAAACTTCCCTATCGCTTCCCTATCGTTTCCTTCACCCACATTCCTGTTAAAGTCTGCTGCAATTACCACTTTCTCCTCTTGAGGGATACCCTGAATCCCTTCATCTATCTTCCTCTAGAAATTCTCCTTCTCCTCAAGCTAAGGATGTGACTCATCACTCTTTCTGAAAGGCTCTCTACCTCCTTTAAGATCGATCCTCCTCTGTTCTTCTTCACCATGATACAACCGGCTTGACCCTTTATTTCTTTCCTGACTACAAACTAATAAACAATTAGCTATAGAATATTTTGTTTTTAAGACACAACACAATAAATTTTTAAATAAATGTAGGTTGGTACAAGCAGAAAAAACTAAACAAACAAAATGCAAAATAAAGCTGAAAAACCAATCAACACTGAGACTGCCTGGAAAGGGAAGAAATTTACAAAAAATCATTAAAATGTTTTCATGAAAGGCAAATATAGACAACAGTTTCTTTAAAAATGGTTAGGGTTAGGGTATATTTTATTTATTTATTTAGGCATATTTTTATGTGTAACAATATTTTTTAACTACACCAGGCTTACTACATTTCATTGTTTATGTTTGCACTGGTTTTACTTTGAATTCTAAAGCAACAAACATGACGCATACACGGACTCACATTGTGTGTGGATTTTTTCCGAGTTTAAAGGCGGTACATGAATGCATCATCAGTTTTGAGCTTCGAATTAAAAGTTGTAAAGTTACATCGGCACTTCCGGTTACTTTTATAAAGTTAATCCTCCAACTCACAGTTTTTATTTTTATCTTGATGTTAATTAATGGTTTGAAACATCAACATTTATGACTGGTTTATTAGATATACATTATACCTTTTCCCATTATTAACGTATTGTCCGGCCGTTATTTTGTAGGGTTGCCTAGTTCCGGTGCTATCACGCCATCCACTTAGCTTGATGCATTGGAGGTTCAATGGCAGCCTTGGTTTGACCCAGGGAGAGACAATTGTAGACGGGTTTGGCCGATAATTCGAGCTGGTTTCTTCACGTGTCATCTTAGGTATCTTCCCGCCGCGGCCCGCATTTGCGGCCCTCTTGCACTGTTTTCACGCACTGACCTACAGGAAGCGGCCTCTACCCAGTCTTGTTTATACCGAACAGCCCAGGCAGGGCAAGGGAGCGGGCCCAGCCGCTTGGAGCTGTTTTCCGGCCGTTGGGTTCTCAGTGGTGTCTTAAATCGCCAATTCGGCTGGTCAGGTATGTGAACACATCTTCAGTGCCGGAAACAGGTCGCTGTGGTTGTGTTTTTGGATCGGTCGACCCGGAGTTATTGTTAGCTGCTAGCATCGAGCTAGCTTGTCTGAAGCTAATGCTTGTGTTACCTTTTGAGAAACGTTTCAACAAGTAAAGGAGAGCCAAATGAGCAATAAATTTTTCTTAGACCAGTTTACACGATCCCGTCTCTGTAAGCCTCATTTTCATGACTGTTTTCGCTGCATTCCACCACAAAAGGAGCAGATTAGCACCGTTAGCATCGTCCGGCTTGTTAAAGTAGCTAGCTAAATCTGTTACCACATCCTTGCTTGTTCATGGACGCTTTACTGCGGGTGTTATTGCATTTAAATTGTTATAGTTGTCGGTTTGTGCATCGTAGAGGGACCAACCTTAATAACGAGTAACAGTAAAGCCGCGGGCCTTGAAAGGGCGGCCACAGCTTCTTAAAATGTCTTATTTTACTTTACAAATGCTGAAAAGAGTAAAACCCTTTTCTTTCTTCTCATCTAGATTAGAAAACTCTGTGTGCTGAAATATGAGTCAGTCATTCTGCTCGTCCTTTGTTATGACACATTTTAAGCCAGAATTTCTTTTTTTGTTTTAATTTCCGCCAATTAGTACGTAGAAAGCCACCTTTTGCAAAATAAGCTTAAAATCCTCTCATTTAAATAATTTGTTTTGTTTGAATCTTAAAGCAAAACATAATAATATTTTTTTAAAACTGTAGTTGACAAAATTACACGATGTCAACATCAAGTGTGGATATGAGGGGTGTGTGAGCTGGAAATGACCCTAAGCTCAGAGTTTTTGAGCCTTGCTTGAGATGATTCATTTTTACATTTTCTTTCACTGCAGCAGCTGCTTTTTTGATAATGAAGACAAACTTTAGATCCACTTCAATGATAATTGTGTTTTTAGCATGTTCTTATAGCATTATAGCATTTTTCTCATTACGATGGATGTATTTAAAGAAAATTAGCATTAAAACTGCATTTCTGAGCATGTTTTTATTCTTATCGTTATGATTTAGAAGCAGACCACAAGCATCAGCACGCCACAAGCTCCCTGCTCTGCTCCATTCTGATAAATCCACTTACAGACAAATTGATCCATGCACAACCTTGTTTTCAGCTGGAATCTGGCTCAAAACTGTACGGCTGGATAGCCTCAATGTCTTTGTTGCAGCAATGTTAGGTTGTGGTTGCGAGGCTCTGTAAGCTAGTGGGAGAGAGTTTTCAGTTTGTGACTCCTTTGTTCGTTTGTTGTTTTTTTTCCTTGTCATGTTTTAGAGAACATGAGCCACATTCAACCATGACATCCAGATTTGGTAAAACCTACAGTCGCAGGGGAGGAGAGGGCACCTCCAAGTTTGATGAGGTTCTGTCCACCAAGAGAGGAACCCTCAGTACAAAATGGGGCGACACCACTTACAAAGCCAAGGTGTGCTCCAAGCGAGCCGGGACCCCCAAGAATGACTCTGTACAGGAGGTATGCAAAAGATCCCGGCCTTGCAAAGGTGACACAGAAGACCCTTTTGGGTTTGATAGTGATGATGAGTCCAAGCCAGTGTCGTCCCGTGGGGTCAGCAAGTCATCTCCTGGCAAGCCAGCTTTCGGAGAGCCCCCGCAAGCAGAGAGGCCGAGTGTTTTGCTCAACATGGGAGGCAAGTCCAGCTTCCTGGGATCATCTCGCATTACACAGTCGGATCAGGGAGCGTGGTGGGGGGCAACTGACACAGGCCAGCCTGATGTGGTGATGGAAGACACCCCTCGGTTTGTGACCCCCGGCAGCACCATGAGCACAGGTAATGCATGCTGATTTCCACCTTCGTGACCTTTTGGTCCAGGTATTCAGGTTGAAGTTCGGTAAGACAGTCCTGTGAGAAGTTCAACTGACGTTTATGTCGGGGACGGTTACTGGAAAAATCTAAAAGAAGTTTTGGCAAATATGGAATTATTTAAAAACATCTGTCTTGCAATTTTCCCCCCCATTTACTTTATTTCATTTATTTATTACTAGTAGTACGGATGTTAAATGTCACACTTGTCTATGATGGGTTCTTAAAGAGTTTAAGGGTCTATAGAAATGGAGAAGAGACTTAAATAACATGCAAAGGAATGAACCCTCTGTTCAACTCTGAGTTGAATGTCTGTAATTCTGGTGATGTAGGAATGTCCTGTTTATGTCGTTTGAAACTAAAAAAAGTAAATACTCTATCAAGTCTGCTTCTGTCCAAGGAAAAAACCTTTAAAGTCTTTCAGGAAGTATGAAGCTCTAATGTTGTCAGAAATATTTGTTTATCTACTTTTACATGGACGTCTACCTTAAATGAAATCCTGTTAATAATCCTCAGGATTTAATATGGCCCCAATCTTTGAGCGGAAACCGCTCAGTGGAACCGTTCTATACGGGACCGGAACGGTATTCCTGATCAAACAGTTCCAGACCCTACCCCTGTTGGAGCCCTTTCGGTTGTAGGTCCACAGAAGACCGCAAGGGTTGGGGCGGCGCGCGCTAACAGTCTACACCACGCATGTGCCGTGGAAAAAAGTGCTTAGTGGAAGCGGGGCTTTAAATGAGTGGAAACACTCGTTAGAATTAACTAGTCCGCTCCATTCTACTCCTGTTGCATTCCGCTCAGTGGAAACAAGGCATTACAGTACTCTCTTGGTTCTTACTCTTCTCTAAGATGTTCTCAGGTTGAAGTCAAGACTCTGTGCTGGTCAGTCAAGTTCTTCCAACCCAAACTCATTCACGTCTCCACAGATCTTTCATCTTCCCCTAAACCCCCTTCAAAGAGAAAAAAGAATGGAATTAGTTTGAAGCTTTACAGAATTCTTTTGACTTTAACTAGAGGACTGAATCCTACTTTTAAAAACAATATCCTCGTCTCTCCACCGTAATATAGTCACATGCTGACAATATCTTTTTAAGCTCAAATCTGCCACTTTTTTATTTCAATTGAATGCTAATCTGTCATCATTGTTTTAAATAAAAGACTTAAACAACACATATTTAAATGAATCCTCCTTTAATTTGATGAAAGTTAGACAACGCTCAAGATCCGAGCCTGGAAAAATGCATCAAGCTGGATCAGTGGCAGCATTGTTGCTGCTGTTGCTGCGACAGGGCACACTTCTAGTATGGTTCACTCTAAACAATTTGGTCAAATGTTGATTATTTTCAAGTTTCTTTCCAAAATTAATTTTGTTTTAATATGTAAGAAAACATAATAAAGACATTTAAAAAAATCTGTAACAGAAATGCCTTTTTATGCCTAGAAAAACAAGCTGTTTGTTGTTTGCTTTTTTAACAAAATCTATGATCAAACATTATCATTTAATCCTTTGCAAACTATCATCTGGATATCTTTACTGACTTTTCCCTGATTCCTGCCTGTTCCTGTGTTTATGGTTCCGGTGTTTATGGTTGGGGATGGGTGGAGCCTTTCGCAGTTGTCCTCTGACTGGGAGTTGTTACATCCTCAAGCCATCCTATTTTCAAGAAAACTATCTGCCTCACTTGCACTCATTTAATCTGAGAGGAAACCTGAAACTGACAGCTGATGTGTTCTGAATGGTGACATCAACATTCAGCTGCATAGCTCACCTTCACTATGGGCGGACCTCTGTTTCCGTTCAGACTCATCTTGCAAGTCGGGAGCAAAAAACTCAAATTTAGTTTTCGGTGAATATGTTTTTACAGAAATATTGTCAAAATAAGGTGAAAGCCAATGGCTTGCATACCAACGTGTGGAGGGGCCATGTTATTTTGAAAATCTTCTGGACCAGTTTGGTAATCAAAACTGATTCTGCTTCTGTCTTTAGGAAAATCCAGACAGGGTCCATCTTCATCAGAGAACCAGCACAGTTACTCATGGTACCAAAATGCCTCTGAGAGCGACAGGAAACCTTTGGCCCAGACCACCACGTTGAGAACGGGCTCCAAGACGGAGCCCAGCTGTGAGTCCTGGGACGTTATCATGGGTCTGTGTCCACCGTCGCCTAACCAGGAACCTCGCAAACCTGCCCCCACGCTCTCTTGGGCCTCTGCAGGCATCTCTGCCAGCTTGGACTCGGTGGAGAATCTGCAGCCCTCTTCTCACTTCAGCAGCCCGAGTGAGAGATGCGACGTTATGAGGGAGTCTGATGTGTTTGAGGTGTCAGATATCTCCCAGATGTCCTCGATGTCTCTTGAAAGAAATCTGAACTGTCGGACTTACAGGAGGCCTAACAAGCAGGGCTCTGGCAGAGTCTCAGAGTCCAGCTGCTTCTCTGGCTCTGGCTCCGATCTTCCCAAAGCCACACCAGAAGACTGTAGCACCAGAGCAGCAGGTGGTGCTGGCAGTCGGGGCAGGACAAGGGACTACACGGTGCTGCACCCATCCTCCGTTTCAGTGTGCAACGTCACCATCCAGTCAAATGCTGCGGAGGAGTTAAACAGCGACGCAGCGCCTACTAGTAGTGGCGACAGTGGTGGTTCTGACAGTACCACGCAGCATGGTGGACCGGGATGGCAGCGCAAAAAGGTGGAAACTCAAATATCAAGGTAATCCAACGGCAAACACTGCAGCAAAGCACACACACACAAAGCTTTAAAACCAGGCGCTAGCTGGAATATAGTTTGGAGAAAATCTATTTTTTATGTCGGCTTTAAGTCCAAAACTCGATTTTTTTTTTTTTTTTTTCCCCCGACTGTAACAGACAAATGTTTGGAGGAAGGAAACGACCATAATCTCAAAACAGCCTGACCACATCGCTGTGTTGTGTGTCCACGCCATCTGTCCTTTACTGCTCACTCCCGTCACACTTTGTTCTGAGAGCTTCTGGTGTAACGGGCTAAATGCTCTGTTTTGCATAAACATGTCACAGAAAATGTCCTGGTGTTGTGTGTGCTCTGCTCCTAGTGCGGGTGATTGCAGGGCCACTGCTCTGTATGTCGCCCAGACATTTATGATTGGGGACGTTTTTTGGCCCCGATCCGATTCCAAGTCATTTGATTTTGAGTTTCTGCTGATAACCAAGTCCCAATCCATGAAATGTTGTAGCACATTTTAAAGATGAACCAAAGCAAAATACACAGATTCAGGTTTTCGTAAACCACATTTTTACCCTTATTTTGCCATTTAACCCATAAACAGCCCATCTGTGAAGTAGCTTTAACAATCAAGACAAAATAGTGCCAGTATAAATCATGTGTCATTATTAAATAGATGTTCATTTGTCATGTGAGAAGGTTTGGTGACTGTAGCTTTAGTATCCTCAGAGCTGTTAAACATCTTTTATCACATTGTCATTCATATCTCCCATGAAAATTAATGAGGACTTTATTCCAAAATCATTGTTGTAGCGTGAATATGATAAGTATTTATGACTTGCTCACACCAATGTAACCATTTATTAGTTTCAGTTAGTTTTGAGACATTGTTGATTGATCCCTTTTTCCCAGTTTGCACTTTGCAGATGATTCCTTGGCAACCGTCTCTGCCAGCAGCACAGAGAGAGAAATTCTACCTAAAAAGAAACAAAACCTGATCTGTTTTCTTTTGAAATGCCTTTGAATCTCATTGTTTGAGTTGAGACAAAACGCCAGTTATTTGTTGTCAATTTTAAATGTTTTTTAAGAGATTTATTGGGCTCGGAAGTCCATATCTGTGAATATCTTGCTAACTTGACTGAACTGTTGTTGTGTGTCTCCTGCTCAAACTAGCTCTCTATTCTGCTGCCCTTAATCACAATAAAATGTGGTGATTCGTTCATGATGTGCAGACTTCTACTGGAGTATTTACCTTTTGTAATAAGCATGAAATATGCAGCACTGATTGGAACACCCCAATAATGTTAGTCTGAAAACTACAGGATTAACCTCGATTTCTGATCATGTGATCGGATTGTAACATCCTTATTTATGATCATGAGCAGCTGAGGAAGCCGAAATCCATTGAAAGCCTCTCATCTTCATTAGCACTAAAACGTGTGAAACAAAAAGAGAAATATGAAGAGCGTGAAAGTTTTCCTCTAACCTGGGTCTGGAATGTATGCCACCGATCCTGTTGTTCTGACTGGATTGCCTCAAATCAGGGTGTCCGTTCATTCAGTTCTCGTCTGGATTTTCTTCACATGTTAACATTCCTCCTGTCCCTGTTACATGTGCAGGTTCAGGGAGACCAAGTCCAAAAAGGAGGGTAAACAGGACCTGTTTGGTTTTGACCAAGAGGAGAACAGCTCTAACAGTACAGACGGCAGCTCTACTTACAAAATCAAATACTTCGGCTTTGATGACATGAGTGACAGCGATGGTGCTGAAGATGACGATGCGCACAGCTCCAAAGTGAGACAAAGGGTCAAAGGGGTTGATGTGTCTTCGGTTCTGCCGTTGGATCCTCTGGACGAAACTCCAGCTGATATCCCAGACCCCTTTGAGAGACTGCAAAGCCAGGAGAAGCCCCCTATGAGGGAGAGCAAGAGGTACGCAGAGAAGCGGGACGACAGGATTCCAGGTTAGTGCACACTGTCGTACATCGCTGCAACACGTGGTGTGAGGAGCTCCGGTTTGTTAGCAGAAAACCCAGATGTTTGCGCTCTGAAAGATCTTGAGTGATTGCTGGAGTCACAGGATTGGTGCCTTAGGCTGCTGGAAGGGCTCCCCTTGTTGCTCCACGTCAGCCCTTGCTCTATGTCACATATCATCTGTTATGTCTATCAGTGTGTTGTGGTGCTGTTGGACTGCAGCTGACATCACCCTGTTAGTCACGTCAGTCTGCAGGGTGATGGCTCTTTCAGTAGGAGCAGCAGCTCTGGGTTGTGAGAAATGGATGCACCTTCATGTTGAAGCTGAGAGGATTGCTTTGATAATGAGCATCATTGGATCAAGATGAACAGAACAGAAAGTGTGGTTCAGTGGTCAGACATAAATCTTGCTGCTCTCAACGTCAGGAGTTCCTGATCCTAGAGCTCCATTCACAGTAGGAGTTCAAATCACTGTTTGTTTCCTGAGATGTGCAGCTGTGGTCAGACAAGAGCAGAGCAGCTGTTTTAGCAGAAATGAGACGTTTACAAATAACTGCATGTTCAACAGTGATTGTTGATCGTCTGGATTCTCCTACAGATGCTCTGGACTTCTCTGACAATGGCCTTCGGGTTCTGGCCAGCGGGCCCAGGAGGCCACCCCCCAGCAAACCACCAGAAAAGAACTCTGACTCTTTCCGAAGGATCTTCAGTGCACAAAAGAAGGTCAGAACCAACTTCCATCACGCCAAACGCTCATATGGACTGTTATGTGCAATCTTCCTCTGAGGTACAATTGAGGGACTTCCTATTCTTCATCAACGTCAGCTGCTGATGCTGTGTGGGTGTGTCCATGCATGGAGGGTTTAAGAGTCTACGCTTACTATTGGTCTGTACTTCATCAGCAGCTGTGACAGCACTCATTCTGGTCTGTACAGTCAGCCAGGGAGCGTTCTACTGTGTTTGTGAGATGGTTTACAAGGCGCTTCTGGGAATTTCTCACATTTTATCTTGACAAATTACAAAGTGTTTCCCATCACACAATTGTCTGTGTGAACTTAGAGTTCACTTTGATTTATCAGCGCTGATTAAAAGCAGTTTTTGCTTCAGATATTCTTGGGGGAAAAACGTGGTGTCAGGCCTGAAGCAGCAAATTCAATCTGAACGAGTTTCATTCAGAAACCCACTCATTCTGAGTCATGCAGACGCTGACACTGAAAGGAGGAAAATATTTATTTTGTGCATAACTTGTCTTTTCACCTAAAATGTCTAATGTCATGGAAACCTGAAAGACTTTGTCCGAAGCGTCTCAGGTTGCAGTTCAGCTGTTTTCGTTTGATTCTCAGAGAACAGAAACAGAAACCTTAAAGCATAGAAACCTGCTGGAAGGTTGACAGCAGAAGCTTCCAGATATTCTGGTGTTGAGCAGAGAACATGGGTTTGTGCATTTGCTGTGGCTCATGTCTCGGTCTCTGTTTCAGTCTCCCACCAAAGCTGTATACAACGCCAGACACTGGACCGTGGAGAGCGAGGAGGAGCCCCCCCCACCGTTCTTCTCTCGATCGCATCCGCCTAATGTAGGGTTCTAATCAGACACAACAACGTATCCCACAGAGACGCAGAAGTGCAGCTCCCTTTCCTCTCCTTCCAGGCATCCGTCACGGCCGGAGAGTCCAGTAAGGAACCGTCCATCTCCCAGAGAGACGATGGTGTCTTCAAGGCTCCTCCCCCTCCACCCAAAGTCACCAAGTGTGTGAGCGTGCCCCAGGACCCCTGTCAAGATACGGTCACCACACTGAAATGCCATAAAGAACACAAGGAGGTAAGTAAGAAGCTTTTCAGTCAGCATGTGGGTGGGTTTTGAAGCAATAGGCATGTTTGAGGTGACTTGCGCTTCGCCTGGATCGTCAATAAAACCAGGGGACTGCAGGGGTGGCGGAGAAAGGCGCCTGAGATGAAGGCGAACACTGAGCTGCAGCGGGACTGAACAAGAAAAGGAAGTTTGGGTTGTCCTTACCATACGGTTGAATTGTAATATGCCTCTTCCAGCTAGTATGATCTGTGCTATTGTGTATTTTATATTACTTTTACATTTTTTATGGATATATTTTATATCAATAGGTATTTGAATTGATTGTCTCACATTTGTGTTTTTCTGTTGTATTCTTAGCTGTAACAAAATGGGCAAACGGCTGGTTCCAACTCCAGCAAGAACAAAAGCTCAGATTAAAAGTCCACAAAGCTAAATCAGGGTCAGAGTTCACTCAAGGGTCAGAGCAGGTGGCAAAGAAGCAGAGAGAGAGACGACGCGGGGTCAGGTACATAGAAGATTAGATCAGGTTACAGCGCTCAGTATGAAGGCTGAATGACACAAACAAAACTTTGCATCAAGCGAGGCTCTGTGCAGTGCTTATGTGTCCTGTGGCTGATTACCAGAGTCAGGTGGGCAGCATCCAGACACTGTGTGCTGGGGTTGATGGAAGATTGAATGCAGTGTGTACTCTGGAGGCGGCCTCCGCAGGTGACCGGGGGGAAAATGGTGTGCTGGCACCTGAGATTATCTTTGTAGGTAGACAATTTGAACATCTGTCTGGGGACAACAGATGAAAAATAGTCGCTGGGATCATTGAATGGTGCACTGTCCCAGAGAAATAAATACAACTGAAATAGAAGTGAACTTGTAAAGGAAACAATTAAACACAAAAGCACATATGATTTGTGATTCCTGTACTTTGAGTTCCTTTTGTTGCATAAATGTAAATGTCTGTCTGATGTTTTGCATTGAAACCAAAATGATTATCAGCAGAAAAATGAAATGTTTCAATTAAAATATTTTTTAAACTAATCTGAGTGATGCTCACAACCATCAATACATAGGATTCTTGTTAATTTTTTAATGAGTAATTCAAAAATACACAGATTTATTAAGGGCCACTCATTTCTGATCAGGATCACTTTAACTACAGGGACTGTCAGGACAGCGTTTTCCACAATGCACTCTTTTGTGGTCATTTAGGTGACTCGGTCAGCGCAGTGCTGGATTTCTTGTCTAGGTGGGTGCCTTGCACCTGCCCCTTTCTTGCGAACGCTACCCAACATGCACCGCAATCCAGAGGATCTGTGCAGCCAGTGCTGCGTCTGCCTGGGTGATCTCAAACACGCCTCATGTCACATGATGTAGACTAAGCTCCGCCCAGCAAACCTAAAGACCTAAACCATAAACTACAGAACCTCTGCTCTTAAAAAGGCAGAACATCACTGGGCAGCACACATGCGTTACCGTGGAAACAAAGGTTGTTTGTTGGGTTAGATATTGACCTGAAGTTTATGAATGTTTTAATGTTATAATCACATGTTTTGTATGGAGGGATGAAAGCAAAACCTTTGCCGGTGTTGATGGGCTCACAGCATCAGGCTCTGTGTCCTGACAGGAAGGCAAAGATCCTGCAGGGATCAGAAGCTTCCATCACCCACCTGAAGGAGTCAGGAGCATTGTTTGTTTCTCATCCAATTTGACATCTAGTTTGTCAGCAGTTGGGTCCAAGACCATGTGTCAGTTTTTTCCATCTTCTTTCTTGTTGCTCCTCATTTTCAGCTGATGTGACACCGGCCCTGGAGGCCTGGTGTCTTCAGTTGGTCTGAAGCTCCGCCCTCTCCATGTTTTTCCAGCTGTACACGGTGGTCCAGCATGTGAAGCATTTCAATGATGTGGTGGAGTTTGGAGAAAACCAGGAGTTTACTGATGACTTTGAGTACCTCGCCACCGGACTGAAGAGCGGGCAGCCCCTCAACACTCGCTGCCTCAGGTGAGGAACCGGCTGTAGCCGGTTCTCTGGTCTTTTGCTGAGTGATGGGCAGCAGCTAACTCTTCTGTAATGTTCTCCTAGTGTGATCAGCCTGGCTTCGCGATGTGCCACGCCCAGCTTCAGGATGCACCTCAGGGCTCGAGGGAAGGTGGCTCAGGTTTTCAAAACCCTGAACGATGCCCCGCAGCACCCGGTAACTGTCTCTCACAGACTCCAATGAGTGTAGTGGACGTGGGAAGTGTCCCTGCTGCCTCTGTTAGTCCCGTCTGTTGTCTCTGCAGAACTTGTCCTTGTGCACGGCTGCCCTCATGTACATTCTAAGTCGAGATCGGCTCAACATGGATCTGGACCGGTCTTGTCTGGACCTAATGATTCGGCTGCTGGAGCTGGACCAGGATCAGGGGGGAGGGGCTGACTCCAGCGTCCAGTTCAGTGCTAGAGAGTTGGCCAAGATAAAGGAGAAAATCAGGAAGCTATGTGACACAGTGCACAACAAGCACTTGGACCTGCAAAACATCACGGTACCAAAGTTTGAGTGCTCTGCAGTCAGGCTGACCTGCATCCCTCATCCCCTTTGGTTCTGCTGTCTCTGAGGCGTGGTCTCTCTCTTTGCAGACGGGTCATTTAGCCATGGAAACGCTCTTGTCGTTGACCTCAAAGCGAGCGGGGGACTGGTTCAAAGAGGAGCTGCGCCTGCTGGGAGGCCTGGACCACATTGTAGATAAAGGTAAGCAGGAAAACTGAGACGGCAGCTCAAAGAAATGAGTCTCGCTCACTGCTCATGTCTTTGTGTTCATAGTGAAGGAATGTGTGGAAAACCTGGACCAGGAGGACCAGGAGGAGAAGCTAGTGTCATCGCTGTGGGGAGCTGAGAGGTGCCTGCGCGTGCTGGACAGCGTGAGTCCATCATCAAACATCTAAACTGAACAGAGCACACATCTAACCGCTCTGTGGTCCTCTCCATCCTCGTGGATGAGCAGAACAATGCAGAAACTGGCTTAACACATCTATGTTCTGACAGGTAACCGCACACAATCCAGAGAATCAGAGCTACCTGATAGCCTACAAGGACTCTTCACTCATCGTCTCTGCTGCAAAGTGAGTGGAAATGATCAAAGCTGCTAGATTTGAGCAGAAGCCTTCATTCAGGTCCCCCACAGTATGCATAATCTCTGGGTTTGTGCATCACTTCCTGGTTACGCCAGTCACAGCCGTGACCTCTGACCTGTCACTGATGATTAGCACAGATGAGACATGAACTTTTAAACTGAGGTTTCGCATGTTCTGTTGCTGCTCATCCTCTTTCCTTTGTGTGAGCTGACCTTCGTGCTCCTTGAGGGTGGATGTTGAAGAAGATGAGCCTGAAGGAGTTCACAAAGAGCTCCTGTTGGGTTATGACGGCGGCCTCAGTGTGAGCCTTCAGCTGTCTGCTCTCTTAACTTGATTAAGCTCAGACTGCTGTGCCCCCTCCTCGTCCTTCATTCTCTTTATCTTTTCTCCCTTTTTTCAGTTCTGTTTGCTCTTTTCCTTTTTTCCCTTTCCAAACTGCCTCTGAGCGCTCCAGCTGTCCGCCAGCCTAATTTAATAGTTAAATTAAACAATCATTATCTGTTTACCAGTTTTAACCTTAATCTCTACCCACAGTGACCTTGAACCCTTTTACACCAGAGCTTTAGCATCGGTGTTCACATTCTTTTGACAAAGTAACTCTTTAACCATCTATGCAATTAACGCACTTCCACCAGATTTAGTATCAGTTGATTTAAGTTTGATTGCGGAAATACTTTATTACTGTTAGTTGTTGTATATCAGTGCAAAGCTGCTTTCCTTTGCTTCAAAATCCGTTGGAATTATGCTAATTGCATAGAGTTAACGGTAATTCAAAGAGCGTCAACACAAGAGCTAAGTCTCCGGTGATAAAGGCTTAAGCTAGCTTTACAAACGGAAACAGTTGAACTTCTTTTTACTGTCTACAATCATTTCAACCTGAAGTCCAACATTTCAGTGAAAGTTTCAAGCTTTCACAAACAGCTGGAGGCCATTGGAAACGCAGAGCTGGACTCTTTCATGTCAGTTGTCACAGCCTGCACTGCCCCTTTTTTTGGAGGTTTTGGAAAAACCACACACCGGTCTTCACGCTTTGTGGCTTTTTAGCTGGCTCTTGGGTGGAACTTGCTGAGCAGACACTTATGAAGGCTGTTGTGTGTCAGGGCGCTGCGGCGGTGCGAGCACATGATCCAGCGCTACAGCAGGGAGCTGAACTCGGATGGAGCAGCGATAGGGAAGGCGGTGGAAGACTGCATGAGGGCCATCATTGGAGTCTTGCTCAACCTAACACATGACAACGGTAAGTCTATGCAGCGACCCTGTTCTGCCTGCTGACAGCTCCTAAATGGGTTCTGATCAGTGTTTGTCCACAGAGTGGGGCAGCACCAAGACTGGGGAGCAGCAGGACCTGATCTCCACGGCTTTAAACTGTGTCCTCAAAGTGCCCCAGTATCTCCCTCAGGAGCAGAGGTTTGACATCAGAGTGCTGGTAAGCTCTCACGCTTCACTGGTCTGGTCTAAGTCAGAATGCAGTGTCTTGTCCCCTGAGTGAATTGGTTGTAGGTGGTTCACAGCACTGTCAGCAGGTGTTAGGTTTGGTTCTTTAGGTTGATGCTGGTCATTTCAAAGTCCATCAGATGTGTCAGGTCAGAAGGTTGTTTGAAGTCACAAGGGTTCTAAAAAGGGTTGTTCTTTATTTATTCCATTTGTTTTGTGTTTGTGTTCATTTTTTTGTAGACATGTTTGCTTACAACCTGTCCAGGTTGAACCGAGACAGGCTCTGGCAACCATGTGACCCCGAAAGAGATTTAGCGGGTTTAGAAGACGGATGGATGGATGGATGGATGGATGGATGGATGGATGGATGTTGTGTATTTTGGAATGCTTTTAGCTGATGTGCAGTTCTTTATGAGAAGGAGAGCTTCTATGGCTGCAGCAGCATCCAGAGCGTCTGTATGTCCTCAGGGTCTGGGTCTGCTCATCAACTTGGTGGAGTACAGCGCCAGGAACCGGTACTGCCTGATGGAAATGGAGATGGAGGGGGGACAGGGACCCTGCGACTCCACCGTGCTGCTCACCCCACAGCCCCAGCAGATCACCAGCACCGGCCCGCTGAGCGCCATCGCTGCTCTTGTGCAGGTAGAGTGGCCGTTGGCAGAGTGGTAATGACAGTCCGGTGGAACTTCAGCCCACCTCTACTGGAGCTCTTGTCCCGACTCAACATGTCAGAATTGTTGCTGAGTCAGCCTCTGTTGATGATGACCAGAACTCCTCTTTGTGGTATTCAGCTTTTCATCCAGCGGGAGCAGGCTGCCATTCGGGCAGAGGCACAGACTGATGACCTCATCAAAGAGGCTCCAAAGCCAGCCCTGGACCAGAGTGGCGAGTGGCAGGAGACAGGCGGGGAGATCCAGTGGGTCTCCAATGATTCAGACTCCAACAAACAAGAGGACAGTATTAAAAAGAAGGACGACGAGGACGAGCAGCTGGACCTGAATAAAGGTAGATGATTGTGGTTTTTGTGTGGGCGGTCTTGAGGATTCTGAAGTTCTAATGCAGGATTTTTGTTCAGCTCTTCAACATGCAGGAAAGCACATGGAGGACAGCATCGTGGCCTCCTACACCGCACTGCTGCTGGGTTGTCTCTGCCAGGGGAGCCCGGTAAGTGCATGTGTCAGGTTTCACTGTGCACGGCTCGGTGTTTAGAACAATGGACTCAGCTTTTACAGGGGAGGAGATGCGTATTTGATTTCTTGTTGTTTTATTGTATTTTTGCCTTCTTAAAAAGGAATTGAGAGGCTGTCATCTTAATGGCAGATTCAAACTGTGAGAGAAAATCAAGAAATCCACTTTAACTGATTTCCATACATTTATTTTCATTTTATTATGGGAAAAAAGTATTTTATCCCCAAAACCATGACGAGTTCTGGTTCACACAGACCAGTTAGACTCTCACTAATGAACTGATCACCTGTAGAAAAGATACCTGAACACAGAATCCGTCAGACTCCAAACTCTCCAACATGGGAAAGACTAAAGAGTTTTCAGTGGGAAGGCAGAAGATTGTAGAAAAACTGCAAAACTATCAGCAACAAGCTGGGGGTTAAGGTGACAACTGTTGGTGCCAAAATACAAGAACGTGACCATCATTTAACCTGTAGGTCTGGAGCTCCAAACCAGATCTGACCTGGTAGGGTTTCCATGATCATGAGAACAGTGAGGAATCGGCCTAAAACAACGCAGCAGGAGTTAGTTGATGATCTGGAAGCAGCTGGAACCACAGTCACCAAGAAAACCATTTACGCTGCAATGGTTTAACATGGCAGAGTGGTGGCCAAGTCCCCCTGCTTCAGAAGGCACATGTGCAGACCGCCTGAAGTTTACCAATGAACACCTGCATGATTCACAGAGGGATTAGGAGACGCTGCTGTGGTCAGATCAAACCAAAATGGAGCTCAACTCAACCCATCATGTTTGGAGGAAGAGCAAAGCTGCGTCTGACCCAAGAACACATCCCCCACTGTCAAGCATGGAGGTGGAAGCATTATGCTTTGGGGGTGTTTTTCTGCACAGAGCTACTTCACCGCGTGGATAGGAAGCAGAGCCATGGAGCGTCAAATCCTGAATTTCCTTTCCTCCTTAAGCCAGGGGCTCAATATGGGTCATGGATGTGTCTTTCAAAAGGATCATGATCCAAAACATACAGCCGAGGCAACCAAAGAATGGCTGAGGAAGCAGATCAGGGTCATGGAGCGGTCCAGCCAGTCCCTGAACCATAGTCCTATAGAGAGAATTGAGGCTCAGTTTCCAAGCGACTGCACCAAATCTGAACGATTTAGAAATCCTTAGAACTCCTGATCTGTGCAGAAACCTGATCATCAACTGTGCTGGTCAGAACAATGTCTTGATTTTCTATCATGAACCTACTATTGAGCATTATTGGTTTCTTCTTCAATGGGCAAACCTCCAAAATCAGCTCAAGGGTCAAATACTTATTTATCCTTTAGGAGTTTTGTAGACGAGGAGTGCTGTGAGCTTCTGTGCAGAAGAATCTTGAAATCAGGCTCCACCTTTAACTATAGTGTACATGTTAGACTGCATGGTTAAGTTTGTGCACGTGGTCACCCAGAACTGCTCCCAGAATGATGTGAGAGCTTCTGTCTTGTGTGATGCAGATGAATGTGACTACTGTGAGAGAAAACCTGCCCAGAGGAGACTTCTCCATCATGACGGAGATGCTGAAGAAGTTCCTCAACTTCATGAACCTCACTGTGAGTAACGCCTTCGTCTGTGCTTTCATTAGACTGTTCAGAACCGGTTTAGCTCAGGCGGTTCTGCTGTCGTCTGCTTGTGTTCGCAGTGTGATGTCGGCACAGCTGGACAGAAGTCTATCTCCAGGGTCATCGATTATCTGGAGCACTGCTGAGACACCTGCATGAGCGGCTGTGCTTTAACATTAATGTTGCTCAGCTGTGTTCATGTTGAGGTTCTGACCTCGTCTACCCCCCCACACCTCCATCCTCAAGCTTCTCGTCTTTCAGTGAATTCCAGTGTTTGAGTTTGTTTTCTAGTGTTGAAATTTTATTCTGATCAGACTGAAGGCTTTAACTGAAACTCTTAAACTACATTTCCCATCATACATCTGAGGCATCTCACAATGCTGTTGAGAAAGACCTTGTTTGAATGAAAAGTGCCCCCCCCCCCAAACACAGGAGAAAGCCATGATTTTAGATTTGTGTCATTTCTGCCAGAAATTTTTAACTTGTGAACATTTTTCCAGAGCTCAGCAGGATGAAATAAACACACAAATGTTTTGGTTTCACAACAGTTTTACTCTCACAGAAAGCAGCATTTGTACATAGATGCTGTAAATACATTGAGGGGGGGGGGACGACGCATTTGAGTCTTAACTCTACTTTTGTGAATCTATTTTTCCTTTTCTAAGCGCGTGCTTGTTGTGCGCGGAGGATAGCTGCACCTTTGTACTGATTTCAGGGCGTGTGTCTCACCTGTACAGTCTTCAAAGAATAAAGCTTCATACTTTTAGTAGCCCCGCCTCTCGTGTGCTTTCGCGCATCACTGTCTCTCATGTCGCAGAAAAACCAAAAGTCCATTTGAAGAAGGTCTAAGCGTCACTTTGGCGCGCGCTCTCCCCCGCGTGCTCCTGGGGCGCGCGCGCTCCGTCGTGCAGCAGCTCGCTGAGCGTGCTGATGTAGATCTGCGCCATCTGCAGCGTCTCCGCCTTGGACAGCTTCCTCTGCAGGTTGGGGATGACGCTCCGTAGCCGGTCGAACGCCACGTTCAGACCCAGCATCCGCCGCCTCTCGCGCGCGTTCGCAGCCAGCCGCCGCCGCCGCTGCGCGCGCTCCACGGCGCACTGGTCCGGCTGCAGGAGCCGCAGCGCGCCGCCGGAGGGGCACACGCGCAGCTCCACCACGCACGGCCCGTCGCTGCAGTCGCTCTCCGGGCCGCTGCTCGCCGGGGTTTGGCTCCGCTGCAGCAGCGCGTGCATGTCCGCGGGGCACAGCCCCCCCTGCGACTCCAACGGGACCACGAGGGTTTTACGCGGCGGCATGGCTGCTCCGAGGCGCAGGAGACTCCTCCAGCTCCACACTTCAGGGAGACATTTATGTAGGAGAGTGACACGCGCACGCGCGCGGCGTGCTCCGGGGGCGTGGAGGAGGTCGTGTGCTGCTTAATGAACAGAGCAGCGGGAGGTCCATCAAAAGAGGATTAGACGCGTCTGAGTGCACGCTTTGGACCGAGTCCGGGGAGGAGCCACGGGCACGCGCCAACGCACGCGGCTGCGCTTCTGTTGGAAAGGTCTGAGGCACTTCACGTCTGCTCTGAAATCGATGCTTGAAAGTTTTGCACAAAGCTTTTCAGACCAGCCCGTGTTTGAGTTGACCTTTGACCTCTGTCTTTTTCTCCTTTCAGTCTCCTCCCTGACTCACACCAGAACAGAGCAATCAGCCATCACAACTGTGTCCCCAAACTCCCTGAACCGTCCTTTGGCTCTATGGTTAAAGGAAAGTGTTCTGAATTTTAAAAGTAACTTTAAAGTGTAAATGAAGTAGTGAAGTAAACAAACATATCACTCTGTGAGACCCCTGATCAAAGTACCCAGAAGGCTCCATCAAACGGTCCGCCTTCAGATTTGACAGTCGAACTAAACCTTTGTGACAGATTTGTGAGCGTTGTGTTCAAAATCAGTTGGAGCTCAGTAAGCACAACCAGAATTCATGCGACAGCTGAACTGTATAGTAAGGTGGACTTGCGTCACTTATTACTTTTGGTTTGACTTGATGCACCACCAACAGCAAAATCAACTTTTTTTTCCCCTGCTGACATCACGCTCCACTGCTGCAGTGGGATGGGGATACAGGGTGCCTTTTATTTTGAAAGGGAGTCATGTCTAAAGTTAAAAACGATTTTATGTTTTGTAAAAATGCTGTTTTGTTTCTATGTTTGATTTTTACCTAGTTTATGTATTTATTGACTATTTGGCTCCTACTGCGTTATTGTTGGTGACAAATTGACCCAAATGGGTCTTTAAAGACCCACTACAGCAAAAGTGATGATCTTTCTGTTTTTAACATGTTCTTGTGGACTTATAAAAAATAATGCATTTGACTTGTGTCACTGGTGTGCTGGAGCCTGTCCAGGTACAATCAGGTGAAGGGAGGGTTCACTGTGGACAGTCTGTCCATCACAGCCACCCACACACCTACCTAAAGGGACAGTTTAGAATCAGGAATTAAGCTATGAAGCATGTTTTTGGACTGTAGGAGAAAACTTCACACAGACAGGTGGGTTCTGAGCCACAGCCTTCTCAGTGTGAGGCGAGAGTGTTAACCACGGCACCATTGTGCAACCACACATTATTTCTTCTCCACAAATCTAGACCTGTTGTCTTTTTACACACAGACATTTTCCAGGATGTGGATTTTGCTTCATCCTCATCACTCTTTTGTCATTTACACACTGTTGTGTGTTTGTGCTACAACACACCTCAGTACTGTAAGTTAAACATGGCAACAGTAAAATTCGGTTTGAAACTCTGGTATTTTGAGGCGATATAACGTCTTCCGTGTTGACGCCATTTTCACACGGATGACCATCTTCCATCTGCTGAATATCATCGTTTGGGTTTTCTTTGTTTTTTCAACCGAACCATACTTACATTATTTGTGAGGCTCTGTCAAGCCAAATGCGCCGGGGAGAAGCTAGGCCACTGTGGCTCATGGTGTACAAAGACGTGTGTCATTCTGGACTCAGGTGGGAGGTCATTAGAGGTCACAAGCACAAGGCAGGAATTGAAACGGAAAAATAAAACGGATGTTCACAGCTGACATTTATACGCGTTATGGTGACACCATACCAATAGACTGGTAATCGGGGGTTTCCTTCCACAAAAGAGCTTGGCAACCCTTCTGATGGATGTAAAAGCTTCTGGCTGACGCCTGCTGGATGCATCAGGTAAGGTTTGCCTGAAAGGGCTCATCTGCACAAACTGCAGGGTTTTGAATCCAAAGTTTGTCTTTAAGCCACCTAAATGAACTCTTTGTTCTTGTGACAAAAACAATCAAAAGTTCACCTTTCCTTTGATGGAAGGACGCTGTCAAACGTTCTGCAGTGTGAAGGTCATTCTTTTTTAAAAAACATTTCTTTCTCCTGTTCTAAATTATAGGAGAGCTCTGTCTTCTCTTAGCTGGAACTGTGAGCGAGAGCACAGATCTGCAGATCTTCAGGCTTTGCTCAGATCACAAAAGCTGCCGAAGGTCTAAATCTGAATTTCAGGAATTACTTTCAGGCAGTTTATAATACTGAGAAAAATCCACACTGTTCTCAGGTGTTGAGCATGAAGGATTGGAGTGACTGTGGTTCTGATTGATTTATGTTTGTCAGTCATGGATTCTGAGCAGCCACTAATGATTGGTTTAGAACCGACCTGTGTGTTTCTCTATTAAACTGGATTGTGGGGAGAGTGAATAGCTGCATCCCAGCTGTGCATCATAACGTTCTCCTGAGAACCAGCATAGGGGCACTTTACTGTCACGCTACACTCACACCGGCTGCGAAAACTCGCATTCAGGCGGCCAGTTTCAATGAAAAGTCTGCGTAAAGGTCTGCAAACCCTCACTGTTCTCTGTAAGTCTGTTCTCGGGCTCGATGTTCACTGAACGCATGCTGAAAGCTCAAGCTGAAGAACTTTCAACTTCTTGAAGTCAAACAGCTGAACTTTGACCAATCAGGAACATGGATTTGGTAGTGATGTGTGGATGGTGTCCTTTCAAAAACACAGAGGTGTAAATTGATCATGGAGGAGAAATGAATAACTGGTTATAATTCTATGACACCAAGTCTTTCAAATATGGGAATGGAGCTGTGACAGAAAAAGCCTGGAGTGACATTCACACCGAGCCTCTTCCAACTGAGGAGGTAAACCGTAGAGAAGCCCCTCCGTGCTGCTCCCTGTTTGTCTGTTGCTGGTCTGATGTGAACACCACGCACGGCGTGTTCTTGAAAACGCAGCACATGCTGTTGTGACTGTTGCATCAGTGTTGGAGGCGTGATATGTCTCCAGACTTCAGGAACCATCACTGCTTCCTCTGATGGTGTTGAACTTGTGATGGTGTTAACCTGTGTTAAAGCGGGCGGCTGAAGCAGATCAGTTCCTTCAGTTCCTACAGCATGACTTTAGTAAAATAGAAGTTATCGTGACAGAATGAACTCAAGATTTGTTTTACAGCTGTGGAATTGTTCTGCCTGATCTGCCTCAACCTTCTGTGAGGCTCATTATGATGCAGCGTTGGTCTGCCGTGTCACCAGCACTCAAACTGCTGACTGGCGTTAAGGTCAACATGCTAGCTGCCTGCATTTGAATCAGCTGCTTTAGCAGGACGGACAACGCGCAGCAATGAGAGCTTAGTCTCAGGATGGCCCCACCATACAGCTTATAAAGGAATAGAAACAAGTCATCTCAACTGCTTGGATTTTTAGACATTTTAAAATCGCTTAAACCCTTTAAACTGGAGTTGTCGCCAGCGGCGACAAAATAACACACACTCTTTGACTTACAGTAACCCGACTGGGGCGGAGCTACTGTAGCCACCCGTTGATAGGCAGAAAGTGATGACATCAGAAAGCGCTAACAAAGCCCTCAATTAAGTTTCCAACCTTTCTGCACCTAAAGCTCCAGCTCTTTACCTGCAGTCTGAAAGAACAAGAGCGGCTTTTTCTCTCCCTTCTAGCCCAGAACCGAGCTGCGGAGCGCCGTTTGTGAGGACGTTCCACCTGACATTTCTTTTTAATCATGCCAAATTCTTTTGTGGAGTTTTGAATCCTCCCTCTTGTAAGGTGGTTTAGTGGTTAGCATTTGTATTTCACAGAAAGAGGATCCTGGTTCAAATCCCAGCTGGAACCTTTCTGTGTGGAGCGTGCACATTCTCCTTGTCCATGTGTTGGTTTGCAGGAACCCCCACAGGTTTCCTCCCGCAGTGCAGAAACGTGCTTCTTATAGGTTGCTGGTGTCTCTAAAGTATCCTTGGTGTGAGAATAGGTGGATTTTAGAAAATGATGGACGGACAGTTTAGGTGATGAATGCAAATGCTTGGACAACAACATAAAAATGAACATAAAGACGTTGGCGTTGAACCTATTGTCACTGTAAAGCCACTTTCACACCGTGCTCAGTAACGTGCATTCAAGCGGCCACTTCCAATGAAAAGTCTTTGTAAATGCACGTTCCAGGCTTCAGGTTTACAGCTCAGACATTCATGCGTCAGGTTTCTACCAACGACAGCTCTACATACAAGATGTGCAGAATGGAACGAGCGATGAAAGTGGAACCAGGACTTGGATTTAACAGTGATGTATGGATGACGTCCTCTTTACTTCACAGAAGTGCCCATTTAAAAATGAATCATGGAGGAGAAATTAAATATATTGTGGTTTGTGCCTGGCTGGAGTTCTATGACATCAAGTCTTTTGTTTATTGGAATTGCGATTCACCAGGTTTTTGCACCAAGGTGGCAAACATGCACCGGTAAACAGTACAAAAAGAAGAAGCCCCTCCCTGCTTGTGCAGTGTGAACACCGTGCTAGACGTGTTCAATAACCCGGATTTAGCGGGCTCTTGGAATGTGCGCACCATCTTTCTGCTGCTGGGTTTAACACAGAAGCAGTTTTACATCCAAACGTTCATTTATCAGAAAACATCAACAGTCAATAAACATTTCAGCAGTTTCAGTGAAATAATCCTAAATCAAATACAAACAACACATGAAGTGATTTGGACAAAGGTACATAACGATCCCCTTGTTTGCATCAACTTGTGCTACATCTTCTCTCCCGTACCCCTCTGGAAGATATTCATCTCGTTTTCCAGGGTTATTGAGAGTGTAGCGCTCGCCTGCAGAGGAAGCTTTTTGATGAGTGACAGTAAGTGCCCCCCTCTGGACTTTTTGTAATAGGATTTAGCAGCGTGTCCCGGAGGCTGTGTGCCAGAACTGTGGCGGTCTGGATCGGGCCTTAAAGGAGGCCTCGGCGTGGCGCAGCGAGGCCTCAAAGATGGCTGGGGGACACACACAGAGCAGAATGGGCTCCTTATGGACTCCGGTGTCTCAGGACTCTTTTCATTGGTGGGGGAGTGTTTGCTGCGCCTCTCCAAAGACAGTTGTTGGCACGCTCCGCTTTATTAAACCTAATGAAATGGCTCATTGCAGCCAGAGAACAGACACAGGCTGCAGATCAAACCCCTGCAGGGCGCTTTGCCTTCAGGTTACGCCCACCTGCCAGCTGTCAGCGGCCAGCCAGGATCTCATCAAACTTGAAGCGACAGACTTTTGAGGATTTCACCAAGATGGTAAACCCGTCAGAAAAGTTGTCTCCTCTTGGGGGAAGCCAGACCTTTCCTTAAATAAAAAAGTCTTACAGATTTGACTGTCTGTGAGACGGTTCCACAGCTGAGATCAAGACTTTCTCTCTGATTCTTCTAATTAAAATGGAGAAAGTTTTCATTTCATGACTTCATAAGAGCAGTGCAGTTCTCTTGGAAATGTTAATAAATCACAGTTAAAAATACCTTTGACCCCAGTATGCATGCTTATTACCATAATTACTTACCATAATTCCGTCAAAGGTTAAAGAGTTACGGTAGTTGAAAGAATGTAACCTCTGGAGCTGAAGCTGTTAAAGGGTTAATAATAGGGATGTAATGATTCATTTTACCAACGGTTCGATTAGAATCATAACTTGTGGTTGAAGATACATTTCATAGTGGATATTGGTTCAGTTGGAATGATCTGATTCTCTGATCTAAAATGGATCAGAACATCTTCATCCAGAACTTCAACAGTGAGACTCAGAGATAAATTCCTGCTACTGAACAGTGAAGTTTTCCAGATTCTTGTGTTTCTTCAAGATAATCAAGTGTAAATAAATATATTTACAAACAAACAAGTAAACAAGAATGAAAGTTAAATCCATTCACATTAGAGTTTGATGAAGTTCATTCCACTGTTATTTTTCCACATCAGAATAATCCAAAGGAACATTATTAGAACATTCTAGAACACTGTATGATCACATGACTTTGTAAATTCAAAGTGTTTCCACACATTGAACTGGAATGATGGTTGATCAGTTTCTGCTGCATCACATGGGTGTTGTTCTGGGATGGACTTGGTTGTTTTTAATGTTATAGTAGAATGAATCCCCCAAACCTCAGTCCAAATGGTATGTCCGAGACTGACTATTAATTTCTCATTTTGAAACATTTTTGTGACAGTAAAGGTCGATTCGATTCAATGAACAACTGGCCTCAGATCAAACTGGTTGCAGAAATTGATTTATGAGTTAATCATTACACCCCTAGTTAATAACAAAGAGCAGTTCTTTTAGGACTGGTTATGGTGTACTTGTTCATACACAACCGTACAACATGTACACAGCAGGATGATGATCTGTGAGGATCTAAAAAAGTGAACCCTGAAGAGGATTTACCAATTTGTTGGACGTTAACTCCGCCCACCTCAGCTACATTCTGAAGTAGTAGATTGCTGCCGAGTTTCACTTCTGTGTCTGCTTCAATATTTTAAATAAAAAGGTTCCCATTGGTCTTTTCATTACGATTATGCTCATAAATCTAATTTTAAGCTTGATCTTCTTTAAACATGTCCTACATCATGAGAAAAACACTACAAGAACATGTTAAAGACATGGGCTTCATTGGAGCTTTGTGTCTCCATGGTAACTGTTTGTAGAGACAGATGTTAGATTCTGATGCTCACTTACTTGGAGGCCTGGCTGCAGAGCTGTCTCACTGTGGGGAACAAACCCTTTCCTGCAATGTTTGTGTTCCTCATCACACAAGAACAGATGACGGACAGGTCAGAGGTCAAAGAGCAGGAGATTAGTTCTGCTTGTTAATGTGCTGCACTTTATTAAAGCCAATGAAACGGCTCGTTGCAGCGAGACACGGGCCGCAGATCAAGCCTCTCTGAGGCAAAGAGGAAACATCGTCTCATGCTGCTCTGACACGTTTACCAGCTAAAATCTCTTTCTCCCTTCAAAGGCAGATTAACAGGTTTCCTTAATCAGCAGAGATGTGAAAGGTCAGAAGGTCACAGCATGAGAGGATGGGGCTTCCAGCTTTACAACGAATTCCCACGTAGATGTCTGAGAAATGATCACAGTTTACAAAGATGAAATGATGATCCCCCTGAAACTAAAGCATCTTGTGACATTGTTCTTCTGATTGTTTCATCATGTGAAGTTCAGCATCATCTTCTTTATCAAAGCAGATTCAAGGATCTGCTCAGTTCACACATCCTCTGAACTCAATGGTTTCTGTTTGTCCTCTCAAATCTTTGTTTTTTTCCCTTGATTTCACATTTTTCTTTCGGTTATTTCTAATGAATTTTCTTTGAACCTTTTTCAATTGGATGCGTCTTTTGAACGTTTGTTTCCTTGTTTCCTTGCTCTCGCTGAAGAGCTGGATTTTGCAGATCTGGAAGCAGATCTCTGACCTCCAAACTCATGCTGAAAGCTCTCTGGTCAGTCAGCAGCTGCTGCTTCTTCAAAAGCTTCTGGCTTGTTTGAATTTTGAGAAGTTCCACTAATTTGATGCATTTATTCTTCTACCTGATCCAAAAATGTCAGTTATTATGATGAGTATTTTATTTCCAATGTTTTCAGCTGTTGATCAGACTAATTTGGTCTCTAAATGTTCTTCAAACTGGAAAATTCTGGACTCCGTCTCTTTGGTTTGGCTTTGAAACATTGCTGCTCCTATAGATTTGACAGGGTCTCTGGTTCATTGATCTTCTGACTTTCTCCTGATCATTTGGAAGAAACTTGAACCTGAAAAACCTGAATGAATCTGGAAAAATCTTCACTCAAAACGTTTTGCTGCACAAAAATTAAAGCCAGCCAGCCAGCCAACCAACCAGCCAGCCAGAGTTTGTTACCTCTGGTGGAGTCTTGACCAGGGAAGTGCCAGAAGCAGCTGGACGGTCCAATTCAGCGCTCCACAAGACACTGTAGATCTGTGGTATATCTTGGCGCCAAATGACAAACACCTCGTTTTCCGTTTTATATGTGCACCATTTCGCAACGTGATTATCTGATCAGTTGCTGCTTAAGCATTTTTGTGTCCAGCATCTGAGGCTGTAGAAAAGTTTGTGCCTGTGGATCTGTGAGTGAGCACTTGTAGAAAGCGTAACGCTCATGTGGGATATGTGCACTTGGAAAAAAAACTGAAAATGTTTTTGAAAAAAGACAAAGTGGTAAAATAAAAGTCAAAGCTTTTATGCACTTACAAGTTAATTTGGTTTTACAAATGCCCCCATTGTGTTTGTACATGCAAAACGTATGAAAGGAATGAACGTTTTATAGCTGGAGCTGGAGGGTTCCTTTATTTTAGATAATAAAAAAAGACTGGAAAGAGCGTCGGACTGCTCAGAGGCGTCTGCTTGAGAGCAGGACCACACATTCAGGAGGACTGACCCAGACTACAGCAGAGGCTCAAGTCCAATCAGAAAAGCACCTCAAAAAGACAGTGTGAAGATCTTTTTGAATGTTAAAGCCCAGACATGCAAGAGTGTGAGCTCCTTCACAAACATGGACCCAAAGCTCGGATTCCCGCTTATTCTTGACAGTCAGTCAGTCTGCAAAACCTTTTTTCCCATGGAGACTCACAGCTTTTCATTTTGTTTGTTTTTAGTTTTAGTTTTTGTTTAGTTTTTGTTTTTGTTTGTTTGTTGTTGTTCATAGAACACAGGAGGACGGACCAGCTCTGACTCAACTTCTACTGAAGTGATGGCTTGAGACAGTAGGGGGCACCGTTTCATCACAAGTGGAGATGGATTGGAGTCTGGGGTTAATAACTCAGAAGGAGAACTGCTTCAGAAGGATTCAAAATATAACGGCAGGAGTGTGGATGCACCACACCTTTTGTACGATAAACCTTTTGTAAATGTATAAATACATTCTAAATACATGACTTGTTAATGTAAATCCTGTGATTTTTGGATTCTTAGCTGGTCCTCATGCAGCTCACTAATAAATGAAACTGCAGAAAAAAGACCATCATCGACCAAAGTAGGATATTTCCATCGTCTCACATCATCACAAGTCCCAGCTGAGCCTTTGTACAGGTGATGAGCTGCAGTCTGTCGCTGTCACAATCACCAGTACAAAACAAAATCCTAGAAAATGAACACTCAGCTGCTGTCTGGTTTGGTTCTGCTCAGCATCCAAAGAAAACTCAGATCCAACACTACCTTTTATGTGGCTTGTGTGTGTTCATCAGCAGAACAACCTGAGCTCACATCCACACAGCAGCTGAAATATCTTTGAATCATCAGATTCCAGAATTCAGAGTTAAGGTTTTTGTTGTTATTCCTGTCCATTAATGTACTATGAATGCATGTCCATAAACATGCTTCATAGGTTATCTGGTCACTTGAAATTGTGTGAATGTGAGTGTGTCTGGGTGTGTGTTTGTGGCTCTGCGACAGACTGGCGGCCTGTCCAGGATGTCCTCTGCCTTATGGCCGGGTTGGGCTGCGGCAGCCTCCTGACCCCGGAACGGTTCAGAAAATGCATGGATGGATCATAATGGATCCACTCCTGCTTGTTTTAGTTCTTCATCTGCTGTTGCTTATCACCTCGTCTTACCTCAAAGGGGGAAATTCCATTTTCCAAATTCACCCAATCCCTTTTGGGGCCACAGTTGCTGGAGCCTATCCCAGCTGCTGTTGGGAGGTGTTAGGGAACCCCCTGGACAGGTCACCAGTCTGTCACAGGACCAGGGAGGAAATAGCAAAATGATCTCTTTGCCACTCTTCAACCGTAACGTAATGAATGTAATTCCAGCAGACAAAAGCAGCCCTTTACGCGAGTGAGGCGTTTAATCAACATTAATCAGCTGATTGAAGTTGACTGTGTAAACGGCCAAAGAGTTCAGTGTGTTAAAGAATGCGTGTTATTTAGGTGTCGCCGGTGAAACCTCCAGTGCTAAAGAATCGGTTAAAAGGTCACAAATTTGACCCAGAGTTCTGGACATCCTATGAGGTTTTTCTCTTTATGTGGATTTTCATGATGAAACCATAGTCGCCTGCTTTTCTTAGAAAACATTTAATGTTTTCTTGATTCACCTTGACTCATTTAAAAACAACACATTGTTTCCCAACACATATTTAGGTTTCCAGAGAGCAAACAGAGGCCGAGGGGAGCATCATCTTCTCTTCTCAGAGATCCCTGGTAGGCCAGTGAGGACCAGGACACGTCTTTTCTCTTTTACAGAGGTAGCTGACTAGAAGCAGTAAAGAGTGTCTAAACTGCAGCACGGCGGCTGTGTGGAGCTGAGAAAAGGCCCTCGGGCATGCTGTGAAAAACTCTTCGTCAGCTCAGACCTGTCATCGCTGCGGCGTCTTCACAACGCTGGCAGTGCAGGGAAAGTTAAGAGCGGCCTGGACATATGGCTGATCCTGTCCCAGCAGACACACACCATCCACAAAACACTTAAGTGTTTTCTGTTGAGTGACAGAAGCACAAACACACAGACTCTCCAAACCTGCTGGTTTTGCTGCCGCTTTAAAGCTGGTCTGAGCTTCAGCTTTTCTTTCTTTTTGTAATTAGAGATGGAGACTCATCCGACCAGAAAACGTTTTCCATCTTCTATGGTCCAGTTCTGGTGATCCTGTGTGAATTGTAGCCTCAGTTTCCTGTTCTTAGCTGACAGGAGTGGTACCGGTGTGTCACTCATCAAGGACATCAGGGTTGGACGTGTTGTGTGTTCAGAGATGCTCTTCTGCAGACTTCCAGTGGTTATTTGAGTCTCTGTTCTATCAGCTGGAACCAGTCTGGTCATTCTCTGACCACTGACATCAACAACCATGCCCCGTTCAAAGTCCCTTCAATCCCCTTTCTTCTCCATTCTGATGATCGGTTTGAAACTGCAGCAGATAGTCTTGCTCATGTCTACACATCAGTGCATTCAATTGCTGCCATAATACTGGCTGATTAGACAATTGTGCTAATGAGCAGTTGTGACTAATTAAGTGTTCAGTGATTCTAAATAGCCCAATAAATCAAAACTTTGAAAAAAAATGAAGCCTAAAATAAAATATCAATGTATTTGTGAATGCAAATGTTAGGTATAACAATGATTTTCTAAACCAGCTTTGTTTCCATTTAGGGTCATGTGGTTGCTGGAGCCTATCCAGCGACTAATGGGTGAACTTGGGGTAGTGCTGTTAGCAGCTCTTCCCCCGTTGTATGAATGCGTGAATACATGAGTTTGATTGTTACTGTGAAGCGCAAGAAGGTAGAAAAAATGAAAAGTGTTTGCCAGTTTCCTTCAGAGCCGTTCAGGTCTTTATGTTTCTCACTAACCTCACGCCTTCATTCAGCCGATGGGAACAGTTGCCCTCCTTTCACCAAAGACGTGTCATTTCCAATGTTCTCTGTAAGTGTAATGGAGATGGGTGGGGGGCATACTGATCTGACTGTAGGTCTGCTCATGAAGATGCATTTTTAATGAAGCTGTTAGTTTATGATGAATTAGAGCTCGTTCTAATGAGCTCTTAGATATATTATTGTGGTTCTGAGACATTTACTTGAAAGAGTTCAAACTTCCCTTTAAGCTCATTAACGTAGAGGAAAGTCTTACCCAGAAGAACAGCAGAACTTACTTAATGTCCCATTAGAGTCACATTTGTGATGTTTAAAGTCTGGTCTCCTGAACAGAAAGGAACCTTGAGTGAAACGTCAGTCATTGTGATGGGAGTTTTTGTGTCTGCAAGAATGTCTTCCATCAGTTTGTGAAAACGGGCTTCTGCAGCAGAACAACAAGCAAAGTGCAGTGGTATGATGCCTTCTGACCCGTGTCATTTCTCAGACTGTGAGACAGGAAGGAAGAACTGGGAATCCGTTGATGAGGAATACATTCCTGGGCCATTCCTGGGCCAGAGAAACCCTCTTTGGACATCTTGTCAAGACACTTGAGGATCTGGCTTCTCTTTGGATTGTAAAAAGTCCTACTGTGACATAAATCCTCTAGAAGTTACTTCCCAAACCAGATTTTCTGATGAACAAAACACTTCACAACTCCGAAGAAAGATTTCTGGAAATTGAAATTTACCTAAAAGGTTTTCAAAGAAAACTCGCCGTCATAGAAAGAGTCCCTGAATGACTGCAGGATTTTCTGACACATCTTCACAGCAGGACAGAGCAGCTTCACTCAGGACAAGCTGAGATTCAGGGTTGATTTCAAATGAGCTTTTTTCTTTGGTTTTAAACATCCATTCTTTTATGTGTAATGTTGAATGTGAAGGACATTTACAGTGGAATGATCAGGTTCACATAAAATTCAGTTGATTGGGTTAACTTTAAGTTTGGAATTATATATCATTATATATATATCACATTATCATTAAATATCATCTAGAACACAAGTTTTCACTTTGACTCATTACTTTTAGTAAATCATCGTTTTCATTCAGAATTTAAAAGTTGATGTTTAGACTTCATTTAAGCTAAACTCAAGTTTATGTAAATGTAATGCAAACATGTTTTTTATCATCGAAGAATGTTGATTTTGTTTTCACATCACCTTTGATTTGATGATAAAATCTTTTTTGTGTCACATCATTGAATACTGACAACAATGACGACCTGCCGATGAAAACGGTGTTTCTAACATGTTCTAGCAGCTTTTCTCTGATGATGGAGGACATGGGTTAAGAAATCTAAGATAAAAGTTGAGCTTGAGTGAAGCTAATCTCCATTTTGCGTATAGACGCACTTTGTAATTTTATTTTGTGTGGTGTGCATATGTCATGGTGCATTGAGAATGTGCGAGCAGTGTGTGATTGCGATAGCGTGCAGGGAGCATTGACCAGGCTACTGGGCGGCCGGTGGCACTTGGTACCGACGGCCGCCGTCCTAGAACATTTACACATCGTCCAATCAGAGCAGCTGCTGGCCGGAGATCTGGCTGCCAGCGACTGCCCAGCTGTCTGCTGATTGTGTGACAGCATCATCGGCCTGACTGATGGTCAGAGGATGGTCTGCATTCATGACCAAATACAAATGACCATTCATCTCCAAACTGGAGATTTGAGCAGTTTAACTTGATTGTTTTCTTTAGATGACAACACTTTTGAACCGTACTGAGGCATCACTTTGCTCAAACACCAACTTTCCCACTCCTACACACAGAGACACTCTCTTACACCCAATATTGAATTTACCTGTAAATCTCAGTTAATATTTGCCATTTAAAATATTATGACAAATATCAAAAAGATATTTGTTCATTTTGTATTTTTCTTTGTGAATATGTCCCTTCAGATGAGAATTGACTTCCTGAAGTGTTGAGACAGATCAAGAAAAGGATTTTTTAAAAAAGTAATGAGTTATTTTTCCTTCTTTTACAGAAAGTTTACAAAACAAATGATTTCATGAAAGTTTCTTTAATTTAATAAAAGTCAAATACTAATCGAATTTGAAACACTAAACGTTTCAACAATGGGGATCTGTTTTCATGACCGTAACCCTTTTACTTCCACGACTCTGTCCAAGAGCGCTTCAGGTGTTGTTAAAGGGTTACATAGATGTTCAGAATACGAATGTGTTGTTTAGCAGTTCTGCAGAGGAGAGGCTGAACTCCTGCACACGTACTGAAGGCTGGTTTGTCTTCCATCCTCTAAAGTCACTGCCTAAAATGAAGAAAATTAAACATGAAACCTGTGTTTATAATAAACGACAGACTCATGCTTTATGTTTCAATATTAATCTAGATCTGGGTTTAAAAAACAATGATCTGACTCGCCCTCTCAGCTATTAATGTTCAAAGAACAGGAAGTTGGAAGGCTCTGTGTTTTAGATTCAGAGGTCATCATCCTCCTGCGATGCAAATTCCATTTCAATCTTTAAAATGGGAGATGTTAATGATGAGCAGAGTATGCAGATATTCTTCAGTTCATAAATAATAGAGCTTTTGGAGAACACTGACAAGATGTCAAAACATCTCATTTGGAATTCACCAAACTTTGGCTTTTCCTGCTGCAGAGAAAGAATCTCTTCCTCTTTCTGCCCCAGACAACCTCACAGGCAGCCGAGGCAGAGCTGCAGAGCTGTCAGTCAACCTCTGTGTCGGTAAGTCTGCCAACACAACCGGTGACTGAGCTTGCAGCGCCGCACTGTTCTGACTAATGTGCTGCTAAAAGAGCTATAACTTTCATAACCAGTTTCATAACCATCTGAAATTGGAGCAACGGGGAGTAGCCAGAGAAGTAGGAAGCAATGGAAACTCGGCCAGTGTTTCCCTGAAATGGTTTTACGCTAACGTGAACCAAACCGCCTGCAAAACCTCCAAGGTTCCAACAAGGTTTCTTTGGGGAGAGTTATTATCCAAAACGTGTTCTGCCGAGAACAGAAATAAAGTGGTTGGAAGCGAAGCAGATGGTGCCGGCGTTTCTGCAGCTCCTCACTACACCACGATTACCCAGCAGCATTTTTCCAACTGTTTGTCACCATTCCTGCTTTCTCTGATTCAAACTGTGCGCTACTTTCTCGTTGTGTTACATGGAGCGTATGTGGTTTCTTACTTTAGTTCTCCTGCTCTCTTTGGTCCATGGGCTGTCTGTCTGCATTCACACTGAAAAGAACCACATTAGCGTTTACTTGCAAGTGCCCAGAGACCCTCATTTAAGAGAAGATAAGATATCAGTCGTTTGATCCAAACCAGAGTTCAGGTGAGTTTTCACAACAGTCTAACCAAGAGGAAACCAGTTCCATGTTAAATCAGTTCATTTCTGTCCAACAATGACCATCTGTGAAGCTCTCAACGAAGCTCACTTCTACTTTTCTGTGGAGACTGACAGGAAAAAGGGATTTGTGTGGTGTTAGCATGTTCTCTGTTTGTGGGTTTTCTTCCGGCACTCTGGTTTCCTCCCACAGTCCAAAAATAAAACATGCTTCATAGATGAAATTTTGTTCCTGGATGGGAATATGAGTGTGCAGCCCTGCAGTGGACCGAGGAACCATCCAGGGTGTACCCCATCCTCACCCAACAGTGGCTGGGATAGGCTCCAACAACCTCATGACCCCCAAAGGGACCAAAGTGGGTTTAGAAAATGGATGGATGAAGTTACAGACATGATGCTTTGATTCAGTAAATCTCAAGTCAAATTTAGGAAGTTCTTTCCAGAAAAACTCAGCAAAGTGTAGTATGACGAATGAAATCAAAGATCTGACACTGATATGTTTTCAATCTTTGGTAAAAAAAAAAAAATCAAAAAAACTTTTACTTGAAGATCACTTAAAGCTGCAAAACCTTTGTGTTTTTCAAGTTTGAAAAATACTTTCCAACAAGTCCTATAATTTCATGAAGATTTTAAGGGATTTAAAACCAGTTCAGCTTGTGGATAAGACAGAGTTAAACTCATCAGTTTTCAGGCAGAGTAATGATCTGCACTGAACTGAATTGACCTTCCTGGTCTGGTTCTTGTTTTTCTGCCACGGATGTATTCCACAGTGTGTTCACACACCAAAAGTTCTTTGAGGTTTCCTTTTTTTGTGAGCATCTCTGTGCATGAAGCCCCAGGAGGTGAGAGAAAACCGGGAATGCCTCATTTATAATTTAACGTGAAACATGGCAGTCGGTCCCTGAAGGAGACTAGTTTTGGGGGGGGGGAGTTTCCATCTGTCCTTGAACAGGAAGAACTCACTTTCAATGTTTTTGATGGATAGATGAGACAATGGAAGGAAGAGTTTCAGGCTGGTTGCCTGCAGGGATGTAGTCAGGAGAAGAGAGAGGTCAGACATGATGGAGTGAATGAGTTCATCCCAAAAAACCCCAATCAGTCAGACTTCTGCCTCACAACTTGCTCGTGGGCATGTTGGGCTCAAAAATGTGCATTCCAGGAACCACTTTCAATTAAAAGTCTACGTAAACCAACGTAACACCACTTTCACGTTCACAAGTTTCTAAGTTCGTTTTTGGACTCCACGTACAAAACACAAGAGAATTGGACGTGCGTCAAGAGTTAAACCAGTTAAACTTTGATCAGTCAGGGAATGGGGGGGTCATGAATGGGTAGGGTCCCTTTTAAAACACAGAAGTGTCAGCTGTTTGAGCCCGGCCGAAATGATGTGACACCAAGACTCACCGGTGCAGCACTTTGACGTTTGGCACCAAGCCTTGGTATACGTGCTTGTATTGGTAAGTGACAGACCTGTGTGAACACCAAAAACCCACGGCCAATGTGATCTTGAATGCACCGCACGGGAGTGAACGCATTAGAGAAAGATGCTGTTCTAGTAAGTAACAATCTGCTGTGACAGCTGGAGCTGCTGTTGTCATGAGCTCTGCTGCAGAGTTCTTCATGCTGAGAGTGAAAGAAAATCAGAAGACGTGAGCTGCTGGCTTAATCATCTAAAGTTTCCATGAGGAGGTGAAGGAGAGAACTGCTCAGCCATTTGTTGATGTCCAATCTTGTTCAGAATATCTGATAAATGATGAACGATTTAGAGGAAGTCCAAAAACGTTAACTTTAACTTTAACTTTGGAAAGATGGAGGGGGATGTGAGGTCACATTTTATTATATATATATGTATATATATATATATATATATATCTACACAGACGTCTGCAGCCGAACTGTCAGACTGCATGATTAATGCATCTGCCTCCAGAAACTGCCTCGCTCACACTGTAAACACTGCAAGAAAAACTGACGGAAGTTTTCAGACAAATGTCGTGTGCACACTGGAAATGTCATGAGGGGTTGGCAGCAGCAGTTTGTTTAAAGCCCCTCTCCAATCATCTTTTGATCTATTGTTAAAGGGGTTCCCAGTGGTCTTTTAAATATGATTCTGATGTTTTTAGCCAAAATAAAAACAATCCGTATTTTTCTAGTTTCTGCAGAGCAGCAGGAATTCATTTTCCCACAGATTTGGGTACATGCACATTTAATACCAATTTGAACATCACTGAGTGATGTAAGTTGACATGAAATATATTTTTAGCCCATTTAAAGCTTTCTATGAAATGACATTTCTAAGAATGTCATGTCTGCTTATGTTGAAGTTCAGACACATTTAAGGGACTGGTAGACACCACAAACAACGGTGACCTCCATTAAAACAGGAATTTTGTTCCAATATTTTTGCCTATGAATGGAGCAATAGTCGTGTTTTTGTTTGATTTTCATTGAATCCCGTTCTTTTCTAGAAATGTTTCCAAATAAGATTGGACATTGATGTCTGAAGATGATTAAGACAGAGTGGATTATTTCATGAGGGTGTCTGCATGACAGTACGAGAGCTTCACCTTCACAGGACCTGTGGGTGGTCTGATGTCATCAAACATGTGACTGAGTCATAACTTTTGTTACCTGAATTTGAAGAAGCTCAAAGTTGTGGAGTTTGAAGTGTGCTTTGTTCATCTGTTCACTGCACAGAGTGTGAGGTTCAGGGTTTTTTTTACATGATCTAATTCATCCTTCTGGAGTCAAAAACTGCTGCAACTGTTTATACTTTTGTGTCTCAATCTTAATGTTTTATACATGAAATGTTCTTTAAGGATTTTAACCTTTTAACACTAGTAGGTTTGGTAAAAGATTAAGTTTATTGACTGAAAAGTCAATAGATAAACAGACTAGTATTTAACACAAACAACTACTGTGAAATTTAACGAATAAAAAACATCAAAGAAATACTTTTATCAGGACTAGTTTTAAGTATGAGGTCACGCCCACAAAAACATGGGAATCTGACACTACCTGGATGACAGGCACTGAAATGACCGGGTCTCCCTCTTTATTATTTCAGACACAGTTTATGTTCAGATAAGCGTGTGGTCAAAGACTGGAGCTTCAGTGGCAGATTCATCTTATCTTCATCCAACTTTAAATATTTCACCAAGATAACAACTTTGAGCAGCCAAGCTCCAGCTTATCTCAAAGACTTCACACTTTCATAATTATTCAAACTGAGGACTTGCTTCTCATTCAGGGATCTCTGGTTTTTAGAATTCCCTAAACTAAGATAAAGGCAGAGCCTTCAGGGATAGTGCTCCTTTTTCGTTCCTCTTTCTCTCTCTTCTCCATGAATGTAGATGGCGTTGCTTCAAACACTAACTTGTTTCTTTTCATCCTATTACATGCTTTAGGCAGTCAAATGATTTTTTTAACCAGTGAACACAGCTCGATGTTCATCAATCCATCATTCCTCTGCCAAATTCCAGGAATAAAAGTGTTTTCTCCCAGCAATAGGCCCTCGCTTGACGGCTCAGGTGTTCCAGTGGAGGGCACCTCTTGTATGTAATGCATGCAGCAGGTGGAGCTCAGAGGCACTGTAGCATTAAGAGCTCCCACAGGCAAGAAGCACTTGTGTGTGAATAATGAAAAAGTACAACTATGTCTGGATGGTGTGTTTGATATTCAGCTGATGTCCATTCATTCTCCATTGATGAGCTTGATGCGGCATTCTCGTCAAGCCAGGCGGAGACGGAAGCTGACTGCTGAACAGCTGCTGCAGACTGATCCTTTGCTTCTTCTGCAGCTTCACCTGCAGGCGACAGTCCACCTCCACCTGTTTCCAGGACCACACAACTTCACTGCAACGTGAAGACAAATCTCCACAACTCGGAAAAATGGGGAAACTCAACTCAAGAAACACAACGACCCGAGGTCACTTCTTGATCCTGTTGTGAAACAGACCAACTAACAAAAACAAGAAGACAAACCAGGAGAACATACAGCTGATACAGCTGAATGCACGGCGTGGAAGCCTGAACCGGCCGCCACAAAGCAGAAGATGTACGCTTCTGACGGGGGATTAATCTGCGTTAATAAAAATGAACCCGTCATTGTTCAAAATGAATCTCGTGTGTCAACACGTTCACGGTGACAGTTGTTTTGTATTTTGACATCCATGTAAATGTGTTTGCGACTCACTTCTCCGGTTCAGAAGTGCGGCGCTCAGTTTCATGGTGGCTCCTGCAGAACTCCTGCAAACTTCTCCACAAGAACGCTTGATGTCAGAGTAGATGGAAAGGAGTAAAGGTGAGCACAGCGTGGTTTACATCAAACCCAGGAGAGTGTCAGCCGCCGGAGGTCCGTTTCAGGCGATGACTATCCTGATCAATGTGCCAGAGTTAGATGCATTGCACTCCTGCAGCCCAGACCCCTGTCCCTTTTTCTTTCAGTTGCTAAGCAACCCCAATCTTACATACCTGGGAGGTAGTGAGGTGGATTCAAAACAATCACACGAGGAAAACACATTTCTGACATTCAAAAAAAACGGCCTTCTGTGGCTCAGATGTCATCAACAGTACTGAGAAGCTCCTGATGTTCCTCTGATGTTCAGACCAACAGCTTCTGCCCACATCATTTTGAAGTCCACAATGCCTTCATATCAACATGTAGATAATGTAGATGAAGCTTTGGGGCAGTTTTGATCAAGTAGACCTACCTTATTTCCAGGTACGACGGGCTGCTAATAACTAACAACTTCCCTCTATCAGTCACTCATCACATAAGGCCTCACTCTGAACCAAAAGCTAAAAGGCTTTTTCTTCCTATAGCCAATCACAATCAATGGGGCAACTGTGGTGTAGAGGTATAGCGGTCGACCTCTGATCGGAAGATTTGGTTCTCATCCTGTCTGACCATGAGTTGAAGTGTCCTTGGGCAAGACACTCAATCCCCACATTGCTCCTGGTGGTTGTTGGTTGGTGACTCTGAAGGGTTTTCTACAAAGATGGTAAAGTCATGTATGAGAATGCTCCATAAACCAAATTATTGTCTTTGAATTCATGGATGTTTGTCCACATTCCAAACATATTTGCCAGCTTTCTACACTCTGTTCCCCACCTGAGTCTCTGCTTTGGCCCAGTTTGGCCTCAACCACCAGCAGGATCCAGGTTTATCCGTCATGGTCCGGGGTCATCCCATGTCAGGGGGTGTCATTGGATCTCACTGCCAAACACTTGAGACTTATTTTTTGTTTCACTAATAATTCTCTCACATTCTCTCCTTTTGAAAAATAAACCACCTGTTTTGGATGGGTTGAATTTTATTTCCACTAACAGAGGATAAAGGAGACGGGTGGATGTGGGTGTTATGGAAACCAGGGGGGGCAGGGATTATAGAAAAAAAAACACAAAAAAGGAAGTGACATACACACACACAACAAAACTGTACACACAACAGTAACACATTTATACATATGGGTGGATTAACCAACCCAGTGTGCACGCAGACAACAAATGAGGCACCTGACAGTATAAAGACATGTTCTCAGAGACAATAATCCATCACTCCTCTACAGGGGACGAAGAGGCTTAGCAATGCGCTGTTCACCGTTCAGGACATCCCTTCAGGGGTCGCTACAGCAAATCAGCTTCTCACTGAGTTGCACATTTGGTCTGGCTGAGAGTTTTACCCCAGATGCCCTTCCAGACACAATCCTGTATTTTATCCGGGATGAGGAGCGGCACAGGGAGAACCAGAACTGGTCCCACTGTGGCTACATAGTGAGGTAGTAGCGTGAAGGGTCTTGCCTTAGGACCCAGACTGGACAAAGCTAATGCTGCCCCTGGGAAACAAACACTGGTTTCCCATTCCTAACAGAGTAAGAACAGCTTCTGCTGTATTGACCATATCTGTAAACAGCTCATAATTACTCAAATAGAACACACTTGATAATTGATATGACATTAAATATTCATATTTCTGCTTTACAGAGCTGATGCTTCCATATCTTTCAATCTACTTTGTTTTCACCCAACAGGATCACTAATTCTTCCTAGAACTTCCCAAACCAGGATGGGGCGGAAAAACTGCAGCTCTAAGGAAAAAGTCTGGCTCAGTACTGCTGTGCAGAAACGCTATTACTGGGATCCGTTTATTTCAAAGTCCAGCCCAACCACAGGGGTCATCACTGCAGTGCCCACCCAACACAAGGCAGCCCAGAGCCCCCTCAACATGGAGGTACCCCAGCCACCCCAATGAGAATGAGCACCGCAGCACCAGCTCACCCATAGGCAGGAGGACCCCGGAACAGCGGATTCCAGAGAGGAAACACTGGAGTTAAAGAAGGAATGAATAAAAACAATTGAACAAACACTTCAATATTGTGAATATAATCATAAAACATGGTTAGTATATTAAAATAATAATTGTGTATATAAATTAACTACAAAATGATTCAAATAAAAGTTAATAAATAAAAAGAGAGGAAATGATCTAATTAATTACTACCAAAAGTCCTAAAAAAGCTACATTAAAAAGGTGGGTCTTGAGCCTCTTCGTAAAAACCTCTATGGTCTCTGCGGCCCTGAGGCTCTCTGGCTGTTCCAGAGGTGAGGACCATAATGGTGGAACAAGGCCTCACCATAGGTTTTGGTATTTTTTCAATAATTTCACCTAAAAATGGTAAGTTGGATTCAGGTCTATAATTATCCATCATATTAGGATCCAAATTGTTGTTCTTCAGAAGGGGCCTCACCACCGCCGTCTTACAGGCAGTGGGGAAGACACCCGTCTGAAGAGAGCAGTTTACTATGGCTAAAAGCTCCAGCTTGAAGAATCCAAAACAGGTTTTTAACAGAGAAGTGGGAATGGGGTCTAAAAGGCAGGTTGTAGTGTTTGCTTGGGAAAAAACTCGACCAAGCATCATCTCATCAACCAGGACAAAACTCTCTAGTGTTTCCTCAGGTAAAGCCAACGCCACGGATCTATTACAGTTAGTGCTATGAACTGGTTGAAGGTTAGATCTGATAGCAGTGACTTTACTCCTGAAGTGGTCTGCAAAGTCCTCAAAGAACCTTCAGTAAAGCACAGTGGGGTTCTTTGTCGAATGTGGGATCAAATGAGAGCAGCAGTCTGGATCCTTTCAGGCAGTTTCCTGTCATCTTTAGTTCAGCCAGAGCTTGAATATTCTGTACCAGAAACTTTGCAGAAGGTCCATGCGGGCAATTAGAGATCTGCAAAGTCTGTGAGTGAGGCATTTAGATTTATTAAAATCTTTGTTTGATAAAAAATCTATTGTTTTAAAAAGAAACTGGGGGTTGATTTTCTGACAAAACAACTAAGAATAAAAGTGTGTTTTTCGCTCAAACTATGATTTCAGGCATATTTCAATCCAGAGTGCTTATCTTTACTTTTCTGGTAGTATTTTTGTCTTGATGAAGGGCATATACAAAGAAAATAAAGATTAATACTGTGTTTCTAAGATATTCTTTGATCAAATCGCCGGGAATCGGGAGCAGATAAAAAATGTTGTTGGAAAAAGATTGTAGTTGTTACATAGAAGCTCCCATGGCATCCACAAGCTCCCTGCTTCGCTCCATTCTGATGTATCCACTTCAGATCAATAGATCCATGAACGTCTTTGTTTTCCTCGTCTGAGCTGGAATCTGGATCAAAACTGTACAGTGGATAGATCTGATATTGCTCACCATTTTGTAATGTTAGGTTGGGGGTGTTAGGGCTGTAAGCTAGCAGGAGAGAGTGTAAACAGATGGATGATGGGAAATGAAAGCACGCTCACTCCAAAACAACAGTCATATCTTAGATATAAATTTCATATGAACGACACTGTTTTTTGGGGCTAAAAATGGCATAATCCTAATAAAAGACTTCTGGGAACGCTTTTAAAGCGTTGGTTCTTCTTCTGGGGTTCTTTGCTGCATCCTTTTATTTCATCAGCTTTTGATTCCCTTTGAGACTGAAGCTTGTTGTGGAGTTTTCAGACTGTATAAACAGTTTAACTCATTTAGGTGTTGTGCTTTCACTTTGTGTGCCTGTTGGGATTTTAAAATTCACAAGTTATTTTGTGCCCCGTTATTCCCATGTCTTTGGTTTAAGTTGTCATTTCTTTAGCTAATTTAGCATGATATTTAAGCATTTAGTTTGGCTTTTTTTGTTCTTTTACTTTGTTTGTAGCATCTTCCTTCGCCGATTCAGAAATTTGCAGCAGTTGATTTAACATTTTTATTCATGTTTATTGTCAAACGCCTCATGCCTTAGTAAGCTGATGTGCAGCTTACTCTCATACCTCACCTTCAGCTCAGTTTTGATGCGTTTTTCACAGGAACATTTGACTTCTTCCTTCCTGCAGACTTTGCCTGCAGTCTTCCACGACCTCTACGACTGTGGTTTCACTAGCACAGCTCCTATGCATCTTGCTGCTTCGCTGCAAATAGTTTATCTGGATCCTTCTGAAGCAGTTTTCCTTTAGTTGCACTGATCCACTCTCTTTTCCCAAATCAGTCTCTTCACAGCTCTGCAGGCCACCGTAATGAACGCTGAACAGCCACGAGGAAGCCAGGTGTTGCTGTGTAAAACACGCCAATACTGCCTGGTTTTGTGGGGAGCCACTGAGGCAGAAAATGGGTAGAATATAGAAAGAGAGGAGGCATCTAAACACAACAGTGTGAGTTGAATGGGAATGAAGCAGCAATGATCCGGGCAGTAATGCGTGGAAAGAGGGGCTGGAGGGGGAAAGAGGTAGAAACAGACCCCACGTCATGTAAATACAACATTACCACCCCAGAAGGTAAAAAGCTATGATTTTATCCTCACATCTCATTGATACAAATGGTTCCCACACAGAGCTAAATGTGTCTGAACTGGCCTGGAAGCATTTTCACTATTTGACTCAGTATTTCCGTATCGTTTAGTCGCCTAATTTATTTCATATTATACTCAGCGCAATTCATTTCCTCTACTTGAGTAAGCAAATATTTGGCATTTTTTTGAAATGCTTGAACATTTTTCAGCTTTACTGAGCCTCTTTTTGGCTTCCACATTTTGCTGTATTTTTGTGCCATTCAACATCACCAGGCGTCTTTTTCCACATCAAACTTTAAAAAAAAAAAAAACAATGTCAGCTTTTAGCAATGGATACATATTATCTGATATTACAGTAAATAACTAAATATGTTTATTTTAAGAAAGAGACATTGCATGTTAATGAACATTTAAAGCAAATATATATGTACACATTTAAATATACATATAAAATACGGAATATAAAACAAAAGAAAAACTGAAATAAAGGATCATTTACAAAATGCAAATACATACTGGATATCCAGTAAAAACCAAACTGGATATTTTAAAATCAGTGTCTGTTTAGTAATAACATAGTCCTGGTCACGTGTGATTACATGAGATTTCTGAATCCTCTGTTTCAATCATTTTTTTAAAGGTGACAAAACTTTTTTAGTTATTATTTTATCATTTTGTGCATCATTTAACATTTGTTTGTGGCTGTTCATGATCATTCCACTACCTTTTGTGGCTTTTTTACCTTCTACGGTGGCCCTGAAGAAAAGGCAAACAAATGAGAGAAGAACAACATTGTACTTTAGAAAATTAAAAAAAAAAAATTCCAGAAACCAAATGTAAAAAAAAATGGTTTTCAGACTAAAAAGTAATTTCCAAAAGTGAAAATGAAATGTTATAAAATGAAGATAAATAAAATAGGAAACATTAGGTATTAGGGTTTTTCTGTAATGTAATGTTGCTTTGTCAATGTTTGTTTTCTGTTTGAATCGTTACTGTTTTTGAATTGAGCGAACTGATGATGTGATTTGCACTTCAGGGCCACCGTAGCACTCTTTAGGTGATGAAACCTTTAGAAAGTGCACCGGCACAAAAGAAAGTCTTTCCTACAAATATTTCAAATGTTGAATTACTGTGATTTCAACAAGTTGATGTTTCGGAATTGATTCATGCATTAAGAAGTATTCAAATGTTTTATTCCTGCTGGACTCGCTCCATGCTGCCTTTTATAAGACACACAACATTGATCCGATCAATGAGGAGCATGTCTGCAGTTTGTGGACTCTGCACTTTTTTATCTGCTCTGCCCATGTTTGCTTCAGTAAACCTGATAATACATTATATCGAGCGGCTGTCTGCTCTTTATCGACTTTGGTCTTCTGAAGACTGACTGTCACCCGGGGCTTCCAGCTCCACTGAACTCTAAAACAGACTCTTTCAGAAACGGGTTTTCTGACATGATGTTCCATTTAATCTGGATTTAGCTCATGTTTCTTCAGTGACTCGTGTGGCTTCCATCAATAATCATGTCTATTATTGCTGTGTGTTTGCTGATGCCTAATGACCATGACAACAATCTCAGAGAAAAGGGCCTTAAACAGAACTCAGTGGTGTCAGCTATGATGTCCAACATTAGATGTGTGCTGCGCTCCTTTTTTAAAACTGAGTTCAAATGTTGGTCAGGGCAGCGCAACCGGAACAATTCCTTCATGCCTGTTTTCAGACAGGGTCAGCGTGACTGAATTACAACTTTAAATTACATTTCAAACAGGCTGTTAGTCAGATTGCTACAAAAACATCCTTAAAGACCAACCATGGACCCATAAAAATCTGAGCTAGGCTAACACATGCAAGTTCACCAGAATATTTACCCACAATACATTGTGGGCTCCTACATGTGACCATGTCTGCATGGAGGCAGCAGATGTCTAAATGTTTGGTGGGGAGGCATTTGGGTGCCAAATGCCAAAGAAGCCGAAACTTAAAAATGGAGATTTTTCTGAGATGAGTGGATCCAGCAGAACGCTGTGTCCCTATCTGACTGCAGCAGCGTTCATGACGGGATTAATGGGATCCAGCGCTGTGTTGGAACACTGTGGGTGAGCAGGGAGCATGTTTGTGTGGTTGCTCTTATCTGCCTCCCCTGGTGGTGCAGGTCATCAAGCTGGACTGGAAACATGGCCGAGCAGGATTCTTTCCACTGATTCTCATTAAATGAAAATCGATTAAACAGAACATTTCACTGCTAAACTGCAATAATATCCAGAGACGGAGGATTATGATAAAGATAAAGTTATTTTAAAAAGTGGAAAATCATTTGAAAATAGTCATTTTGACAGAAACAGCAACATGGATAAAGAAACACATTTAGTTTGCATCACAGAACAAACATAACCCCCCCCAACAGATTCTTTAAAACGGGTTTAAGCTCTATGTGAATGGATGACCCCCCCACACACAGAGAATTACATAAAGACCAGTCATCAAAGTCTCACTCCAACTCTATTTTTTTTTTCAATCTTTTGGTCTTTTAATTATGGTTTTGCAGTTTTTAGCCAAAATAAAAAAAATGTCTTTTTTAAGAGTTTTTGGGGCTCATTAACAATTCAATTCTGGTTTGTGGCTGAGATTGTTGCAACAGAAGTTAGCTGCGCTAATTTCCCAGCATTCCATAGCATCTCACAAGCCTAAGCTGAAATTAGTCTAAACGGTGAGTACTTTCAGAGTCACGCAGCCGTTCAGTTTAGAGGTAGACTCCAGCTCAGACGAGGACAATGGAGACGTTCATGGATCTATTTGTCTGATGCTTCAGAATGGAGACCTTAGTCTGTCCACCCGTGGCAGTTGCTGTGTCACAAACTCGACCTCACAATGACCAAGAGAAAGACAACCATAAAGGCGGAGGGCAATTAACAGAAATGAAGACAGCTGTGGATGATTATGAACATGAACCTAATGTGACCCACAATTCAGAACACGTCCAAATGCACCACAGTGAAACACAAACTGAACTGCAAAATCCTCACACCAACAGACACAAAAGCAGAGCACACTTCTCACCTGAACAGTCTTTTGGATTTGGGGGACAGTCAAAATGAAAAATCCATTTGACAGGCCTGTGTCACAGGTTTTGCACCCTTATTCACCCTTGCAGGTTGTTTAACTGTAGCTTGCAGAATGCCCCTAAAAAAAATATGCGCAAACATTCTGTCTATGGGCTCCCCATGTGATCTACAACACTGATATTTTTTGTGGACCAGGCAAGTTGTAAATTGTTTGACCCCCACCTTAGCGAGGTTGCTGCAGGAAAATGGATCAGAAGACAAGTTCTTCTTTCCAGATTTTGATTTAAAGCAGATGTCTGCAGATGGAGGATGAGTTTGCATCAGAAACACAACACTTACGGATACAGCAGGTTCTGTGCAGGTCAGACATCGTGTCCGTTTTTTTTCATGTCAAAACTTCACAGTGATTTATTTGTGACTCCATGCAAATTTTAGTGATCAGCCATGAGGATTGAGTCAACATGTGTAGAGCTACAGTGGAAACAGATTAAGATCTAGTCCTTTAAAGGGAAATTCAGCTTCCAAACACACGCGGGGTTTCATTTGTGGACCTCTGCTGTCTTACCATTTATGATGTTTCATGTCAGTCATGAGATGACACTCAACTCATGCCCCCCCCCCTCTGCTGCTATTTCAATAAACTAAACCCGTGGATGCAGACAAATCCATTCAGTTCAAGAGTAAAGAAAAGAGTGTTTTTAAAGGGCGACAGAATCAAGGTAAAAATCCTAAATAATAGACTCGGTCTGGAATTCCAGCGCTTTCATTAAGGCCAGATCAGGAGAAGTTGATTTGCGTTTTCCTCTCCAGTAGGCTTGACTGCTGCAGACACTCTTCAACTTCTCTTTATTGGCCCAAAATTGCATTACTAAGAAATCCTTTAAAGCTCCTCCTTGCCTGTCCGTACGCTCTCCTAAGGTCATGAGCTTTGGGTTGTGACTGGAAGGATGAGAACCCGGACAGGAGCAGCTGAGATGAGTTTCCTCCTCATCCTCCTGGGTGCTCCAATAGGAGCAGAGTCAGTCACCCTGGAGGAACTTGGAGTGGAGCTCCTGCACACTGAGAGGTCTTCTTCCCATGAACGTCTGTCTCTTTGTTTGTACACTCTGACCCCGTCCCCTCCCCAAACACAAACGTTAAATCGGTGTGACAGGGTTTTTCTTTTGAACTCAAGTCTTGTTCTACAGGTTAGCGACCTCTAACTGTTTGTGTTTACAACCTGCAATGCAAATGCGAAGGCGGACTCGTTTAGCTGTCATTTCAAATTCTGTTCAGCTGCTAAAAGTTGGACGTTGGTGGTGAAACGCTGTACTTTCCTGCTTTATTTCTGAGCTGAAAATGAACATCAAACACATCATGCTGTGTTCAGGTGACAGTCATCTTTATTTTTGCACAGGTCCCTTGAGAGCAGAGCCTCTTCAAAGCGACTAAAAGAACACGATTCTGGTTACTAATTCCTCTTGCTCAGAATAGAAAGAGCTATTTTTGGGGAAAACCCTTAAGGAGTATTTATAGTTCCTCTGCAGCCTCTGACTGTCAGGAGTCAGCCCCACACATGTGAATGGCATCTTTCTGTCTGATCTACTTTGCTTCTTAGTTTCCACCTTTGGTCTTAAAGTTTTGAGTAAAACTAGAACACAGACTTTTTATTTTTGTTGTTAAATTCAAGTGAAATATTTCATCCATATGATGTCATTTTTTTGGATTGATGTCAACTTTTTCTTCCAAATTAATTCATTCTCAAGACTTTCTGTATCTGTGCTTATTCAGATGCATTTCTTTAAGGAGATATTTTAGTTTTTCACTGTTTAGCGGCAGACAGGCTGTTTGTTGTGTGTGTGTGTGTGTGTGTGTGTGCAGCTGCAGTAGGAGCTGTAAGAATGTACAGTGATGGTGCTTGACAGCCGGGTAAGCTGGAGAAGGATGCAATTAGACCACTGTTGAACAAACACAGTAGAGTTTGGTTTTCAGGCTGCTTTGTCTGCAGACAGAATATTATGGTAAGTATGCACTGTGATCAGCCTGATTCAACAGCTGGAATGAAGGACGACTTGAAAAAACAGCTGGGAAATAAACACTTTTTTGCTGCTTTGTCACAGAAATGACTCTTTCCTGCAAAAGTGTTGCAGAATCTCTGTTCACTTATGTCAAGCTCTGTAGATCTACAAACAACTGCTAAAGCCATAGCACCCCCTGAAGGACAAGGCCCAAAACCCAAGGTCATGACCAACCTCATCGCAACTGCAGTCCACACACAACCAGATGCTAAAGCTAGCTTAGCGCTCAAAGGGCACATAGCACTAATTTCCACCACTGGGTCAATCGGATCACACGACCTTGACCACCGTACAACAGGAAAGATGATTACCTTTTCTAAGTATGTGAAAGTCTGCTAAAACCAGCACCCGTGGCACAAATGACACCAGTAGCGCCCCTCAGTGCCCCCCCATTGTTTGAAACACACAATTCAAATATTTAACAAATACCAATTATAAAAACTACAACTAGAAGCTTGTTAATTCTTACAGCTTATAGGACTGTTCTAAAAAATACAAAAAGTAAGAGAAGCTCTTAACATCACACATACGTTTGCTTGAAGTTTAAAATGACTCCAATTATAAGATTCAAGAAAACTACATACAACTAGTGCAGCTTAAAGCTCGTAAATTCTTATAGATTATCAGGCTGTCATTAAATGACTAAAAATTTAAAAAGCAACTCTTCTAAGGATAACATCCCACGTGTGTTTCATTTGGGTTTAAAAATACAAAAATCACAAATCAACCTAGAAAATACACAGTAAACTTGGTCTGCTTCTCTGAGTAGAGACAAAAAATGTGCCAAAAATATTTTAGAAGTGCATCGAATATGAATAGAAAAATTGAAAAAACATTTAGACAAACATATAAAAGTAGAGAAGATTGAAGCTGTATAGTGTTTAGATCAATTTCTGACAACAAGCTGAAGAACCACCACAAAATAATTCTAATACTGAGAATACCAGACAAAGTACTAAATATATCTGTAATTACATCATGCTGTGTTATGCTATTGTAATGAAAACATGAGTGAAAGAATGAATTCAAATTAGTTGGAGATGAGAAAATATAAAAATATATTTTATTAGCTGCATTCAATGCCCAAATTGAGTTTGGATTAACTAAACGTTAAAGGTATAGGCTAACAATAAACTTAACTCAACTTTTCAAATATTATTCTGCATGTTTATTAAAGATGTCTTTGGCTTACTTAATGACATTAACAATGTTCAGTATCATACCTTTATACTTTTCACATTTCTCTTGGTCTTCTTTTCTGTTTTTAAAATTTGGGTTCTGGATGGTTTTGTTCTTTTCATTTTTTTGCGCTAAAATAAAAAGATGAGCATCCTCTGACGCTAACTACCACTTAGCATCACATCAGCTTGGCCTCGGACTAAACCAAAACTTATTATAGTTTGTTTAAAAGATTAGAATTTAGTTTAAAAAATACTTTGATGGTGAATTTAATCTGCAATTTGGTGGTTTAGTTTGACCATCTAAATTACTGACCAGCACATTACGGAAGGGTGGTCATGGAGTCCACCACCAGGAGAACCAGTCTGAGAAAAAGCAGTTTACAAGAAGAACATGGAGAAACAGCCTAACAACACACGGCAAGTTTAAGGGCATAAGGTCAGCATTCACTGAATACGGTGAACCAAAGAGAAGCGAAGCTGCTGGACCGGATAGTGGACTCGGTAGAATTGGGTAGCGGCTGTCTCCCCTGGAATTTTGAACAGATTCCTGTACCAGTGAATTGTTCTAGGCTGAGCCTCCGTTCCTTCAAGCCTGCCACACAAAACGGAAACTTACCAGGTTCCCCACAGAACCAATGATGATGGAATTGCAGGTGACTGAGACTCAGAACAACAAGGAAACTCTTCAAGCTCGCTCTTTATTATCATTACACTGAAAAGACTGGGGCGAAACTGATAGGACTGGGGCATTTTTGTCCATCTGCCAAAGGGGCCTGGAGTTCCTCAAAAATGCCCCCATAGGCTCACACGGTACACTCAACAATAGCTCCACACAGGCCTCGCTTTTGACCCTTTTACCCTGGAGAAGTAGCTCCAGTGTAGATGCCCCTTGAACTACAGTAACTCTTCAACCGTTCATTCAATTACTGTAATTCCAACATTTTACTACTTTACAACATATTGCTACTGTAAACGAGTAAATCGAACGAAATGATAAAGTAGTACAGCAGCCCAACGCTGCTTTTTTTCAGCTTTAGAATCTGTTGGAATCAGATAAACGGTTGAAGAGTTATGGTAGCTCAAAGTGCTGCTGGAGCTACGACTGCAACCCAACCCTCTGCAGCAAATTCAAATGATATTTGTTATATGACAGAGTGACATGCAGTGACATGTATAGTGCGACTGGAGGGCCAGCTGTGACGGCGAGCGACCATACCAGGCTGGTTAATAAAACTGAACATAAGTCTGCCTGCAGACTTATGGACAGGAGCTTCTAAAAAGGACAGAAAATTCCTTAAAGACCAGACAGCTAAAAGCAGAACAAAAAGGGCAATAATGTCATGATCGCTGCAGTTGGTCTGACTGATTTTGCTTTCAGGTTTTTGTAAACGGTAGAGAAGGAGTTAAAAGGTGAACGATGTACTCAGAACACTGGCAGTAAAGACCTTTGCATCTCATTACAAGCAGTTTCATGGATGACCTGAAGAATGTGATAAGAGATCAAACCAGTGTCTGCGGATCGCGGCTGCATGTGCTTGACATCTCCACTCCACCTCCAGTGGAGGTCCTGTATTAACGGCTGCTGCCAGCAGGAGGTGTGATGCTCCACCTCTGAGAAGCTGCAGTTTGACAGTTGCCTCAGCAGATCAATAAAGTTGGAGATGTGCACAAACGAGGCAGAAGCAGAGAAGACAAGAAGAAAGTCGTTTTTTTCCTTTTACTAAAAATAAAAAGTCTCCAAACAAGACACCAGAGAAAGGATAGAATATGGTGAATACAAGGAAAACTGAAAATGATTTCAGAGTTAGAATAAAAGGAAGACATCTCTTCTCCAGGTTTATTATCTGATTGTGCAAACTTACTGTATATTTACCGCCTTCAAACAGCAAAGACATTACTGGAATACATTTAAAGATTATGCAAGACTTTAAAGATCAAATATGAGAGAATATTACAATAAATAATTGTTAAACTTAAAGTCTCACACAAGAACGCCTCTGCAGGTCAGACATCATCATAAGCCTCATCATAAACCTTCAAACTGCATCCAAATGTTTACGATCTATCAATGGATCAATGGAAGCGGCTGAAGGACACTTGGATGTAAAACCACAGGAAGGGTGTGACGCGCTCACGCGTGTCACTCATGTTCATCCCCACTTTATTCCCGCTGGAGCTGAAGCGCGTGGCTCTGCCAACACTGATGCCCGGATGCGCGCGCTCCTGCGCGTCAGCGGCGTCCCCAGAAGCTGGACTAGACTCAGCCAAACAACTAAAAGACATTTCCAATCAACCACAGAAATATCCTTTAATTGTAAGGTCAGGTGTAGCAAACGTTCTCACGCGCGCGCCCGCGTGCGCAACAGAGAAGCAGAGACACAACAGAACGTGTTAGTGACGTCACATGCTCAGTCAGCAAAAGCACAAGGCCTGGTCAGATGACAGACACCTGTGACCCCCACGCGGTACTCACCTGGCCCCCTCCCCCCACTGTGACGAACACGTGTTGGATCCTCGTCTTGAAAGCGCGCGCTGGACAGAGCCGCCTCCGTGCGCGTGCATGCCTCCTCACAAGCAGCTCCACGCGCGTGCACGCTGACCAGAATTGACCACCCATTCTCGCGCACAGTTCTGCGCCTGCGGACCCTCTGTGGCTGTGTTGGGATACGAATGCGCGCGCCGTCAGCGCGTGAGAAAGTTGCCCTTCAGCCAGGCAGCCGGTGCTCCGGAGCTCCAGCTCCATCAATCCTCCAACTCGCACCTCCTCCGTCCTGCGCCGGTCTTTCCTCCGGTTCCGCGTGCGGCTCCGTAGATACAGGCTCTGCAGTCACGTGGGTCGGAGGAGAGAGGGAGGTGGTGAGGGAGGGGGCGAGCACATCCCTCCTCCTCTCTGCAGTCCTCAGTGTGTCTCAGACTCGGAGCTGCTCCGGATCTGTTGAACAGCCCCCCCGCGGGTGTGTCTGCCTCCAACCGAACCTGGTGGTTCTGTGTCCCGCCTAGGATTTACTTCTTCACTCTCTGTTGCGCACGGCAGCCCGTGCACTGAGCCGCGCGGAGGATCGTTGATGCGCGTGCTCGGCTCTGATGGAGATGGAGGTGCTGATCCTGATCTTTCTGTCCCTCCGGATCTTCCAGCCCGACGCAGCGAGCGCGGACTCCATCATCCACATCGGTGAGACGTGGGGGTGGGTGTGTGTGTGTGTGGGGGGGGGGTGCATTTGTTGCTTTTGAGCGTGCACTTGACGGTGAGATTGGAGCAGAATGGGGAGTTCATGTGTCGGAGCGCGTGCTCGGACTGTCAAACATCTTGTTGCTTAAATGAAAGTCTGACAGGAGGAAGGCACGCGCACAGCAGCTGATGGAGCTGCCTGCTAAGTGGCGCGGATCCATTCATCAGTCCGTGAGTGGAAGCCTTCATCTCTGAACATTGCCTCATTTTCTCTATGAAAACCCAGCGGGTGGGAGGTGGTGGTGTCATGGGGGGTGGGGGTCTGCGTTGGAAGTTTCCTGAACTTTGGATCAGACGTGAGGGAAATGCTGATGCTCTCCAGCTGAGGAGGAGATGACTGAGCGGACAAACGCCGACTGTTTGGGCTGGAAAATGATGCTCTGAAGGAGACTGCACTGCTGCCAACCGCTGCATGCATGCACCTCTGCTGCAGGTCTTACCACAAGCCGTCGCGGATGAAGCCATTCCGGTTTTCCGGTTGGGAGAACAGACACCTTTGTGGTGGCGACACAGAACATGCAGAACTTTGCAGACACTTGTTGCTGCAGAATTTCTCACAGTGGGAGGGGTGGATGACGTCAAGAGAAACATGCACTACAGGATCACAACATTGCTGCTGGTCTGAGTCTGTCAGACGTGTGGAAACCGTGGAAGACTGGGCTTCATTCCAGCTGGAAGTAGTGCTGTCAGCAGAACCAGACCAGAATCTGAGTCCAGTGTGGGCTTCAAGCTGGTAACTGGTAGTAGGGAACCCAGAAAAGCAGCAGACTGGGCATGATGGGAGCTTATTACTTTAACTAATTAATACATTGACTGAAGTGTGACAAACCAGTATAAAGGGATGACGACAGCAGCAGATAAGCTGACAAAAGTGCACCGGAAATCAAGCATTGAAATAGACAGAAGATAATTGACTTAATTAAAGACAGCTGTGGATAATTACCAAATAGTTGAGACTGTTGACAGGAGAAAACACAAAGGCTGAAACCAGAAGATGAACCTAGAAATAATCAAGCAAAAGGGCACAGTTCTCTGATTCCACGACCTTGACGGCTCCAACACTCGGAGCAGAAGCTCCGTGTGACAGAGGGACGGGCTGCAGCTGTGAGCGGACATACTCGCTTCTGCTTTGAAATCTGCAGATGTTCGTTTTACAGAGCATTTGCTGACTGCTTAGAAGAACCGCGTTCTGATGACTGTCAGCCGTTCAGTTTCCCAAAGTGAGATCCTCTGCACGTCCGGCTGCATGATGTTTGATGGGTAAATGTCCAGAGAAACAGGTCTGAAACCGCAGAGCAGTTTTGTTGTTGCCGTGTTACAGCTTTATTTCTGCTTTTTGCTGCCCCAGTATAGCTCTATTGCAGCGATGTAGCAGTAGTTCAGCTTTGTTGGAGAATTTTTGCTGCTAGTTCCAGCCCTGTTGTCACAACATTACAGCTGTTTTGCGGCCTGCAGAAGAGCAGCTCTCCCACCGCGCAGCAATGCAACTTTTCTTCAGTAGCGATGCATCTTTGTTGCAACCTAGTGGCAGTGATGTGGTCTTATTGTGTCAGCAATACAGATTTGCAGTGGCAGCGATGCAACTTTGTTGTGGCCTTGTAGTGGCAGCGATGCAACTTTGTTGCACCAGTGGTGCGCCATTTTTGCAACTTTGTGGTAGTGATGTGGCTTTATTGTGGCAGCAATGCAGCTTTGCTGCGGCAGCAATGCAGCTTTGTTGCGGCCTTGTAGTGGCAGCAATAGCGCTTTGTTGTGGCAGCGATGCAGCCCTGTTGCGGCAGCAGTGAAGCTTTGTTGCGGCTTTGTTACAGCAGCAATGCAGCTTTGTTGCAGCGGCGGTGCAGATTTGTTGCAGCCTTGTAATGGCAGTGATGCAGCTTTGTTGCAGCAGCGATGCAGCCCTGTTGCGGCAGCAGTGCAGCTTAGTTGTGGCAGAGATGCAGCTTTGTAGTGGCAGTGATGCAGCTTTGCTTCAACAGCAATTTAGCTTTGTTGCAGCAGCGATGCAGCCCTGTTGCTGCAGCAGTGCAGCTTTGTTGTGGCAGAGATGCAGCTTTGTTGTGGCAGAGATGCAGCTTTGTTGTGGCAGAGATGCAGCTTTGCTTCAACAGCAATTTAGCTTTGTTGCAGCAGCGATGTAGCCCTGTTGCGCCAGCAGTGCAGCTTTGTTGCGGTAGAGATGCAGCTTTGTAGTGGCAGTGATGCAGCTTTGTGGCGGCAGTGATGCAGCTTTGTGGCAGCAGCGATGCAGCCCTGTTGCGGCAGCAGTGTAGCTTTGTTGCGGCAGAGATGCAGCTTTGTTGCAGCAGCGATGCAGCCCTGTTGCTGCAACAGTGCAGCTTTGTTGTTGCATAGATGCAGCTTTGCTTCAATAGCAATTTAGCTTTGTTGCAGCAGCGATGCAGCCCTGTTGTGGCAGAGATGCAGCCCTGTTGTGGCAGAGATGCAGCTTTGTTGCGGCAGAGATGCAGCTTTGTTGCGGCAGAGATGCAGCAATCTTTTTGCTTGGCTGCAGGTGTTCTTCTGACATGAAGTATGCTGTGAAAGCTCATCAAACTTTAGGTAAGACTTGACAAACACCCCTGCTCCATCTTTCTGCAGCCTTTCTATTGATCGGTGCACGTCAGACACTCCTGTCTTCATTTTGATTTGTAAAATTACTGATGTTGAAATAGTGGCCTTGGATGTCTTATGACCCACTTAGTACAGAGGAGCTTGGTTTGCAAAAGTTCTTATTGTATCACAACAGCAGCTGCTTTCTCTAATGAGGAGAGCTCCCATTCTTTGGTTGAATGTGCACAAAATCAGTGAAACATCTGCTGCTTTTGATTTGTGCCTGAATTAAAGCAGCGGGTGGGGGGACAAGTAGCCTGAGGCCCACCAACATTTCTGTGAGATTCAGGTGAGACGGCAGCAGGAAGTCCAGCCCCCAGACTTGTGATGCTTGGGGGTGTGGTCTGGTCATCAGAATGAGGAGACAGGTTTCTATGCTGGATTCTTTTTAGATCTTTTCTGCTCAGGATAAAAAGCAGTTAGAGCAGGTTTAGCGAAAAGGTAGAGTTACAAAGCTTTGATCAGAAGGTCGATGGTCCGACTCTTGCATTGTGAGCTTATGTGTCAAAGTGTCCTTGGGCAGGACACTGCTCTTGGGGGTTTGGTTAGTTCCTTGCATGGCAGCTCTGCCACCATCAACGTGGGTTTGTGCTCCATTTCTTACCCTTGTTACTCTGAAAGGGAAATGTTCCAATTTGACTTACTGCTCCTCTGTCTTCATCTGTGATATTCCACTAATCGAATGTTTACCAACCCAGGTCCTCTGGGTTTTTCATGTTGCCCTGCTGAAGACCTGATTCAGATCATCGTCAGGCTCTGCAGAACTCTGATAGTGACAGCCATCAAAGGCAGGTTTGTTAGAACCAGGTTGGCTAGAAAAAGATGCAGGACATGTTCCCCACAGACCAGTGCTGACAAACGCTGCTCTAAGCTCAGGAGTTCTTCTTGCCAGGACCTGATTTACACATAGATCCGTTTTGGTTTAAAAGAGCTGCATCTCTCAGACTTCTACTAAACACTCAACGTTCTACCTCCAGATTTATTGGAGGAGACAGTAATCAATTCACCTTAAGTGACTTAAGACTTATTTTTTTCCCAGAGGTCTTTTAACTACGATGATGCTGTTTTTAGACAAAATCTAAATCCTGTTTTTTTTCTAGGTCATAGTCTCTGCAGAGCGGCAGTAGATCGTTGATGAGAGCTCTCTGTTTACACCGTCTCCTGCTAGTTTACAGCTCCTCACACCCCCAATCTAACTTTAAATGACGAGTAATATTAGAGTCATCCGGCTGTACAGATCTGATCCAGATTCCAGCTCAGACGAGGAAAACAAAGACGTTCATGGATCTGTTTGTCTGTAAGTGGATGCATCAGGATGGAGCAGACAGGGAGCTTGCGACCCGCCCAGCGCATTTCTACGCCAAAGCTACAATCTTTTTTTCAAACTGCATTTTTTTCTGCTCCAGATTCACAACAATATGAATAAATAAATACTCAGAAATGCAAATTTTAATCTTAATTTTCTTTCTATATGTCCTCCATCATCACAAAAATCGCACAAGAACATATTAAAAACACCCAAAACCTGATTTCATCAGAGTGGGTCTTTAAAGTATCTGTTCTGTCTCCATCACTCCCATCTGTAGAAGTGGGGGATCCATTAGTGACCAGAGGACAGTTACAGACTGTACCAGTAAAATAGTAATTTCTATAGAAACTTCCCAACATCATTTGATTGTTTTTTCTCAAACTGAATGTTTGGATTATTAGAGAAAATATAACAAATCTCTTTCATCAATTGTTTAATCTTCATCAGTCAATATGTTTTCCATTATGAAGTCTGTTCATCTTCATCGTTTCATCTTAGTTTACCTTCATCCGTCTGGTTTATTCTCATCAACCTTTTCATCAAGGCTTCTCTGTTTTCTGTTGGTCTTCGTTGGCCTGTTCTCAGGTGTCAAACTCATCGTCATCACTCTTCACTGCTTTACTCATCTTCACCGTGGGTTATCAGAACTCAGGTTAGACTTTGCTCTTTTACTGACATCTTCTCAGCAGAAGCTCATGTGATGCTCAGGTTGGGCTCAGATCTTTGCAGAAGGCTGTGACTGCTCAGTCTATAGCTCCTCTTTATCCCCGGTGGGTGGTTCTCCCTGTCCGAGGTCCTTCAAATGTCCCCCCATGCCAAGTAGATAACAAGACAGTCTTTATGAAAAGACCGAGGAGGAGAAATGACCCCATTCCAAGAGCCAGGCGGTCGACAGCAAATGATTTACGCTGCTGGGGTGACGGTTAGCAGGAGCCGCTTGGATTTGGAAAGGCAAGTAGAACCGCAGGAATCCAATCTGTTGAAGCTGGCAAAGCAAACAAGCAGCTGCTGCCTTTTTTGCCCCCCCCCCACACTCTGCCAAACAAGATTAACCAAGACAGTTAGGAAGCTACGCAGAAGGTCCCGTCTTGTCTCTGTGACACCTCTCCGTTAGCACGCTTACAGATGCTGAAGTGGACACAGCAGCTTCACAGGGGAAGCGGCGTTAGCATCCTTCTTAATTAACGCTGACAAATGGAGCTGGAAGAAGAGGAGGGCTCACTGAGCGGAGCTGTTACACCTTTTTATGGCACACCCCCCCACCATCCCTTTGGGTGTTTCAACCTGATAATACAGATGACGACAACCTGACCCCCCCATCCCGGTCAGCTAACAGTGAGGCAGCTTGTATATGGACCTGTCTGATGCACATGCGTTTAAACTGTCTACTCTAATACATCAGGAACCTGATGATGTTCCTGCTGCGGGATCAAACATATGCCCCAAGATGGTTTATTTGGCCCAGTCGTGAAGAAAAAAAATAAAGATATTGGAAACAAACAGCCTATTTCTAGTCCATTCCTGTGGCGAGTTGTGGTTTTTTAAAGAAATAACCAAAAGTCCACTGCTAGGGGCAGCAAAGGAAAAGTAAGACCAGCATGATAAGAGATCAAGACATAAACAGCACATCTTTACAAGCTTGTAACAAAAGCTTGTAAAGATGGGCTGTTTAATTCTTCAGTTGGTTCCCATGATGAACACACAACAGCACCTGACGTCAGAACTCTCATTACCGCGCTGGACAATGTGAAGTGAATTGGTCACATGATGTCAGTCTGACCACCGACGGTGCCTTGTCTGTCAGGTCGGGGCAAAGGCCAAGTCGTTGTCACAAAACTTTCATTGTATTTTGCACACTTGACATGAAACGTGTTGCTATGCAGGATTTGAATCTTGGTTTGGATGTCCTGGTGAAGGCCAAACGATGCCGAGTTCAGGAGAGAAATGGAAGTTGGCTCCAAATTCCTTTTTGTGTTCACAAATGTTTGCAAGTTTAATTTACATGAATTTTTCATTGATTTGCACATTTATATTTTAGGATTTTTTTTCTGTAGCCGCCTCTTGAGTTTACTGTTGTGATTGCTTCAATGTCAGATATAAAACATTCAAAGTTGAACAAACAAAAAGTGAAATGCATTTTATTTGAAATCCATTGGCTTCTGTGAATGAATGTGTACTAAGTAATTAGGCTAATTTGTTGGTTGAGGTGTGTTTTCCAACTGAGAAAAGAACAAAACAAAAACAAAACTACAGGTAACCAGTTGACCACAGGTTATGTTGCTATTATGTTACTGATCCGGCCCACTTGAGATCAGACCGGTTGACTTTGGCCCCTGATCCAAAATGAGTTTGATACCCCTGTCTTAAACTGAACCAAAGTTTGTTTTCTGCCGTAATCCAGAACAAGTCTTCAGTCTGAATACACCCAAGTGCACCCTGGTCCGGGAGCAGGAACCACTCTCGGACCCGTCTTTCCAGGTGGTCTCAGTTCGTCTCCAATCGGACTGGGCTTTGGTTTGGTCTGAGTTTCCTCAGTCTGAATAGGCGGAAACTGGACTAAAATGACCGTCATAGCTGAGCATTATGGGATGTGAACAGAGTAGCAGAGCAACAATGACATGGTCAAATGTGGTCGGATGAATGCGGGCTCACTTAAACAACTTTAAATGTGATACACATCGCTTCTCTCACTGTTTTCATGACTAAACGTCATAACCGCTTATCAACGTACCTTATTTGTTCTCTCCTCGGTAACCGCTGTGCAGCACGCCTCCACCTTACCAAAGCAGCAGTAAAAAGTGTTAAACCTGACGTTGATACAGGCGTTCAAAACTGGTCAAAGAAATATTAATATATATAATTATAGTATAACTATATCATATATAATTCCGGGCCAATGACGGAAGAGATCTGTAATCACATGGTTTCGTTTACAAGCTTTGGTTTGGAGCAGAAATGTCTGGTTGAAAGCAGTCTGAAAGCAGACCAAAGGCAGGTTCAGGACTCCATCTGGACAGACCTTTCCAGTCTGAATACACACGGATTCCCAACAATTTAAGAAAAAAAGACCCAGAAATGCAGTTTCCACTTGATTCTCTTTGTCCTCCCGAAAAATGGCAGAAGAGAACTTTAAAACAGCAAAAAGACCATTTTGATTGAAGTGACCTTTCATTTGGGATTGTGGTCACGGTGAGCTCAGTTATCCCTCTGACGTCTTACTTTAATCATTCCGCTTAAGTTCTGTTCAGTGCTAAACAGAGTTCTAAGAGCAAACTTTAATGAAGTGCTGCACGGCTTCATTCAATGAAGTGTTTTGCTGGACTAAAGGAGTTAACCCTGTTCCCATGACTGCTTGATGCTGTTCCTCCTCGTTGCAGCAGAGTGGATCCTGGGTTTAGTTTGGGCCAGTGTCTCGTCTGATAAAAATCCCCACATTTTTCACATATCACTGAGCGGTGTTGGTGATCGGTGCTGAGCCGGCTGTCAGACAGCAGCGAGGAGGAGCTCTGCAGTTTGTGGATGTGTGAGGACATGCATGAGTACAGGCTCCAGCTTCAGGCTGTGTCTCATTTCTGCATCTTTGCCTGCTGATGATGTGTGATGGCGCGCCGCTCATTCTCCGCGTCAGTGTGAGTGGCAACACGGCAGCCTTTGCAGATTCTCCTTGTTTTCCAGCAGGTCACACATCGGCGGCATCACTTATTAGGATGTTTAATCACAATAATAGTCAGGCGGTGCTCCACTTTCCTGTGTGCTGTCTTTAGACAAAGAGGGGTGAAGGAAGAATGTCGCTCAGAGTTCTGGATGCCATAAATTGTGATGCTGATGTTCTTGCAGTTGGTGTTTTTTGTAACAATATAAAGTGCAGCATTATTCATCAGCACTAAATGCATTCTGGCTCCGAATTGGAATAATTTAGATGGTCTAAAGAGAGTGAATCTAAAAGGTAATCCATCCCCGTACTTGACTGGCGAGCAGCAACAGGACTCCAGAGTGTGACTGGATTTTTCAATGGTGCGCCTAAAAAAATCCATGGTTGCACTGGTGCGCCCAACCCTTCTGAGAGAACAAAACAGCATCATTTCAGCGACTTTGAAGGTCTCAGTCTGCACACGCGCCCGGTGCCTTTAGCAGTTATAGTGGATGAAAAACTCTGTTAAAACTCTTTAATCAGGGCTTTAGCTCCAGTCTTTAACCATTAACACAATAACGTCATTCCAGCGATAAGAAAAGTTAGGTGCACCGGTGCAACCAGTGCAAATGCTGAATCTAGAGCCAAGTCTGTTTCACATCAAGACTGGAGCAAAACTGCTGCATCGGGGCTTCAGGTTTCTATGGAGGAAAGCTCTTCTGAATGGAAGTTCAGGCCCTTGGCTGTTCAGACACACACCTCACCTCTTATGTCCCTATTTTCCTGGTCATTGACTTCATTACTGGCCAACAGAAACCTTCATGTTGTGCTTCTGTTTGACTGGTTACGGTCCTTTAATTTCCAACCATCAATTGCTTCCTTTTTGTGGTGCTATGATAGAGAGGCCAAGGCAAGAGTTCACACATCTGAGGATAGAAGAAGGATTTTTATGAATTTCTGTATTTTATTTGTCTTTTTAAAGCACAAAACTCATAAATTGAACTTAAAACAAAACTGTGATCCAGAAATTGAGTTTTGAACCAAATCGAGGTGAAAGTGAATTGTTGCATCCCTGTGTGTTAGGTTTTCTTTGTCTGTTTTGTAGTTTAGTTTGTTAGTTCTTTAGTTTTTTATTGGTTGAAATGATCCAACTCCAACAAATAAAATCCTGAACAAGTAACATGTCACTTATGGAAACGCCGCATTAAATGAAAGAACTGTCTGAAAAAAGAAGATCCCTGTGCTTCAAAGAGTCAAAACGTAGGTGAGAAAAGTGAAGTTGGGACTGATGAACGGGACATTGAGTCTGAAGCAGAGCAGTCAAGCCAGTCAGATCTTAAGCAAGCGCTTCAGCAAGGATAAAATGTCCTACAATTCCATGTAAATAAGGCGTCTGAGTCTGAGCAAGTGTGTCACCCAGAGCATGAGACTTAATTATACAGATTTGAGTCATTAGTATTCGTGTGGGGGGGTGGGATATCCAGGTCAGCACAGCTAAGTCTTTGTAGTTCAGTAGAACGTAAAAGGAAGAATCTTATTTCTTGAATGTAATATTACTCTGTAAGTCCTCTGCGTTCTTTCCCTGGGGGGGTCTACCCACTGCTGATGTGCCACATGGGCAGCTTAAAAGATAAATGATACCTCTAGTTTTAGCGCTGATGAAGGTCTTAATGGGAATGGATTTTCCTGTGTGAGGATGATGAGGGGGCATGAAAGCCTCTCAGGATAATTGCACTGAGCATGTGCAGAAAGTGGCAGCAGGCAGGATGAAGGTGTGTTTACAGGAACTTTATTGCTGCTGCTTCCTTCTGATGGAAATCCTCTGCTGTGTAAATGATACAAACTGTTCCGTGTAAATGCATGGATGACAGTTATGATCATCTGTCTGGAGTCACTGTTGCTGCCATAACTCACAGCAGAACTCCAAATGTCATCTCCAGAGACTAAAACTAGAGGTGCCCTGTTCTCTTGTGATCAACCTTTGTGAGGTTTCACCCTTCTGGGGACGCCCCCACATGGACCTGCTCTGTTAAACTCCTACCAGCGGTGGTACTTCATGATGACTAGTTTTCCTCGCAGTGCATCCTCTCTCCCTTTGGTTTAGCGCCTCTCTTTTGTCCTCTGAAAGATCAGGAAGGACTGGAGTTCTTCTGTTTGATCCAAACCCGAGTTCTGATGAGCTTTCACAGCTGCCAAACCAGGAGGAGCATCAGAAGAAACCAGCTCCAGGACAGACTCGGACCAAATCTGTCAGAGTGCCAAGGATGTTCAGGAGCTGCAAACTATACTCATATATAGTCCCACTCCAACTCTGTTTTTTATTGTGAAAGGTTTCCCAGTGATCTTTTAATTATTATTATGCAGTTTTTAAATATCATAAAAAGAAAACGCCTGTGTACGTTTTGTAAGACACATTTTCTTCAGAGCGACAGGAGTTCATCAGAAATGCTCATCTGGGTTGTTGGCTCTGCTAATTTCCCATCAGTCCTTTGTTTACACTCTCCCGCTAGCTAAATAGCAGCTCACAAGCCCAAGCTAACATTAGCAAAGCAAAACATTTTTGCAATGTTGGAGCTTTCCAGCCGTACAGATCAGAGCCAGATGGCAGCTCAGTCGGGGAAAAAGAAGACGTTCGTACAAGTGGGTGCAGCTGACCTGGAGCGGAGCCGGGAGACTTTGGCCCGTCCATGGCTGTGACTGCCTCCTAAACCTGAGCTCTGTCAAGCATTTAGTTGCTTAGGATCTAAAGCAATGTGAATAAAGTACCAAAACAAAGGTTTAATCTTAAATTATTTCATGCATGTCTTCCATTATGAGGAAAATGCTACAAGATCATGCGATTAGAAGGAAATGTCTTTTAGACATGCTAAACTAAAAACACAATGATCAAAACAAACAACGAATTAAAGTGCTGACATACAAAGTCAACTGGAGAGCAAAATCGCTGTCACAGTTTTACAGTCTAAAACTTTGAAGTCCAACATTGTGAAGAAAAATATTTAATTCTGAATAATGACAATGATTTCTCTCAGGAACAGCTTTCATATCAGGCAGCATATCCATCCAGGTTCTGCTGCTGACTCGAATCCAGATCGAATTCACAGCTGAATGCAGAATTTACACAAAACATGAAATTGGTGGACTGCTTTGTGATCCCATAGGGTACAAACATTTATGTCGATTTTATTCTACAGGCATGCTGCGGGCAACAGGTCGTAGCAAGCGCTTAAATCACGCACAAGGGTAGTAGCAGAGCCTGTTTGGTTGATATTCAGACAAATCATGCTTTTTGTGGTACAAGCGCCAAACTTGGCATAGATACCTTGGGATCCCCACTTTCAGAAAATCACATTAGCCACAAGAAAAATCCAAAATGGCGGCCAATAATTTAAGATGGTGGCCATACACTTAAATTTTATGAAAATATTCTGTGTCTATTTGCTACAGTCTCAAAAATAGGGGCTGTTCATGCACAAAATGCAGTCTGTAAATTTGAGGGGTACTTACCGAATCCACGTGCACGCCCATAGGGTGCACGTGAGAACAGCCATTGTTCTAAAACAGCAGATTAGGATTTTTTTCACCTTAGCAGTACAAAATCACATAAACAGCTGCTTTGGGGGCAGGAATCCATAATACAGACGCCTCCATAAAGCCTCTGTGATATGGTTGGTAGCACAGTTTATGGCTACAGATCAGGGGCGACTCAGCGTCCCTTCAAACCTGCTGCTTTCACCGCTTTTTGACCAGTTGGTGCTCAGGGACGCAAAGGCCTGCACCGCACTTGATTACCTGCCGAAGCAGGAAGAGCCTTGATAAACATAGCTGCTCCAGTACATTGTTTTTGCAGCAGCAGCTGATAAATTACATTCGGCCAGAGCTCCCCCCCAGTGAAACACAGAAATGCCTGAAAATGTTCCCAAAAGGTCAGACTCACAAATCAGAGGTACATTTAACAGCTTTAAGTGAATTTCCACGTTTGTGTGCCCTTTAACCGAGTGCTCGCTCAGAAACATCACAAACCTGTTTGCAACACTTTACAAGCTTTGCTGCTTCTTCTTTTTTTGGTGCTGCATTGAAACAGGTCAGATAACATCTGACTAAAACACTCAGACTGCAAAACACATCACCTGTAGTTTTGGTAGTTTCATCTGATTTGTCTCCTGAAATGACAGGTAGAAGGACAACTGTGGCAGCAGGTCTGCGGCTTAGTTTCTGCTCAGGTTCTGGTCCTGCAGGGACTGTTTGGGTTCAGGTGTACAGTTGGGGGTGTGTGCATGTTTATGACAGGCACAGAAACTGTGGAGAGGCTTCCTGTCAGCCTCCTCTGGTCCTGATGGCTGTGTTAGTGATAAGGGAAAAGGTGAGTCTGATTTTCTGCTCTTCAGTACCGGAGCAGCCAGAAAATCCAGAATGAGATTCAGAGCCACATTTCAGAAAAGTCTGCATGCAGCAGCTCCTAAGACAACGTTGCTCTGCAGAAAGTGAACGCCTCTCAATTAAAAATTTATGAGCTCATGCATGACTCTGGTGGCAGCTGTGGTTCAGGGGTGGAGCGGTCAACATCTGCTTGGATGATTGCAGGTTTGGTTCCCACCTTGCGTGCTTGTGTGTCAAAAGCTGAATCTGAATTGCTTCCCTACGGCTTCTCCCTGTCCTTACATTCATCCCTCCAAGCGGAGAGCAATGGAAACTAGTCTCTTCGTATTTGGAGGTTACTACCGCTTTATGACGTCATCAATAGTTGCTTGTCATCTGCGTCAGTTCGCAGCTGCCAGCATTCAGAAAATACATAACATGGCTTTTATGACTTTAAAAAATCATGCAAAAACTCGTTAAGATGTCACAGTGTCACATAAAATACTTACATTCAAATAGAAGCCTCTGTGCTTCAGAGCACACCCCTTTGTTGTTGCTCATTGGGAAATAAGTGAAGAAGTGCGTTTCTTCTCTGTCCACAAGCGCAACTTGGATCAGCCCTTATGTCAATGTTACTCTCTTAAAAAATACACCCCTGCAGCTTCAAATGCCCCTACAACTGGGGCACTAGAGAAAAGCCAGAGGGGAAAGGAAGCAAATCGGGTTCAGCTTAGTGTCCTTGCACAAGTCGCTGAACCCCTCTTGCTCCTGGTGGTTATAAGTTGTAACTCGTGTTTGGCAACGGTTCTACTTCAGTGTGTGAATGTGTGTGAATGCGTGAATGTGACTGTGATTGAAAAGCACTTTTGACTTTAAAGCAAGGTCGAAAAGTGTTCTATAAGTAGACACCATTTACTATTTATCAGTATTAAGTGCACTTCTTGTCAAGTAAACGACATGAATATGCAGGCAGGCCTGCTCTGGAACCAAAGCCATGTCTCAACTGCATCTGAGTGGAAACAAAGGGAGCCCATCAGATTACAGTAGAACTGCAAACGTATGGGAGAAAATGGGAATTGGAATTTGTACACTTGCATCATAAACGTAACATGTGTTTGGCGCAGCTAAATCGAGCATGCTTGAAAAACAACCATAAGACCCAGATATCACTGAAGGATGACTCCGCCTTCAGCTCTGACCTCATGTCCTGGTTTTTGCTACAATGGCCTGGCAGGTTTTGGGGGTCAAGTTTAACTGTTAAAGTTATGGGGATGTTTGATGAACTTCCTGTTGTATATTAGAATTGAGAAAATGAAGTTTTGAAATCAGCAGGCTTTGGTTTTTACAAGATTCTGTCTCGTTTTCTGATGGATCCATCTGGGCTCTAGTGATGTAGCCGCTTGCCTGTCCAGCAGCCTCTGAGCTAACTTTCTGTTTTCATGTGTTCTCTTCATCCAGGTGCCATCTTTGAGGAGAATGCGGCACGGGACGATGAGGTGTTTCAGCTCGCTGTGTCTGACCTTAGCCTGAGTGACGACATCCTGCAGAGTGAGAAGATCACACATTCAATAAAGCTCATTGAGCCCAACAACCCCTTCCAGGCAGTGCAGGAAGGTCAGTTTGCTTTTTTGAGTTTTGCTTACTTTCTGCGAGTTGTTTTGGTCAGATGCTGCTGCATTCTTTGCTAGAGGGCAGCAATGAGTCCTCCTTTAAACCTGCATGGTTTCAGGCTCTACAAAAGCTCTGATGATAAGAGTGTATTGATGCTGGAGAGCAGTGAAGATAAATGGACGACAATCATACATTTTTTACCATCTTTGGTTCCTTTGAGGCTTTGTGATGAAGCTCTGGTCTGATTAGTTGAACAGTTGACCTGTTTGCATTCACGGAAAAAGGATCTGTGCTGTTTGAGGAGATGATGTCTTTTCCTCGTGCATTTCAGAACAGAACAGGATGAAGACTTTCCCATGCAACTCTGAAGTAGGAAGTGGAGAAACACTTTATCCTGCGACTTTTAAACAGTTCAAGCATTAACATGTTGACTTCAGGGTTCAGATCATTGACTAAATATGAGAACAGGACTGAGTGACCCCTCCCCCCTCGCGTTCCCAACAGGAAGTACCAGCTGGTTCCAAGAAGCCAAAATCCCATAGACTTGTATTGAGTAACAAACAGAAGTAACTCGGTCATTCTATTTGTCAGAATAACCATTCTTACTCTGATACCTTTTTTAACATGTTCTTGATAATCCTCTTTTCTTCATAATATTTTTTCTTTATTGCAAGTTATTCAAGTTATAAACAGACCAATCAGATGCCTCAATCAAAGTATATCATCTCACATTTCACGCTGAGTACGTTTGATTGACAGATTCTCCCAAGCCTGCTTTCAAGTGGTAGGAGTGTTGCCATAGAAACATTGAGTCAGACCAATCAACGTTAATCAATGATTTCTGGTTCCAGGGGTCCATATCGCAAAAAAAAGGCAGATGAATTGACTTTACTTAATTAGAACTGGAAGTAAACCATTTTCAAAGGATGACGTCCCACTCACTCGGTCCTACTCTCTTATACGGCCAATGGTCTAGACTTCAAGCTCAAAGGACCCATACTAAATCCAGTGTGATCCACTGGATTTAGTATGGGTCCTTCAGCAAGGATGCTACAGCCTAACTACTATGTAGCTACAAGAAGACCTAAGTCTGGGTATCCCTGTGCCAGTCCCTGACCCGGATAAAATCCAGGGTTGTGTCAGGAAGGGCATCCTGTCTAAAACCCCCAGCAGAATCAAGTGAGTGGATGAGCTAAAGCTGATTTCTGTGGTGACCCCTGAAGGATATGCTAAAAGGTGAACAAAAACAAAACATTTTTTACCCCACTGCCAGATTTGTTGTTTTTTTCTGCTTATTTAAAGTTGTAAAGAGATACGGATTTGTCTCTTATTTCTAAGGGGCCTGGTTTTGCAATGTAATAATTGTGTGAAAATTTTTTTGGCTCCTTTTAATATAGAGTATAAGCATATAGCATTTATATAAAAAAAGATTTTCTGTTATTATAGCATTTGCAAGACGTTGCTATATTCAGCATTTCTACAGCAGCTTTATGCCTCTTTCAGTGAACTGCACACACATACATGCACACACATACGTGCACACACATACATGCACACACAGACAAGCACACACATACTTGCACACACATACATGCACACACATACATACACACACATACGTGCACACACATACAAGCACACACATACAAGCACACACATACGTGCACACACATACCTGCACACACATACCTGCACACACATACATGCACACACATACATGCACACACATACCTGCACACACATACGTGCACACACATACATGCAAACACATACATGCACACACATACATGCACACACATACCTGCACACACATACATGCACACACATACCTGCACACACATACGTGCACACACATACATGCAAACACATACGTGCACACACATACGTGCACACACATACATGCACACACATACGTGCACACACATACTTGCACACACATACCTGCACACACATACATGCACACACATACGTGCACACACATACCTGCACACACATACGTGCACACACATACCTGCACACACATACCTGCACACACATACATGCACACACATACCTGCACACACATACGTGCACACACATACATGCAAACACATACACACTGCAAGCGTTTGTCAGTCGATCTGCGCTCCTGCAGACCTGCCATGTTTGAAGGCTGCCATGGAAACAGACTACACTATTTACTCATTAGAACAGTTTGTCCTGAAAAAACAGAACTTTTGAAATAGAATACTCGCAATCATATAATTCTAGATTTTTATTTATTGTTAGAAAGCAATTTTTTTGGGCTCAGAGATAAAGCAATTGCTCTTTAGGTGAGGGGTTGATAGTTTTGTTCCTGGCTAACTTAAGACACTGATCCCTTAGATACCTTCAGTGGTTTATGTCAAGGAACATCATGAAAACACTGTTAGTGCAGACCATTTACTATGAACTATGACTTAGTTTCAAATAAAACTCATAACTTCTTTCATCACATCCTGGTTTATCTGGGTTTCCCTAGTAATGTGACCACATCTCCTATTTAAACTGTCATTGCCAAAGAATATCTGTGATATTTCCTCATGAGAGCTAAAGTTTAGAGTCATAAGTTCATAAATCAGGAACGTGAAAGTGCCAGTTGTTGAAATTCTAACTGGTTTGTAAGCAAAGGCCCTAAAACGGCTCATAAATCTCTCTGTAAACCTTAATGGACACCACTTTAGCTCCAGCAATCATTTTGGAGGGAGAAGGTGACACGTTTATGTCGCTTAAAATCCCTTTTATGGATCCTGAAGTGACCGCGTCCATCTGAACAGTTAATTCTGTCTGAAGAAAATCAGAGAAACTCTGCAGGTGAAACTCTTTGGTCTGAACTCGCTCCTGATTGCCCACTCTCCTCCATGTTGGGAGAACCAAAGGATACACTTTTTCAGTGGAAACTCCTTCCTTTGGGATCAAGATGGGCTTACAAATGACCGATCTTTGCTTCTTTAGAATGTCACCAAAGAGCTCCAGCCCCTTCATGCTGCCCCTCCCTGTCTGTCCTTTGCAGCGGTCATAACGCCGTGTCCATACTGCCCAAGTCACATGTATGGGAATTTTCTATTGAGCTGGTGGAGGGCTGCTCTTCATCACCATAACGAGCGCCGTTGACAACTACGGTGGCTCGGAGGGTCACGGATCAGAGAGGTCCACCTGCCTGTCACAGCCGGGGATGCCAATGTGCTCCTGTTTTATAGTTGGCTGAGGTGAGGAGGGAGGGCTGAGGGGAGGGGCAAAAACCTGGGGCAGAGTTGGTGTAAAGGTCAGAGACAGAGGTGTGTGGAAGGGGGGGTAATGCACCCCAAAACACAGCAAAGCTGAAGGCTGATAGTGGAGATATACTGATCGCAGTGCTTTCCAGAGTGAAGAGGTCATTTTTTCAACCTGGAATAAAGCAGCCCACGCCAAGATAAACCAAACTTCTACACGCAGAGGCCCCTACGACTGAGGGGCCACAAACCAGAAAGGGCCCCTCCCTCTGCGTTTGGGGAAACAGTACAGGACTTGACAGAAAGAACGCTGCGCTAATGCAATGATGATGAGGAGGACAAAAAGGACGGAGAATACGATGATGATGCTTGAAATGATGAAGATGATGATAAAGATGAGGAAAAAGATCCTGCAGATGATGAAGGCTGTGGCGCCAAAAGACAGAAGGTTTTCTTGGACTCTGAGTCACCAGCAGGTGACAGGGACACAGTGGAGATTCAGGTACACGAGCATCTCCATTGGACGATGTTGTGTAACCTTCATCCGTGTAAATATTTCAGCAGTTGATACTACAGCTGACAGGATGACGTGCACCGATGGACTTTTAGATCACATCACACTTTTCCATTAGTGCTTGTCAGCTCACATTTTTGTGATTTGCCGGCGGCAAGCGGGAAGTCCTGCTGCTGGAATCCAGGCTACGGATCGTGGAGCGGATTGCTGCTGCTGTGCTCTTCTGGGCTCTTCTTCAGTGTTTCATTGAAACCGTCAGTCTAAGGGCTTCAGAGCCTCAGGTCCTTTTGAACAAAGTTTAGTGGACTGCTACCATGAGAATGTACGGTGTCACATTAAAGCTAGAACCAGCATCAGCTGTGGATGTGCTTCATCTGAACTCCAAAAGATGGGTTTGGTACAGGACTCTGACATAAATGACTTTGCTTCTGTCACGTCTGCTCTGACTCTGGGGGGAGTTACACCCAGGACTGTTCCAGAGCTAAACTCTTACCTTTAGTTTTCATCCTTTTGGTGGACACCAGTCACTTCATCAAAGGACTCCGGTGTTGGACTGTATCCGGGTGCCGTTCAAGGTTTATATGGCCAAACCAAACCACTGTTAACTCATTTTACATGCCTTTGTTTCACCTTTTGTTGGAATTCCTGGCCCCCCCACCCTTCTCTTACTTTAGTATTTGTTTTATAAAAACTCTGAGTTTATTGTCATTTGTAAATACACAGCTGAGGTGTTTTGGTAGATATATTAACTCCCTTAGAAAACCATAGTGGAGGACTATGCAGTGCCCTTGATTTTAAAGCTATTCTCACACTGTGCTCTCTACTAGCTTTTTAAACGGCAAATATGACGTACCAGATAAAGTAAAAACTTTAAACTTATACAAAACATTTAAATAATATTTTTCCACATTAAAAATGGTTCAAACACATACATTGCATTCTTTGTCAGTCTAATGAGCATCTGTACACACTGGTTCTTCGCAGAGACTTCTGGGTATTTTCTAGGGTGTGGATTTTGGACACCATGAGAAAATAGCAAACAGCTAAGTAGTGAATAGTGAGGGAATTCGGACACAACCTTAGCCTTAAAAACAGGAGGCTGTGAATATTCCGTTAGTTTACCTGATTGCAGATCTTGTGTTGTTGTTTACTGTTACCTTGGAGACAGCAGCCTCCTGTCAGCCTCACCGTGTTCATGCAGATTTGTTTGGATTTAATCAGGCGGGTGTGACAGTGAGTGTGTGACGAAGCGTGAGCAGACGGCCATCTGTTCACAGCTTTTACCTGCAGCTGCACCTTCAGGTGGTGAGAGGTTAATCTTGTTTACCTGATGAGCAGAACTTGAGATGATATTTACACGATCATATCTAATTCAATTCTACATGGGACACAGTTCAGTCTGCTGACCTGCTTCCGTGGCAGCTTGAAGAATGATGATGGAAAATGGAAACTTTAGCAGGTTGGGTTAGAGCGCTCTCTGCGCTTTGGGATGGTGACCTCATCTAGGTTCTGCTCCACACAGAACCTCTGTCAGCTGAAGAAATCAGGGGATTTCACAGAATGCATTTGAAAAAAGAAGGAACTTCTCTTATTGTTTGAACTTGTTCACCTTGGATTAAAACTTGTGTATGGCTCTCATGAAGATGCTTTTCCTTTACTCTTCTTTATTAGGAAATGAAGACTTCAAATCTCTGTGTCTGATGATACACTTTGTATTTTGATACACAGATTGTATTTCGTTTAAAGGGGACAATGCAGTTTAAGAGAAAACCACATGGCTAAGCAAGACAAAACACATGGTTTGAAAAAGCCAGATTTAATTCGGGGTTTTAGTTTTCATCTGTAGTCCCCCGGCCGACAGAAAGCAAGAAAATACAACAAAAATGTACTAACACAGTCAGAGCTAATCAAATCTGGAATATCCAGTAACTATACTGTAAGATACAAAAGAATACAGTACAAATGTATACAGTACAGGATTACAGAGAACAAGACATCCCAGTGAGTCAAAATGAACATTCACTATGGCTCTGTCTTTTAATGCCTGCAGCTGTAGGATGCAGCAGTACGTGTCGATTTTTCAGTTTTTTGTGAAACTGTTATATATTATGGACAGTTGGATGTCCTCAGGCACTGAGTTCCACTCACGAGCACCTCTCACTGACCGGGCCGACTGAATACCAGTGCTTTTGCGTAGAGGGACGAGGCAGTTGCCTCTAACACAGCCTCCAGTTACTCGATCTGTGCTTTTTCTGTAGTCGATGAATTCTGTCAGAGGATCCGGAGCCAAATTGTGCATCATCTTGTACATCAGCCTTAAGTCCTTCCCAGTGTAAAAGACTGTATTTTTTACAATAGCACACTTATGGTGATGTCTTGGCTTTTCAGCTAGGACTTTGATAGCTTGTTTATATAAAATTTCCAACGTTTTTTTTTGTACTCAGACCAGCATGGGACCAACTGGTAATGCAGTACTTAAAATGACTAAGAATCATTGCGTGTAAGCAGATTATTGCTGCTTCACAGAACATTTCATTTCGAATGGCACAGAATGCATTTGGCTTCAGAACAGACAGAAGGCATCGTTGGCATAAAGGCTAAATAAAAACGGGCCTGAAATGGATCCCTGGGGGACCCCAAGATCTGTTGACTCTTTCTTGCCAGCTTACAGGCCCTCAAACCCCAAACCTAACATTAGCGGTGCAACAAAACTGCGAGCAATATTGGAGTTATCCGGTTTTGATCAGGTTCCAGCTCAGACGAGGAAAACAAAGACGAACATGGATCTGTTTGTCTGCAAGTGGATGGATCAGAATGGAGCGCAGCAGGAAGCCTAACAGCATTTTTCATCTGCTCCTGATTCACAAGTATTTAAATAAAACATATTCAGAAATGTAGTTTGAATCTTAGGAGTCAAATATGTAAAAAAGTAGATCTCAGTCTGGAAGAGATTCTTTGAAATCAGATTATTTTTCATTGTTTGAATGTGAGATCCTGGAAACAAAGCTTTTTGCTGAGACAGGCCAGTTTCCACAGGAGTGTCACTGCTAAGCTGACTCTGCATCGTCCCGTCTGAAGCTTTTGTTCAAGTGTTTCAGTGAAGGTGACGTGAATTCCTCCTAACACGAAGTCGGTTTCTTCCTGTTTGGTCAAAGACCCTTCTTCTGAAATGGTGTCAAGCCTCAGAGTTTATCTGCAGAGTGACTCTCACATCCTGACTGATTCCTAACAGAAGCTTCATTAATAACTGCTGAATTAATCATGTCTGAAGCTTCCCGATAACCACTCATTTATCTTTTATGGCTCAGTTATTAATTATGCAAATTGGCTGCATGTGAGGCTTGTTGAGCCTTTAAAATACTATTCATTAATTTCAGAACTTTTTAAAAAAATATTTCATTGTTCAAAGCCTTAAATGACTGACGTTGTAAACAAACATCTGATGTTGTCAGTGTGCTGATGTTTACTGTTCACATCCTGTTATCACGTCATTGGCTGCAGAAGCTACGACTATTTATTTATTTTTCCCTGTAATAGCCTAAAACTTTTATGTGAAGAACTCTATCCGTGGTCTCCCAGGTTACCACAGCGGTTGCCGTGGCAACCCAGCTTGTGGCTGTTTGAGCCCAGACAGTGGACTGACTTGTCGGCTGGCTTGAGCAGAAATTGTGCAGGATCAACCTACTTTCATGACTGAACAGAGGGAGGAATCTGTCCAGAGCAAATGTCGGATGCTCCTGTTGGGAGAAATATTTATGTCCCGCAGCAGTCCTGGACTGCAAGAACCAGGTTGTTTTCGCAGTTCTTCTTTCTTACTGCGCCTTTGAATGATTATTGAGTCGACCTTCACGATCAAAGTTTCACTGACCTTTGACCTCAGGAAGGGGCATCTTAAAATAATCCCCTTTACAAACTGAAACTCCTCCAAGTGATTTCAATCCTCAAGCATCATTGCAGGGGCAGGGTGCGCCTGTGGGTGCCGCTAGCGCTTTTCGTTTCAGTTGTTGCTTGCTAACTTCATGTTTTTTTTCTCACCACGTTTGTAAACGTTTTGTTGTGTGTTAATTTGAGTCAGTTTGGTTTTGCAGTGACTTCAGTGTGTCTGTGTAACTTTGCAGTCATGGGAGCCATCCATCCTCTGAACTTCTTTGGGGTCGTTTAAGAGGTCCCTTAAAAACTGACGTAATTAGTGAGGAGATGATGGAACAAAAAGACTGTGATCCTCTTCATTAGCAGCGGTTTGGCAAAACCGGGAAAAATGTGACCACAGCAGTGAAAGGTCGCAGCTTTAAACCGTCCATCAAAGTGCAGCCTCCTCTTCAGGTTGTGTTTTGATGTGTGTACTGCTCCTGATGCAAAGTGCTTCTCATTTACGACAATGAAGGCAGATCCTTTTTTAGAAAAGCGTGCTCCTGCTCTGTGCTCGTCTCCTCGGCGGCTTTCATCTGCCAGTGTGTGCAGTGTTGCTGTTTCTGCCTGTCGCCTGTAATTTTCCTACATTCAGTTAGTGAGTGCGGGACCCGAATGCAGGCTGCTGCAACTGCTGGTGTGATGCAGATCCTGCGCCCAACAGTCAGGGCACTTCCACACGGCTCAGCGGTGAGACATCGTCTGATATCTGGCTGGCATCAGCAGCCTCTGCAATACTCTGGCAGCAACAGAAAGCTTCAGTGCATCAGCGCGGCGTGGGAGATTGCAAACCTGAAGTTCAGAACATGCTAAACCTTTCTCATAGATCCATCGACTGCAGCTCAGATGCTCAGGACTGAGCTCAGTCAGAGGATGAGGACTGCTTGAACATTTAGAAGAGGTTTTTTTAGGAGACATAACCCTAACACTGCTAACATGCTCAATGCTACAAACATCAGTGGTATTTAATGGCTAATTTCTTACTGTTATTCATTGTTTGAGGGAGCAATCACACAAAACACATGCCACACCTTTACAGGTACAGTGTTCCCTCGTGATTCACAGGGATACAGTCTAAACATAACCAGCAATGCAGACATTTGCAAAGTGAGATTCTAGATGTTTTAAGGCTATAAATTCCTCTCAACACACCTTATTTCTTTTTCTCATGAACATTTTAATGCTTTTCTCTGTTACTTAAACTCTCAAAGTTCAAACCTTCATAGAAAATAAGTCCACGATTATGGGATGAAAACAAAGATCTGAGCATGCAGAACCAGCAAAAAGCATTCACAGTGAGATTGTGAAAGTTGAACTGCAATATCCGCTGCACAGTAAAAGGTTTGGGGTCTGGTGTGGTCAAACGTGACTACTCTTGATGGATTCAGGTCTTTGCAGTGCTGGGTGATGGACAGATGGAGAAACATGCAGATTAGAGGGTCCTAAGGACTCAAAGAGGAGTGTTGGAGACCACAGATGTGGATGGGAGTCTTCTGCTGCTGCTCGTAGGGCATCAGCATTAGTTATTAGTTTACTGATGTTTGGAGCTAAGTCTCATTGTTTCCATTTGCTGAAAAGGTTCTGCTTGTTATTAGGAAAGGCTTGTTTGCTGCACATGCCTGACAGCAGTGTGCTCCTGTAGTTATGATGTGATGAAAGATTCAGAAAGAAGGGCAGCATGAAGACTGCAGTGTGGCTGCTGTCAGTGCGGTGGAGGCCTGCATGGACTGAACATGCATGAGTTGCTCCACACGTGTAGAGATTTTAGCAGCTCATTTCTAAAACCTGCTGCTCCAGCTGAAGAATCACCGTTAAAGTCCCGTTAACCCCTTTATGCTGTATTTCATCTGCAATGTGCCAATAAATCTCCATTTAATGAGGTATCTTGATGAACGGCGTTTGGAATGATTGGAAGTAAAGCCAGGCATGAAGGGGTTAAACTGTGGATGTTGGCATTGATGTGATACATCAGCTGCAGCTACAACAAACAAAGCTGTGGTTTGTATGGAGGAAAGGTAGTTAGTTCTTTGTTACAAATAAAGAATCGACACAGAAAATAAAACGTCAGCTTGGGGGGTGAGGGACATCGGGTGGGGGGGCACGTTCATCTGTGCGTCCGTTGGCTGCTGGTGATCTCAAGATCTGCCAGAAATCCAGTTCAGCTGATTCATGCTCTGAAACTGGAGGAAAAATGACATGGAAGAATCTTCCACTTTAGGACTAAATGAAAGAGTCTCATTTGGGCTGAACTTGGTTCTTCACATAGGAAGGTAAACTCTACATTTGATCTTAATTATTTTCTGGCTCCTCAACTCCTGATCTGGGAGCAAACTGGACCACACTGCCTGGCAGAGCTTCCGGCTTCCCTCAGAAGACGCTGCCCACAGAATCGGGATCACAGCTGACCGAGCTCCTCATCAGGAGCCGCTCGGAGGCAAAGCGGGCCCTGCAGGATTGTGAGGAGGCATTGGTCCAAACACGAGAGGTTCACAGATTCTGCTCGCTCAGATACAAGCTCTGCTGCAGGAATGTCGGGGAAGAGAAAAACAAACCTGTTGAAGCTGAATGTTTGTCTTTGAGCGAGCTGTTTGTTTGTTCTTTTTATGATTTTCTGATCATTCTTGCATCCTATTTTATTTAATTTCCAACACCGAGTACATTCTTGCAACAAAAACTGCTTTACATTTTATCTTTCAAGTGTGAGTTAAAAAAACAAACTGAGATTCTATATATTTGACACATTTGCATGTTTTTCTGTATTTGGAAGATTTTCCTTTGTGGAAGAAGAGAGAACAGGACTGTCTGTATGACATGTGGAGGCCTGCCATCAGTCATGTTTGGGAGTTTTGGTCTAAAGGAGCTCTTCATAGCCGTGAGGTTACAGAAAACAAAGCAACATCTCAGTTCTGAGGAAACGGAAGGGTTTTTCTTTGAGCTTTGCAGTGGTTTTTCTCAGTAAACATATCACCTTCATTCCTTACAGCACCACTCTGATCATCTTATGATCTGTTGTAAAATCCTTCCCAGTGGTCTTTTAATTAAGATTATGCTGTTTTTTGTCAAACTGTGGCATTTTGTAGGACATAGTTTCTGCAGAGCAGCAAAAAATTATTATCTGCTCCTGATTCACAACAAACTGAACAAAGAAGAATTTTTATTTTCATTTTCTTTAGAAATGCCCTCCATCATCAGAAAAATGCCACAAGGACATGTTTTAATCGGAGTGAGACTTTAACGAACTCTTTCTTTCACACCTCAGTGTGACATCGAGACTTTGAAGGATCTCTGCTTGTTATTTGTCACCTAACTCAGAGTCCAGACAGGTATTCAGCAGCAGGCGAGATTTCTGCAGAGTCTGTTACGTCTGCTTCGGCGTCTTCGCCCCCTTAGATCAGAGGACCCCTTTGGGATTCTGGACACTGTCCAGCTGAATAAACTCCTGTGGATGTTGTGAGGCATCAAGCTTCAGCTCTGGCCCTCGATGGAGACGGGCCGTTGTTGTTCGTCTGCATGGATCTGACAGGCGCGGCCAGCAGTCACATGTTGAAGAGAGCTGGCGCTCACAGATTTGTTGTGTCAGTTTGAGAGGGTTTGTAATATCTGCATCTTCTGTGTGAGAGGCTGAGAGCATCAACAACACGTACTTTCACAGAGACTTTATCCTGTCTCTTCCATTAAACACGTTACCCACCATCAGAGATTCATCTAACCTGAGCGCGCAGAAAACATTCAGCATCAGCTCCATGTACACACTGCAGGAACAGATCTGTCCGTGAGGAAGTATCAGTGCAACAAACATCAAACTTTAACTGAAATTTACAGCTTTTTCCAGAAAAAGAAGACAAGAATGACGAAGAATGTTTTATACCCAGCACAGTTATGAGATTCCCTCCTTTTGGAGCACAGGCGCAGGTCACCTGATCTCTGCTGCTTTAAGAGATGTCAACATAGTTTCATGTTTTATAGAGACATAGTTGTGCATGGGGGCTTTCATTGTCAGACAGTGTTGTATGTGTGTGTGCACGTGATGTGCTCCGGCATGGAAAGGCAGGGCAGGCCATTAAAAGGAGGCGCAACATCATGTCCCTCTGAAAAATGTATTCCCAGCAGCAACATGAAAGGACAGGCCTCTCCTCCATCCGTCACGCGTTAAGCCCCCGCTCATTTAATCACTGCTCTCGTAAGTCTGACTCAGTTTCGTGCACCCCCACCATTTTTCCCTGCACACACGTTTGCCCCCCTCCGTCTTCAGCCAGCTGGGCATCCGTCTACAGTAATGAGACTGAAGGAGCTGTCAGGTCTTCTTCTGCCGAGCCCAACATGACTGAGCAGGACTGAGAGGGGGGGCCCAGGCGAAAAGATGGGAATTATGGTCCATAGAAACAGCATGAATGTTTGACGCTCCAGCCATGCTGGAGCCTGCTCCTCCAGAACATTCTGTGGTTGATTGGCTCTACACTGGCATGGTCATTGTTGTTTTCATGCTGAAGCAGAGAGCATTTACTCTTCATGATGTACGTGACTGTGCAGCTGCTCGTGCATCTCTGACAAATCCGTTTTGTTGGGTTAGACCTGGATGTTTTCGGCACATTCACCAGACAGGTAATCTGTGAGGTCACCCCTTCAAGAATGAAACCTAAAGTGGAACAACAACGTTTAGAAATCAGCAATCAGGCTGAACAAAGTCAACCATGGTCCCGCCCACTTGCTAATCAGAAACACATCCTCATGCTGCGTTCACACTGGCCTCTGGAACTCACGTTCAAGCAACAACTTTCTATGAAAAGTCTATGTAAACACACCTGTATGTGCATTTCAGTGATACAATCTCTCCCGTTTGCAGCCATTGAATGCATGTTGAATGTGGAGCGAGTTGAACTTTGTCCAATCAGGGACGTTTGGGTCGTGTCCTTTTCAAAATATGGAAGTGCCAACCATTAGACAATAGAAAATGAAGGAATTTTATGGCATCAAGTCCGTCATTCATCAGAATAGAGCTGAGGAAGGAGAAGCATTAGGCAAAACGCACCTGCACCAGATTTGCACCAGATTTGCACCGCTTTGACATTTAGCATCGAGCCTCTTCCAACTGTAGGTTCATGTGCTCGTATCTGGTAGAGAAAGTCCAGTGTGAACGCCACATGCTAGAAGAGCGTTCAAGACCCCACATTCATCACATCACCTGCGCATCACATGCCTGTTATGAACCCATAGCTTCACATGTTCACATGTTATAGTTCTAGTAAAATCAAAAGTTGCTATGAATGAGAAATAAAACAATTTTTGTTCTCCTTATTTTTGGGAGGAAATCTAATGTTTTCACAGGAAATGACTCGCAGGAAGAGTCTTCCTGGTTAGCTCAAATTTTGAAAACATTCAGAGAAGATTTGTCCTCAAATGCAAGAGCTTCTGAATTTGAGTGTGTTGGTGTCAGGAATGGGAATCTTCACCACTGGAACATGAGCTGCATCAGCTGAAAGCAGTTAAAGCTTTCCTCGGGAAAGTTTCAAACTGGTGTTTGGCTGCGGAGCAGCCAGACGCTAAGTTTCTGCCTCATCTAAAACATTTTGAATAATTTATGCATGTTACTCGTTAGGATGTGCCATTACGTTTAGTATTATCACCGGCACTTTTTTTTTAAATGGGCGCGTTATCCGGATTGATTTTTCTGCCCCCATTTGCTGAGGCCGTCCCTCCTAAAAGCAGTTAGACCTTAATTGCTCTAAAAAAGAAACCTTGGATTGCACTGAGCAGAACAATTAACAAAAGGTCATTTCCAGCTCCACTGCCTGACAACGTGAATGCCACATATTAAGCCATTACTGTGAGTGCTCCTCTGGTGGTGGGGGGGTCACTGATGCCCAGCACTACGTTTCTATGGGAGCACCAAAAAGGATCTGTTCTCCTGAAATGGTCACTTCTCCATCACACGATTTGGGTTTGATTCCAGGTGTCGCTGTGACTGCAGCATCTAGAGATTCCAGCCTGGGATTAAAGCTGGGGCGGGGGGGCACCTAATGGGGGAACGCGCAGAAACGAATCTGGCAGGGAGTGCAGGCTTTCAGAGGTTATGTCTTCACCTTGGACTGAGCTGCATTATCTGAATGAAAAGACGAGCCAAAGGACAGATAGAGACAGATCCCGCCCATACCCAGGAACCATGAAAGCGATGTGTAGACGATGAGACGATAGGACTGTTTACCTGCAAGTACCTTTCTTTGTAGTTTAAGAATCTCAGGGATGCTTTGGGTTTCTATCCGTAAACATTTGCTTTAATGTTCCCACTGCTGTGAAGGTGATCCAGTAGGATTAAACCTTCATTAGGTCTGTTGTGTGGGAAGCTGAATGTATTAGGATTCACATTTAACATGTACATCCAGATTTAAATTCTGACATAAAGGTAATAAAATTCATCAAAAAATAGAAATTGGTGAAAACCATCGACTGTCTACGAGAACTGGACAGAGTGAGTATGATGTCACCCATAGAAAAGGCTTAAAATTCAGCTCCAACCAAAGGAAGTCAATTCAGCCATCATGTTTCTCTTTACAAACACCGCCATGTTGGAACCAGATGACGTCAGTAAGCAGTGATTGGTTGGAATCAGTCAGCCCTTCTATGGCAACCACTCTCTCCAATCAGGCGTGGGCTTGTTGGAAGTCCACACCCTTGAGAGCAGGTTACACAAAATCTGTCAACCGAATGCTTCGAACGTTCAATTTGAGACCACCCATTCTAATTGAGGCATCTGATTGGTCAGTGAATAATTTAAAATTCTTCGCATTACAGAAATAATGTCATGAAAAAATAGAATTATCAAGAACATGTTAAGACATGGCAGCAGTGCCAAACTACCTGTGTATTCCTCTATGGACGTCTGTAGGATTCTGGTGTCTTGGAGCCAGCAGGTTCTTCCTGTTTGGACCTTAAAGGGGGAAGGGTCACCCAGTCCAGTTTTCATGTACAGTCAGTGGTTAAGTCTGACCAAATTGTTGCATCCTTTTTTTTTTCTTTTTTCTTTTTTTTGCTGAACTTTTATATTGGATAAGGATGACCATGGACTTGTGGTGCTTCCTTTAAGTCCAGGTTTCCTGGTTCATCTCTGAGATGTGGCTGTGGGTGAAACTAGAGCCGGGTTTCAGCTTCTTTCTGCTGGATGTGAACCTCATCCAGGAAACAAATGTGCATCAGAATCCTGAAAAGATGCCAACTGCAGAGAAACACCTCCTCCTACAACCATCTTCACCATCCTCCAGATCTCTCTTTCTCCTCAGTGTTCCTGTGTCCTTTCATCCCATTCTCCTTCCCAGCTCCTGCAGCAGCACATCTAAGTTTCCAGACCCAACTTACATCTGCATTTCCATGCTGTTTGCAGAAAACAGGCTTTTACTATTTATTTGAAGTCACATGATCCATGGAAGTCACAGTTTTTGATAATGACGCTGAGGCTTTCTGATGAACGTGTGGGCAGTCATTTTCATCATTTTAATCTAAGAATGTCCCTTTAGATTCCAACTAAAAGTCTTGTCTGCCCACTGAGTTTGAGCTTCAAACTTTGTGTTGCTGGAACAGACGAGCATCTTTTTAGTGAGTAAAGAGAATCAAAGCATTCTTTAACATCAGAGGCTGCTACTGCAGAGTTTCTTTTCCTGAGTTTAGTTGTTTATTTCTTCCAGCACTTCATCATTTCTCTCATTTGAGTATTTTTGTTTTCTGTTTTGCTGCTGTTAGAATAAATCCTTAATGAGTTCTTTTTTTTTGCAAACAGAAAGGTTCTGCAGAGTAGTTGGACTTCATTTTGGCTTCAGTGGGACTTAAATCATTAAAATATTAATAAAAAATTTTTGGGTAAAGTTTGTGGTTTGAGTTTACTATAAATAATTTCCGGCTCTAGAAACATGCAGCCAGCTCTAACATGGAGGTGGAAAATTGGATAAAATAGTCTGCTTGCATTCAGGAGTTAAACTTTTACAGACGATGATTAAGTAATTCAAGATAAACGTTTTTGAATGAATTCAATTCAAAATCAACAAGAGTATTTACAGATCCAATGTGTTCCATTGTGGTCAACATTTCTTACTTAGTGTATTGCATGTAAATAAAAACATTTATTCAAATGGAGGTTATAATAACAAGCACAAGAATCTAACCTCATATAAACATGAACAATGGAGGATCCAGTAAAATTTTTTACTTCCTGTTTGTGACTCACATGAGAAAATGGAGAAAATCACTCTGTAAAAGACATTTTTAGTCTGAAACGTTCCTCTTTCTTCCTGTTCTCATCATAAGGTCATTCTCCAGATTATTCTAAAACAGGAAGACTTTGATTCCACTATCAAGAATTCCCAAAACAACAGATGATAACTGCTCAGACTAAATAACCTTTTTCTTCCCAGCATTCTTCTGAAAGCCCAATGAAGACTTTAGTGTTCCTATTTTGCACCGCTTTGAGACCAAGAGCTGCAGGAGAGCTCCTTCTGCCGTCTTAATGGCACGCCGCCTCATGAACCAAAACCATTAGGTGTCAGTAAAGCAGCCAATCATTACTAAGAAGGTTGCCGCTTGTTCCATGAAGGACAAGCAGCAACTATCAGAGTTGAAGAAGAACAGGGAAAATTCCAAATAACAGTGAATAAAAGATGTGAGTATTCCTGTCTGAATGTGAGGAGGACTTGTCCTTGTTCCTTTTCCTCTGAGCAACAAGTTAAAGAGACGTCTGACATTGTTAGTAACGTTTGAAGAGACTGCTTTGAAACTCAACCACTGAAACAGAGTCTGATGAAGACATGAGTTTGATGAAGACGTCTCTAAATGAAATTTGCTGTTTAAGTGAACAGCTCTAAAACTGAAGCTTGTCTTGGTTTTTCCAACTTAAAGGATTGAGATTTTTCTTAGAGCAACTTGAATACTGAAAGTACAGATATTACACAACAATACACCCCCCCACAAAAGAAAAACCAACTGGTCTTGCTGCAGACACACAAATGTAAGTTTGTTTTTGTTGTTAAGGTGGGGAATAACTCTCAGGGGTGACTTGATGAAGTAGACTTAATGTTTTAGAAGAGATTCAGTCTGGAAGTGAACAGGAGGTTCTTCTCTCTCACCTGCAGACTCTGGCAGTGAAGCTATGACATAATAGTTCTGATGAGCACTGATGCTTGCATTCTCTCATACTTAACTTTTTCATCCCAAATGTCAGCTGTCAGCACGTAAAGAACAGAAATTCCCCATCAGCAGTTAGAACTGAAGAAGCAACTTGGACGAGCAGCCAAACATCTTCTAGATCAATCTTTAAAGCCCGGTGGTGCTGAAGGTCAGAATCCTGTCATTGTAGACCACTACGATGCATGCACATTTTTTTCTACGGGTACGCTGCAGGCGACAGGACATGATGAACACATGAAACATGCAGGGATAAGTAAGGATGAAGTAGATGAAATGCGGGAATGTTTTTATTTTTTTTAGCCTCCCAAAGTCCTTTCAGTTTGTGTGAAAATCCTACCTACAGGCATCCAACGGACAGTTACGGATCACGTGCACACGCATGCATGAGGCATTCGGACAGGTTCAGTAAGGAGCCAGTAATACTCGCACCTTACTGACAATAGAGTGTGGCGTTATGGTACCGTGTGACAGCATCACTTGTCATAAGTGTGTAAAACTTACATTATCCTTACAGATACTTCACAATACACTTATCACACGTAGAACAATTATACGTTTTATTTTTATGACATTCCTATAGGTCGCCGTATGGACAAGCCTCAAGAGAACTGTAAAGCACAACGGGCATATGATCACTTAAAGAACGCGCAGACCATGGGTTTGTGATGCTCTTTTATCATGTGGTGTTCACTGTCACAACCTGATACTGGTGCAAAATCGCTGCAAATCTGGTGAATTTTGCTCCAGGCTTTTTCCTTTCACAGATCTGGTGTCATATAAATCAGGCTGGGTAGAAACCGCAACTATGAAATGCTCCTTCCTGATCAATTTAAAAACAGCTGGCACTTCTGCAAATCAAAAAGGACGCCAACCATACATCCCTACCAAATCTGAGTTCCTGATTGGTCAAAGTTCAGAAGGTTCAATGGCCTTGTGTTTTGGACATACAGCCTTTAGTCTTTGAAATGTGTGTAGCGACGTGTGAAAACAGGAGTTCTGAACGCAGAAGCCTGATACACGCATATGAACATGTTTTTATGTAGACTCTTTAGTAGAAGTGATTGCTAGAATTGTAGAAGGATTAAGTTAAAGAAATGATATCAGGTTTTTACTGTGGGAAGAGGGTGTTATTATTAGGAGGACGGGTCAGACTCCTCTTGCTTCTCTGCAGAAGAGGCTTACACAAACGTAAACTCCCACTCTGCTCCTCAGCCTGCTCAGGCTCATTTCAATGCGTGGGAACAAAGCTTCATCATATCACAGATTACAGCCCAGCTTCTTGTATAACACACACATTAGGTTTGAACTTATGAACAGTTCACCCTGTAACGCTCTGCTTCAGAGGGAAACATCTGTCTTGCAGAACCTGGAACCTGTAGACTACCTTTTTTCCCCAGCAGGTCCTTCAGAGCAGCAGGTTCAGGTTTTTCAGATGATCACCGAGCTGCCTGAGTCCTGCATCCATTCATGCTTTGGTGCAGCTGTGGTTGGTTGGTTTATGTTTGCAGCACTGCAGCCTGAGGGAACACTTAACCTTTATTTAGCATCACTGTGTTAAAGTTTGTGTTGGTTTCCGCTAATGAGGCAGTAAATCAGCGTGTGAACGGCACTGGCGCCGTGACCCCTGCTGCAGGGGGTTTCCTGAGAGTAAACCATTGAGGGATTTATATGAAGCTTTTGGTCTTTTCAGCAAAAGGAGAAGGTCTGGTTTACTCTTTGACACCAGAGATGTTACCGGCGATATCTAATTAACACACGCTCTGACCTATAACTCCTCCACCGTTCACGTGTTTGCGTGAACGATCAAATGTAAAGTGTTGCATAACGACGCAAAGCCGCTTTCCTCCCCAACAGAATCAGCTGATTTACATTCATTGTGTAAACACGTCACTACTGTAAAGTGTTGCATATTAGCGCAGAATCCGTTGGAACTACAGTGACTATGTCACTGGTTGAAGACTTAACACTTAGCTAAAGCTCCGGTGTTAAATATGTATGTTTCTTTCTGATTTCCTACTTCTGGTTTGTTGTGGTTCGTTCTGCAAACCACCCCCCCACACACATGCACACTCACACATGCACACTTGTCTTCTAGGCGTACATAATTTCCTATCATGAGGTCATAAAGCCTAAGTAGGTGATAAATATCAGATAAGTGATGCTTAACCCTCACCATCTCTCTATTTAACCTGTTTCCATGGTAACAGATAGTTTTAAAGGGATGAAGAAGGGGCTATGCGAGCAGTGGGATTAATGCTCTTTATGAGTGTGGCCATGATCCAGCATCTGATGGTCCTTCATTTCTGTTCATGCTCCAAAAAACTACTGTTGTTGGTGTGCAAACTGTAAAAACATGTTGAGTTTTTCAGTTTCGGTAGAAACTGTCGGACAAAAAGTCAGGTTAGAAACATGGCTCTGTGATGTTTTTAATCACAGATCTTTCTGGAGGTTTTAGCCTGTGGCGGAAGTGTCATTATAAGCGGTTGGTTCATGTAGTTTGATCTTTGAAAGCCTTCAGGTGAAAGGAAAAGTAAGGAAGGCTTTATCACTTCATGTCCCTCCTGCATAAAAAGAGCAATGTGATGATTCATTCTTTGGCTAGTGTACACCCAACAAATCTGCAGCAGCTATGTGATGCTGTCATGCCAACATGAACCAAACTCTCTGAGGAGCGTTTCCAGGACCTTGTTGAATCTATCCCTCGAAGGATTCAGGCAGTTCTGGTACTGGGGTCCAACCCAGTACTGCTGAACCTAATAAAGTGGCTGTTGAGTGTAGATTACACTTAACTGAAGTGAACTGGACAGAATTAGATTGGACTGATCTGAACTGACCATGACTGACATGCACCTGCATGGGCGTGACAGGTTATACAGAGGAGCGGCTGCATTTTAAGGAGAGTGAAGGTGTGTCTTGCAGTTCCCTTGAGGCTCGTACGACCAACTCAAGGATGTCATGAAAGTGGAACATTGTGCGTGTGGGAAGTGTATTGTGAAGTGTTTGTAAAGATAATGGAAGTTACGCGCACTTAGGACATATGCAGATGTATGGAGACCTCGTTATTCAGATCAGAGTATTGGCTTCTTACCGCTGCACAGACAGGTGTGCAGGTGATATGTAAACGCATGTAAGATGCCCACACAAACTGCACTCTGAATTTCTCATGTGCTAAATTCTAACCGTCAAGCTGCATGAAAGCAGCACAAACTTTTCACGTAAACAGCACTAACAGGCACCTTACAGTCCGCGTCATTGGGGAAAAAGAAGAATCTGCCTGCGTCTCCCCTACTTCTTCCTTACTTATCCTTGTGAGTTGGATAAATGTTTGCTGCGACTCGTCACTCGTAGAAAACCCTGTCCACGAACATTTTCGCGCTACCGCTGAGCCAGCAGACTATAACCTTGTGATTCTGTGTGTGCAACCTTTACGCTCCGTTCAGGTTTGACTGTTTTTCACCCACAGACAGCCCTTATCCACCTGTAAGAGCAGTGATGACTGAAGCTTGAGCTGGATTGGGTATACTAAGCTACACTAGACTGTAACGGTCTGCACTACACTGGTTATAGGAGTCTCAACTGACTTGAATTATCAGAGCTTTTTTTCTCGGTATCGTTAGAGTTAAATAAATTCTATGTGTGAATGTGTTTTTTGAATATATTTCGGTCAAAAGAAAAGTCACTCCTCATTACCTGCTTGGTGTTCTACCCAGATCCTCTGGACTGGGTGAACATGAGCAACAGTGTCTTCAGGCCTGCGTGGGAGGAAGGAACATGCTCACAGCTGTCCTCATAAATCCAGATTCATCTCATGTTACTTTAGCCAGACTCCCAACAAAACTCCTTTCTTCTTTTCATTTCCTCCTCTCCTCACTGCCTCCAGCTGCCACCGAGCTCTGCATTAGTTGCATTAATACAAGAATAAACAAGCATAGTAATAGTTCTGTGTTGCCATGGCAACTTACATTTACACATTGAGATGAAGAGCAGGTATAATCGTATAGCCATTTGTGGAAGAATGTTTAATATTCAAGTTCTTTTGCACACACAGTCATCGTTGACATGTTTCTGATCTACTTGGTCCAACTGAACCAAAACTACCAGACAACAGCAGATTGAGTGCAGACATGTCTGAACTCAAACCCAACTTGATCTTTTTTACCTCAAGGCAGGTAATGATAATTTAATGGAAATTCATCAGACTCAGACCAGGACAACAGAGAGGATGAGTATTCATGCTTTGTTTTCTGCCTCAATAGACGATTCTCAATATTAGAGGTCCCAGCCGCAATTCTGTGCAACCCTGAAACCGGCAGAACCACAGGTTTGGACTGCAGTAACTATTAACTGTCCTGCAGGAGGAGGTGTTGTTCCTGGTGCTGCTTTCAGCCCATCTAAAGATGATTTTACGATTGTTATCAGCACAAGCATTCTTTTATTTTGCTGTCATTGATTAACCTGTTGTGCTTTTTATGAATCTGTTTAATTGTCCTGTTGAAAGACACATTTCTGTGCCATTGAGCAGACAACAGACCTATACTTACCTACAGCATCCATCCAGGTAGAGTGAATAACTCAGTGACTTGTTAACTGGAGCTAGTACTCTTAAGAATTAAAGGGCTGAAATTATTCATTCACTCATTCATTTTCTTTGCAGTTTTATCCCGAAAGGGAGCCTAACCCGGCCACTCATGGGTGAAGGCAGGGGACACCCCTGGACAGGTCACCAGTCACACACCCACACCTAGGGACAAGTTACAGTTACCAATGAACCTATGAAGCATGTTTTTGGAGGGAGAAAACCCGCACATGCACGGGGAGAACATGCACACTCCACACATAAAGGTCCCCCACTGGTGACACTGTTTCAAGTCCCACAGCAAGAACTTGAACCGGGAACCTTCTTGATGTGAGGCAAGAGCGCTCACCACTGCGCCTCCGGGCAGGGATGAAATTAAAGCTTTAAAAATGTGTTCCACCTAGCGCAACAACGAAAGGAACAAACCAATTTGAGAGTTTTGCTTGGTCTGCACATCAGTCGATACAACTTCCAGTAAAACAAGCAAGAAATCCTTTCTCATTTCATCTCATTTTGGAAAAAAAGAGTGATTTGTTCTCCAGACTGTACAGATGTTTATTTTTGATGTAAAGTTAAGACATTTTAACATGGAAGTCAACAAAAGTGTCTTCCTCTTCCTCCTGGTCATTTGAGGAGCTGCAACATTTGGAAAATTCAGGAACAGTAAGTGGAACCAAAGTATTACCACTATATTTTACTTCAACGTTTGTCATATTTTTTGCTCAAACATTATTAAAAAAAAACCCAGGGAGAAGAAAGTTTGACTTTGCTTGCTACCTCAGCTACAGCTACAGTGAAAACTCAGTGTCGTGGCATAGCTATGGAATCACATGAGAACGCAGCAAACAAGTATAAATAGAAGCTCACAAATGTCCACATCTGAGCTGTAAATCGTTTAACTCTCCTGCTCAGGTCAGCACTCACCCACCAAAGAAATCAGATTGGCTGACACTTCAGACCTCACAAAAACCAGTCGACAGTTCACGTGGAGGCAAACTGGTTTAAAAACTCATCTGCTGCAACAATTATACGTCTTTCGTTTTTCTGACTTCCTCCTCTTTGATGTTCCCTGCTGTCCCTGCATCATATTTTGAGCGTGTCGGTCAAAGCAGACATCGTGGGCCCATCTGAAGGGGGCAAACAGAAATCCAACAGGAATCCTAATCAGGTTTCATCTGAACATCTTTGTGTTTGGGATGAAGGTGCCTAAGGGGGAAAATGTGCTCGATCATTTCCCACAGAGCTGCTCTCAGTTCCTTAGCAGGTTTTGAAAGATGGATTTTGATGTTCAGGAAAGCAGGAGCATATCTGCATGAACATTGTCACTCCGGAACCCCCTTCAGCTCTCCCTCTGCCGGGTCTTTGCCTGTGATCTGCTGTTGGGCCTTTCTGTGGGGTAGACACACTGCGGATGTTTTCTGCTAACATCAGCAGAGCGAGTCATTGTTAATAGACAACATCATCACACTGAAGTGTGATTGGGCAAGAGGAGATGCAGGCAAGGGAGGGTGGAATTCAGACTGTCAGTGATGGGGTCCAGGCTGGCTCGTGTCTCTGCAGCCCAGATCCTTGATGCTCTGCACAATGATTCAAAACCCCCACCACAGTATGTAGCCTAATTCAGGAGCACTGCACACTTTCTGACTCTTTTTAATAAGCAAAGCTTGTCTGCTTGTTTGTTGAGTTACCCGTCAGTCAGTGGTCATTATCCAGGAGTTGTTGTATCTTCAGTTTTAGCTCAAGCAAAGTTAGGTCTTTAGACTTTTAGATTCCAATAAACCCCAGACCTTTATTAAGTCCTCTATTTCTTGGTGCGCTCCTTCCTGGAGGTGCTTCAGTCTCTGACCTCAGCAGTCCTCATTTCAGGTTAAAGTCCCAGTCCGATCACCTTACGATTGTAAAATCATTCTCGATGGGCTTTTAATTATGATTATGCCATTTTTAGATGAAATCAAAAAACCTGTCCTTTTCTGGGACATATTTTCTGCAGAGTGGCAGGAATTCAGAAGAAATGTACCTCCCCCTCCCATTGCTGAGGGCTCTTTATATAAGCAGTGAGGCCTGTCCAGCGTATTTTCTGTCTGTATGTCTGTATTTTTTTTGTCTGCTCCTGATTCGCAATGATTTGAATGAAGAAATACATAGAAATGCAATGTTATTATATTTTTTATAGATCCTCCATCATCAGAAAAATAACAAGTTTAAAACTTAAAAAACACAGTTTTCATCTGAGTGGGTCTTAATTAAATAAAATTAAAGGGACTATATGAGGTCATGTTTGGACCTGGACTCCAGTCAAGAAGCAATTGCTGCTACATGAAGTTCAGCTCTTTTTAGATAAAAGCAATTATAAAACAGTAAAGACAAGAAAAGAAAAAGGAAAATAAAAGGCCGAGCTCTGGAACAGAAAGACCCAAAGAGACATACCGCAAGCAAAAGAAAGAAAAAACAAAGAAAAAGCCAATGAAGCAAATAAAAACAGGATTCCCCCTCAACAAAAAGATGCATTTATAGGTCAAACTTGCCCCTGTGAGTCAGTGAAACCCTGATGGACCTTCTTACCGTGCCGGGAGGAGCCACGTCTGTATTTTAGGGATTTTCACAGCCGTTTCACCTTGGAGAATGTCAGTGCTTTCTTTCCATGATCAGCACTCAGTCACCTGGTTTCACAGGCCTCTGTCAAAACCGTGTACTGGTAAATTAGAACTAAGGGTTTAAACATGTAAAAACATCAATTTTAGAATAAAAAAGGTTGTTTTTTAAAATTAAATCTGCCATTCATGCCAACCCCTGGAGTGAGGGGAAACTCAAGATGGCAGACAACCAAAACAAAACACAAATCCATTCTCAGATCCTTAACAGAGTCTTCACCCCTAAAGAGGCTTCCTTTCACTCTCTGAGCCTTTCCTAGTTTTTACTCGCCTCTGAGTCTTTGGTCAGCACCTTAATGTTTATCCACATCAAATCGCAAAGACAACTCACTCGTTAGCCGTAAGTGTTAGCCACCCGCTTGATCTCAATGGTACTGCCAGAACAAGGAATACCTTCTTCGAAACAATGAAACATAGATCTAGCCCCAGCGGGACTGATTGAGCTAAAATCCAAGTGGCACTCGCTAACTCAGAGAGTTTTCTGCCTAGCTAGCTCCAACTGCCCCGTTCAAGACATACGGAAACAAGGACAAGACACAGAAGAGCTGCATAGCCTGTTCAAAAAAGAAAAGAAAATAGCACTCCTTACAAAAGCACACCTAACAGAGTTATATAGCTAATGAAATGCTTAGCATAGCATGCTTGTCATACTAGTTTCAAACAGAGAGTAAAAAAAAAAACTTTGGATCACAGAAAGATGCAGTCCCTCGATGGGGACTAGCATTTCATTTCTCTGGAATTTAACCCTGAAGTGGCATTTCAGTTTGTTAACTGTCCTCCCATCCATTTTGTAGAACCTGTTGAATCCCCTTTGGATCACAGGGCCGCTGGAGCCTATCTTAGCAACTGTTGGGTGAGGGTGAACACTCACACTAAAGGCATTTTATAGTTATCAATCAGCCTATGAAGCATGTTTTTATAGTGTGGGAGGAAGCCAGATATCCTGAAGAAACCCCACACATGCATGAGCAGAACATGCACACTCCACACAGACAGGACTCAGCTGGGATTGAACCAGTGCATTCAAGAGCATTAACCACTACGCCACCGTGCACCACTTTACATTTACATCACAGACTATTTCATTTATCAAGTCACCTAAGGTTAGCATGCTTAATGTTGTAGTGTTACGTTTCCTGTTTGGAGGTCCAAGTGAGACAGGATGAACATGAGGTAGGCCTATTTTCTGAGCACAGAAAAGCAGCTTTGGTCTTTGTTCTGGCTTTGTCTGATGAAAACACAACAAAATGAAAGAATCAATGAATAAAAATGTGTCCCACATTGGGCTGCAAATTTTTAAGAACCAACAACTTGACTCAAATTATTTTCTAGAGTCTGAAATGAACAAAACGGTTTGTTTTTCCTTGAAGCTGAAGGTAAAAGTTCTGATTCTGCAGTCTTCAAGGCGGTACTTTCATTTTTTGGTTCAGAACTTCCTGCTCAAAACTGTTTTTTTTCAAAGTTTCATGGGCAAAGTGTGTGGATCACTGATCTCAGGAAAGTGAGCCCCTTACAATCCATGTTAACACATAGAAAAATTCAAGATGAGCGTCGGCAGGGAGTGTGTGATAGTGAGCGTTTGTCTTCTTGTCATGTGATTGGTGGTCTTTTGGTGACGTCTTTCAGAGACATACCCACTTCCTCCATGTTTGGGTGAATCAGAACAGCTGTTCTTTCCAGATCCTGAACGACATCCTTTCATTATGTCATTCTGTCCATGGAAGCGTCCAGCTGAAAGATGATTAAAACAGGGTTTTACAAGATTAGTGAATTGGTATAACCTTCGAGGTCTGAGGCCTTTGTGCCTCAACAATGTTAAAAACGTACACACAGATCAAAGGAAGAGACCCTTGAAAAACAGAGGGATTTCTGCAGTTTAGAAATGTCTGGAGAACATGGAGAACATAAAACATGCGAGTGTAGTGACAGCTGAGTTATCCTTTATTTCTTAAACATTTAGGGGGTTTAATATAGTATTTAGTGCAGTGGATTCTCATTTCCTCTTTCTGCCCATTTTAATGCAGTTTTAATAGCTGTCTGTCAAAGTGTGAAAAATACATTTACATCTCAATAGAGGGCTGAAATGGAGCAGTCTTTCATTTGCACAGATATGGCTTTCCTTCCCGGTCTTAGCCTGGGGGTCAAAAGGTAACGGGAAGGATAATGAGGCTTTGTCAAAACCTAAATGTAGTCGATCACACACAAACTGCTGTCTGCTGTTTCAAAATTCTTCCTACCTTTTCTGTTATCTACAAGTGAATTTAGTAAGTGATGTGAAAGTTGTGTGGAGGCGTGGTCTGGGCTGCCAGCTTGTCCTGTTTGTGGTTTTAAACTAGTTCAAGTCAAGCAGACTAAACATGGGCAGTGACAGGATTTATGTTAAAGCTTTAAAAGACAGTCTTATCAATCACGCCCTCACGTACAGCCGCAGAGTCGACTGAACTGAGCTCTGGACAAGCGAGCTTCGCCATGGTTCACTTGACTGTGCCTGGGTGTGGAATGGAACCATCACAGCAGCCAAGAAAGCTGGACTTCACGGTCAAAAATGTTATCTCTTGGTATTTCCTGGGGTGGAAGAGCCTTGGAGTGGTGTCATGGTGTCATGGTGCCAGTTATCTCCGTACGGTTCCCTGTTTCTTACCTCAGCAGTCACACTTGCAGAGGCACCTTTATGCCAGAGTGAGTGACACAAAGGTGATTGTTTTCCTCTGGTTCTTCACACACATGGAAATTTGATCTCAATGTTTGAAAAAAAAGAGACCACCAGGCTTTTACTTCTTATGAATCACGTCCAAACTCAGCAGGTCAGATAATGCTAATGGCTTCTTTAAAATGTGCATGTCAGTGGATGCTCTGCTGAGGAACACAAGACTTTCTTCTATCAGACAGCAGGAAATTGACTGACACATACCTTCTTCTTTCTAACATTAAGGTTGTTCTCTGAAATGAATTGACATCACTGCTGACACCTCCACACATGAAATTAGAAACATACTTTTCAGATAATCTTTCGTCAGAGTAAAGGTAGAACAAATCTCCAGATATTTCATCCAGCTGTGACAGACTGACGGCCCGTCCAGGGTGTACAGCGCCTTCGCTCAGCAGTCGCGGTGATAGGCTCCAGCAACCCCATGACTCTGAAAGGGACTTTGCTAAGTTGGAAAATAGATGGATTTTGGCTAATTTGCTCTGCTAACACTTTAAATATAGTTTACAAAGCTCTACTTGAGTGAAAAAAGGGTGCAGGAAGCCTTTACTCTGTGAAACTGGGGCTGCAGCTTCCAAACTTTAAACGGCCAAAAGTCCAGTAACCAGTAATTAAATAACCTTAATACAACTTTTTGATATTTGTCTGTAAATGAGAGAACTGGAGCTGAAATGATCAGGAACTGCTGGTGACCCAATATGCAGGAGGCCAGGCTCTGAAAACCAGACATCTAAACACACTGAAGGGAATTAACAAGCTGTGGATGATCATCAACCTGAAGCTGGTGTGACTGACAAGAGGATAACTCAAAACAGAACACGACAAGAACAATGGAAAGTTCACCAAAAGTCCAAACCAAAGTGCACAGTCCTCACAGAAATGATTGCAATCTGTTTGTCCAAGAGCTAACTCATAAACTCACCAATCCCAGCGGCGTTTCCAAGATCGATATGTTCCATTCCATAATGGTATAGTCCATTTGATGAACAACCTGCCTCAGACAGATCAATCTAGTTAGATACATCTATTCGTTGATTGATCAATTAACTGTTACATCGCTATTATATATGGTTTGACCAATAGTTAGCAGTTGTGAGGTTGTGTTCTTGTCCCACATCCAGAGTTGTCATCAGTTTCAGCAATCTTCTGCTGTTTTGGGAACTGCCCTCCCCACCACCACCACCACCACACCCACACAAAGCTTTCCTCACAAGTTACTGCTGACCTGACTTTGGATGTCTGAACTTCCAGCTTTGAGATCATGTCTGAAATGCTACCAGCCAGAACAGCTGATGTTTGTTGTGTTTGAGTTCTGCCAGTGTGCAGTGCATCACGGTCGTACCTGGAGTGTGGTTTGAACCTGAATATCCCTGTGCGCAGTTGTGATTGTCTCAGATGATCAAGATCTGGAGGATTTGCTGCAATCTTGAACAAACTTGAAGCTGTTTTTACTTTGAACATTGAAGACATGCTCTGAAAATGATGGAGGAACCTGTGACTGATGGATTTAATGATGTGGTTCAACAAAAGGACACCATTACACCCTCATCTTAGGAGGTGTTGCAGAGAGAACATCTGCAAAAGTTGTAATTAGTTTCTGTATACAGCTCTGACACCACAAACCTGTTCTGCATATTAATAAACACATTAACTCCTAGCAGAACTTTGAATCAGTGGAGCTTCATCATATGTTTTCTGTAGATAAACGCAGGGGCTGTTTCTATACTGTGTTCTAATGCTGAAGTCTAGCTGGGAAAAAACTCTGATAGAGCTGTGGTCAGGTCAGGTCAGATCAGCATAGGTGTGGTTACCTGATGTCACGTCTTCAGGTATTCCTCTGAGGGTCCGAATATTACTGAATAGTTTTAAAGAAACTGAGAAGTTTTTTAAAGATTTTCTTGTTTTTCAGGCAAACGTGGGTTAGCTTCTTTTACTTTGCTGTTTCTGTTCTCTGCAGCCTTCCTCTGAGAGGGCCACACTCCCTCAGCACCAATATGAGCAGATTTGCAGGCATGGTCTGACAATAAAAGCCTGATTTGAGATGTCTTTGCTGCATTTCAAGATTTCAAACATTTTATAATCCTTTCTGATTGGGGTCCAATCCAATCATTCTTCTTTCATTTCTGAACCTGAGTTTGTTCTGCACAGATTTTAATGTCTTTAAGACCCACTCCAATGAAAATTGTGTTTTTAACTTGTTCTTGTAGCATTTTGTTCGTTATGGAGGGCAAACGTCAAGAAAATTTACATTAAAACTGCATTTCTGAGAACTTGTTCATTCAAATTGTTGTTAATCAGCAAACTACATTGTTAGGAAAACTTGAAGGTGTGATGTAGATCCTTACAACAGCAAACAACCAGCTCCCTGCTCGGCTCCGTTCATTTGCAGACACATAGATCCATGAACGTCTTCATTTTCCTCGTCTGAGCTGGAATCTGGATCTGAACTGTACGTCTGGATAGCTCTGATATCCAGAGCTCGCCGTTTTTGTTGCACTGCTAATGTTGGGTTGGGATTGTGAGGGGCTTTAAGTTAGCAGAAGGGAGTGTAAACAGACAGGAAGTGATGGTAGGCTTGCTCTGCACCAATGGACCCGCCCACAACTCAGAGGTGAATTTCTAATGAACTCCTGCTGCTCTGCAGAAACTATGTCTTGAAGAAAACGACTCGGGTTTTTTGATTTTGGCTAAAACAGTAGCTTCATAATTAAGAGACCTCTGGAAAAGTTGTCAAAGTTAAATGAAAAGATGATTGGAGTGGGACTTTAGAAATATTTCTACATTTTCCATAGAGACATGTAGTCATGACCACATAAAGGACGCTGATGGCTTCTTACTTTAACTCTTAACTACACAGATTTTGTTTTATGACTGTTCAGGTGATCAACGGCAGTTAGCGGATTCTTGTGTAGAAAAAAGCAGCTTTTTGTATCAGCTTTGCACCGAAATGCAACCCATTACTAACATTACACAAAGTGTTGCATACCCCCTTTTCTCTCCGATAGAATTGTCTGATATACGTTGATTCCATAAGCCCTTCTCTACAGCGAGGTGATCCTGAAGCTGATACTGAAGAGTTAGTGTAGTTGAAAGAATTGAAACTAATGGTGTTGAAGGATGATCTTTGTGGTTTGGTGCTTAGTAAATAAAGTGTGTACATGATGGAGGTTTATCTCTTGCAGTGGGGGTGTGGTCTCAAAGCCTGAAGGTACCTGCATGCTACCAGGGCAGCTCTTGACTAACTTTTTGCATGAGTTGCATTGGTTACTAACTTTTTTTCTTTGTTGTGCTCAGATTTTTAGCCTCATTGCATTTAACACCATAGGTTTGGGCTTTTTTGACCCTGTGCCGCATCCTGCCCCTGAAGGGGAGAGGGGACACTTGGCCAGTGCATATCTATCTATATAGATAGATATTGCATCATGAAGTTTGTTTCATAGATGCATTGACCATTTCAGTGTTTCAAGTCAAATCTGTCAGAATCAGTGGCAAATGTTCCATTGCCAGCTAACACAGCGCCTCATATTTTGTGCTTCACTGTCTTTGAGCAGGTAAACTGGTCAAGACGCTCTGACGCCATACCTGAGACCATTACATCACCTACAATGACAAAGATTACTTCGTTTTCAGCAAAAAGTTGTATTTTGGTTTAATCACTAGCCTCAAAAGAATTCATTTGTTTACTGACCGAATCTGTCTGTTTTCTTTCTTTCTTCTTCCTCTGCTTTTTATTGTTGCTCCATTGAGAATGTAGGTTGTATATACCACCAAACTCTTCACACTTCAGAGCTCTGCAAAGTCTGCAGGTATTACTGTGAGTTTGAAAGCTTCGTGGTCATTGGTGTACATTTTAACTGCAGGTGGAAGTGTCCACAAAGGGAAAAGATGGTCTCCAACTTATAGCTTTTTAATGGTCTGTGCTAAAAAGCAAAACTGGCCAAACTTTCCTAAATCATTAAAGGTTTGTCACTAAGATGAAGTGCTAACTGGTTCTGTTGGTGATCAGAACCATGAAGGAAACCTGAAGAGTCATTGAAAGTAGTTTCCTGGCTGCTGTTAAATTAGACATGAGATCTGAAGGTAATTGAGGTAATTTTCTCGTTTGGTTTTTTTTGCTTTTTGTCTGCGTTTTAACATGAGTCGTGTTTGCTTCAGCAGAAAAGCTAAAACTTCAAATCATTCATTTCTGACTGACAGACAGGAAATTTAAATAAAGCTGCATTTTTTTGTGCACATTGTGTTTCTAACATTATTGGTGGTGTTGTTCTAGTTTTCATCTCCTCAGTAGCTGGAGGTGACGGTCTCATTTAATTATCGTTTGAAACAAGACTTTTTGTAAAAACAACAGAAGGGGGGGTTCATCTTTATTTATCGTGTAATTGCTGTTGCAGGAGATCACGCCCACTTTGATTCTAATGTCCTTATTCTGGTGATCAAAAGTCAAACGAGCAGATCTCTGCCCCGCCCTCCTTCATGCTCTGCACAGATGAGGGAAAGCCAGCGTTCCTGCTCATCTGTGGAACCGGGAGACTAATTCAATCTAATCCTGCCCCCTCCTGAGATGGGCGGCTCTATTCTGAAAAGAATTGGTTTTATTCCCGGATAATTGTTGGTGCCTGCTCTGCCAGGAGAGGAACTCTGCTGTCAGGAAACCCTCCGCTGCGGTTGCTTGGTAAGCTGCAGAGTTTGGGCAGATTTTAAATCAGGAGGAAAAAAACAAAAGTGAATGTCTGTCACAGTCAAAATGCTCCGTGCTGGTTTAGGTTAATGAGCTTTATGGATGCAGATTCCATACTTTGCATGATTCTTTCTAATCAAGACGGACATTATGAGCCTCTGTCTCACATCCAGCATTCAGTTACACTCTGAACTGATGTAGACTTGAGTAGTGAAAGAAAAGCCCTGAAATAAAAAAGAGATGTGTTTTCTCTACACTCTGATGTTCGCTTTTAGACTTATTTTTGTTAGGTTGGTCTTAGAGAAAGACCATGGCTGCTATGGCTAGAACTACAGCTCATTTGTGGTAAAGGTGAGGACCTAAAATCAGATGCTAAAGGGTTCAAAGTCTGAGTCATGCTAAATACGGTAAAACATTAAAATCCTAATAAAACTGAAAGAAATGCTGAAAAACAACTCAGCAGATAAAAACAAATCCTGGACAAAGCTGACTGAAGAAAATCCAGATACTGAGACATCAGGGTTCAGATTCTCTTCGCAGAATGAGGCTTGGTTCTGGTGTTGGAGGGGTTTGAGTCATCCGCACTAACCCATCAACACCCGGGTCCATAACTGAAGCTCGTTAGGGTCCGTGTGGGTTTGTGTTTGGAGTTTACTATATGTCATAAATGAATCACTCCTAATACGTCTGTTCACAGGCAATTCTCCTTCAAGCAGCAGTCAGTGACTGTACTGTGATGACAGTACTCTCACGGTCTGTTCTGCTGCAGCCAGACCACCTTCAGCTGCTTGAACATCACTAAGTAGACGGCTGCACAGTGGTGTAGTGGTCAGGAGTGCTGCCCTTATAGCCAAAGGGTCCTGGTTCAAATCCAGGCTGCATCCTTTCTGTGTGGAGTGTGCATCTCTACTCGTGCACGCCTGGCTTTTCTGCAGACCCTGCTTTTGCCCTGATTGTGGGATAGGTTTCTGTGACCCTGCACAGGACAAAGTAGAAATGCAAAATGGCTGATCAAGCAGATTGAAAGACCTCAGCACAGAGATCAAAACTAAAAACAGATTGAATCTGATTCCAAATCACTAATTTCAGACGAGGGGTCGACTGATACCATATAGTCATATATATATATATATATATATATATATATATATATATATATAAAATACTCCTAATTATACCAATTAGGAGTATTTGGAGTAAACGCCATTGGCTTCATGGAGTCAGCAGGGATTTCCTGTTTGGAATGCGAGGGGAGGGTCACTCAGTCCAGCTCTCTTATGCAGTCAAGGGATTTGTTCCCCTTCACGTCCGTGTGGAATGGTCTGACTTTAAAACACTTTGGCTCCATGGTTATTTCATGACAAGGACGTCTAGAGGAAGAGCAAAAGTGCAGATATTGCTTGTTTAGAAGTCGCTGTTGTTTTTATCCCAGATTTTCCTTGAACTGAAGGTGTAAAGGCTTTTAGCTATTCTTTCTCTGCCTGTCTCTATCAGTCTTTCTTTAAGTTTTCTATGGATTTGGAAAATGCTGCTTCTGGAGCTCATGTGAGCACTGTCTCTGCAGGTGTGGTTATGATCCTTGACGTCATAGTCCGTCCATCTTTTGATCTATTGTGAAATCATCCCAGTGGTCTTTTTATTCGGATTATGTCGTTTTCTGCCTCGTTTTCTAGGACCTAGTTTCTGCGGAGCGTAATTTGAAATTTATCTCTCAGATGTGGCTCTTCCCCTCCCCGTTCCTGAGAGCTCTCTGTTCACATGGCCTCCCACTCGCTTACACCCTCACCCTCACCCTCAGTCTGATGTTAGAGTGCAACAAAAACGGCAGCCATATTGAAAGTGTCAAACTGTAGAGTTCTGATCCAGATTCCAGCTCAGACGAGGAAAACAAAGACGTTCACGGATCTGTTTGTGGACAGGTGGAATGAGTGTATTTTCTACACACCAAATAAACTCTTTTTTTAAGTTGCATTTTTTCATCTGCACCTGATTCACAACAAAGACATACTCAAGAATGCAATTTGAGCTGAATTTTCTTTATATGTGTTCTCCATCATGATCATCAATGTCCATCAATGTTTGAAAAATGACAGAATTGTGTGTTATACCTGCAGAAGTAAAAAAAAAAGATGGCTGGTGCATTTGCAGAGTGGTTGATGATCCTCAGCATTTCTTTAATGCATTTCTTCACTTAATCAGTCATTTTACATTTCAAAGAGCAGATATCTGCTCTGAGAACAAAGCCCAGTTATATTTATTCCATAGCGGAGCAGAAATCTGACGCAAAAATAGAAGCAAATCTTTAAAAGCGAAACCGTAATCTCATGAGCCTGTCAGTCAGTTCAGAGAAATGAGAGTTGAACTTTGGAGAGCTGCACGCTGCCCCTCAAATGAGTCTTTTGTTCTGTGGGCTGGTCCGTCTTGTCTTTCACTGCTTTCCCGCTCTCTCGTTATCGCCTCTCCTCAGTTCCTCAGTTTTAGTGGTTCTTCTCCTCACAGATTAACTCTGAAGGCCTTTGGTTTTTGGATGTAGCATTGTGGTTTTCCCACTTTCTGTCAGAACAAATCATTTGAACAAAATCCTGTACAACCATCATCTGGAAAACATGGAAAAACTTCTCAGCAAAAAATTCTCCCGCAGAGGTTAATGGGTCAGTATCAAGTGTCCTCTTTGTTCTCAGCGATAGTGCATCATCACACAGTTACAGTTTTTTCCTTTCATTCAATCTGTTCTGCTTTATTGGATTTAATTACTTCCTGATTAATTAACTGAACAGCCTGTTTGCAGATGCAGCAATGTGAGCGAGAAACAGAACCAGGCTGGATGTGAGCTTCTTTGGTCAGGAGGGATGGATTCTGGGAGCTTTGTGGTTCAGGCTGATGAATGAACTTGGTTGAAGGTTGAATCCTGCCACAGTTCCTTGGGCACGACTCTGAGGATCACATGGATCCTTGTGTTGACAACAGACCACATAGTGGTGAATGCAGTCTTCATCAGGCTTTTCTGTTCAGACCTGAATGCAGTCACAGTGATGAAGATGACTTCATGAAGGGCATCGCATCGTGAACTTCCCTCACCATCCGTCCCCAAATGTTCTCAACGGGATTTAAATCAGAGGAACATGCAGGACGGGACAAAAGCGGGGCGTCGTTTGTCAGGCAGGCATTGTGAACTGCATCATAGTTCTGATGGAAAAGCCCGTCATCACCACGCAGACGACGGTCCTCAGTCAGAAGGGATGCCCTGCGGTTGGACGCTCTGACCACGATGGCTCCTCCTCCACTGCATAGACATCATTTCAGGTGGAGTCTGTTCGTCATGTCAGTAGTGTTGGAAACCATCCGGACCTTCGAGGTAACATGTTTCTCAACAGGTCTTAAAGTTTATTCACGTTGGAACGGTTGGTGTTTCAGTTTCAGTTTTGTGGGGTTGATGGAGACTTTGAAGATGCTTTTTGTTTTTGAAGCCCTTCTCTTCAGATGTTACATTGGTTATAGAGCACCAGTCAGCTCCACTGATGTTCTTAATTTGGGTTGTGGACCGCCTTCCAGCTCAACAATCAGCCACATTCAGAGAACTTGAGCTCTTATTGGCTTTGCCATCAAGAGAGCTCAGCAGGATGACGACTTGCTAGAAAATACTGTTGAATCCAAATGTTGGCACACATTCTATGTCTTAAAGGCTGTGGTCTTACACTTTTGATGAACAGTGCTTTTCATCTCATTGTTATTTTGAATAAACTGGCATCTAAAACTATTTGCTCTCTTGCTCCTCTTTTACTTTTTACATTTTGAAGCTCTATTGTGTTAAGGTCCAGCTGTGCAAAATTTCCTTAACTGCAAGTGTTTTGATCCAGAGTGTGATATATGTTTGCAAAGAAAATCGTTTGAACTTGTAACTTGTCCTGTCCAACAGCTGTGCGATCAGATTTGAGCTGAGAGCCTCTTGTGTTGGACAGATGTTAGGGTTACAGACAGATGCCCACCTTCCCCAAGAAAGGCCCTTGGCCCCAGTTGGGGTTACACTGATTGATTCTCAGTAAAAATGTGACGTGAACAGTGCATCCTGTTCTCCGTTAAAATAAAGATATGATAAGAATCATTTTCAGTGCTTGTCCTTCTTCTCACTCAATCAGCCACTTTACTTTCCCTCCTTCTTGTTTTTTGAGCTTTTATTTCATTCTGTTTTTCCTCCTCACATCTTCAACTTCAGTGCTTCTTTTATGACGGACCCCCCAGTCTGATTATGTTCTCCTCTTCCTCTCTGTTCTCCCCAGAGCACATTCTTGCCTCACACCTGTCTCTTCTTCTTCTCATTAGTGGGATTTAGGAGCTGCGCGGACGTGAGACTCCTCAGAACAAATTAAGCTCTTCAGCTGCACTGGCACTTTCCTTTATCAGTCCTCCTTTTGCAGTGCGGTCCGGTCTAAAGTGTTACTGTCCCCCGATGTACTTAAACCGCTCCCATAATCCTCTTTGTAACAAATAAAAGTTGATGCTGAGCTGTGGAAGCTCCGTGATGACGAAGGTCAGGGTGTGGTGATGACAGGACCAAAGCCCTGCACAGTCACACCGGCCATTTTTCACATGTTCCTCCTGAATGAGCAGCATCTGGAAACCTTGAAAGTCTTCCGTTGCAGAAACTTGACAAGCTGTAAAGGTGAGGTATATACACTACCTAAAAAAAAGGTAAATAAAGATTTATTGAGGAACTTGGTGTAGGAAGTGTAGCTGAGCTTCAGGTGGCGGGAAATGCACCATGAGATGCTTGTGGAAGAGCTTAGAGGAGAAATCTACAGAATCCGCTGGTGCAAAAGGGAGATACAGTAGCAGAGACTGGTGTCCAAAGCCAGAGCAGGAGAGGAAAGACAAGAACATGCCCAATAATCCTTATCTGTGCTGGGAGCCATGTCCGAAGATCCAGAAAGTAGTTTCCAAAAGAGGCAGAGGCAGCTCCGGTGGGCAGCCAGGAAGAAAAAAGAGCCAGAGGCAGACAGGAAAGATCTAGGAGTCAAAATCAGACCTGGTGTCACAGAGTCGGGCAGAGTCCATCAGAGCTGGAGACGATGCAGAACAATCTGGCAGAGTAGCAGCATCACAGGGCTGCTGGACTGGGCAGCAAACACAAAGGGGAAAGCACTGCTGATGAAACGAGAGAGGGGAAGCAGGAAGTCTGTCCTTCAAAATAAAAGCTGAGATAGATGCGAGGAGCAGCCACACTTTTAACTGTATTGATGCATTTCAACTAAAATCAAAATGCAGCATCAGTTGACCCTTTCTTTTGATTTAAAATGATAAATTAAATATAATAATTCATCATTTGTTATGTCAGTAATAATGTTTATTATTAACCATGAAGTGCAGCTGTTCTAAATGTGAGCATCACTCCTGATGTATGACATCAGTGCCCACCCCTCTCAGTCAGACGACTCCTGCTCGTTTATCAGAACTGACTGCATTTGTTTGGGAGCGTCCAACACCTCCAGATTTCTGCTTATCACGTCTCTGCTTTGCCAGCAGCCAATCAGATCCCAGAGTCCCTGCTAATGGTCCCCATAATCAGTCTGTTGGTCTTTACTAATGTTAAATCCAATTACCTTGGAAGGAAGGGGAAGGGCGATGTGTGTTTTTAGAAGGTGCGACTGTTGCAGTGAGTAACTGTTTGTCTTTTCTGTATTTACGCAAACATTGAAAGCATGTCACACACACGTTTGTGTATTTGTCACTATTAATACTATCAATAGTGTGTTGTGCTGTTCCTGCTTGGGCCTACAGTACTCATCGTAGCCAAAGACAGTGTAGAAGGGGATTTCTGATTGGGGGCCAAGGCTCCAGTGGAGGTTGGGTTCAGCCGTCCAATAAACAGAACAGTTAAAACGTGTTTTTTTTTTTTTATCAACAGCCAGCCTGCTCCCATGGTAAACCTTCAGCCTTCTGTTGTTCACCCCCCCGTCTGACATACAAACATACTGATAAAACATTTGTCTCTTTTCTCATCCTGCTTCAGAGGACGAGCAGCACACAGAACACACTGGGTTTGTCTGCTGTGTCTGAGAGATGGCCAAGTGCAGGTGGTGGTGGTGGGGTGTTGAGGTGGAGAATAATCTCTGGCTGCCAGCTTTCCCTCTTTCTCTTCTTTATCTTCTTTCAACGCGAGAGCTTCTTTCTAAAGGAATAAGGGAAGCTGCAGGCCCGTCCGTCCATGCTGACCTCCAGCCCAGCTGCTTCTCCTGAAGGTTTCTGTGTTCTTTTTGTCTTCAGTCTGTTCCAGTTCCAAAAGAACAATTAGAAAAACATTTAACATCATTAAAAAGAAAGCAGCTTTTTGCTTCAATTAATATCTCATGTAAAGTCTTAAATATTTTAAGTTCTGCTTTACATCATTCTTCAAATACTGGTTTGCAAGTCAAAAAATAAGCGTTTTAAAAGGAACTAAATTCCTCACCTCTTCTAGAGCATCAGCATTCTTATTGTGAATAAGAACCTGCACAGAGGAAGAGAACTGATTTAGATTTGGACCTGAACTATAGACCCGATGACAGATGGACCGACCCTGTGGCAGAACTCAGCACTTCTTATCTGGGAAGACTTTTGAGGTCATGAGTTTATCGAAGGGTAATGTACAGTCACTGCAAGACATTTTATTTTGAAAGTCCACAGCATTCTGGTTTGTCTCTCAGAAATGAAGAGTTGCTGTCTGCTCGGTCCTGTCGATCTCAACTGACTGTGAGAGTCCATGTATATGCGTTCAGATGGTCTCACAATGTGTGAGCATCACGGACCGGAGTTCTGTCCATGTCTGCAGATGCTATGACAGAACGCATCATGCCACAGGGGAAATACACATAAACAGTGGCTTGCAAAAGTATTCACACCCCTTGAACTTCTCCACATGGTGTCCCATTATGACCACAAACATTTATATATTTTATTAAAATTTTATGTGAAATACCAACACAAAGTGACACACTATTGTAAAGTGGAAAGAAAATTAAACAAAAGTTCAATTTTTTTCACAAATAAACTGAAAAGTGCAGTATGCAAAAGTATTCAGCCCCCTTTTCTCTGAGTTCATCCAATTGCCTTCAGAAGTTGCTTGATGATTAGTGACTTCATCGAGTTCATCTGAGTGTCATTTCATCTCAGTATCCAAATCCAGCTGTTTGTGACAGTCTCTGTGGTTTGTCAAGAGAATATTGGGGGAAAAAACAGTATCATGAAGTGTAAGGAGCACACCAGAACGGTCAGGGATCAACCATCAGGCGTGCACTGTACACATCTGGACTTTATGGAAAAGTGGCAAGAAGAAAACCACTGTTAAAAGAAAACCACAAGAATTCCAGTTTGTCATAAACCATGAGAATGACCCAGCAAACATGTGGAAGAAGGAGCTCTGGTCAGATGAGACCAAAATGGAACTTTTTGGTCTAAAAGCAAAGCGCTGTGTGTGGAGGAAATCTAACACATCCATCTGAACACACCATACCCACTGTCAAACATGGTGGTGGCAGCATCATGATCTGGGGCTGCTTCTCTTCAGCAGGAACAGGGAATCTGGTTAGAGTTGATGGGAAGATGGATCGAGGCAAATCCAGAGCAATATTGGAGGAAAACCTGTTGAAGTCTGAACAACACTTGAGACTGGAGCAGAGATTCACCTTCCAACAGAACAACCACCCTAAACATAAAGCCAAAGCTACAATAGAATGATAAAAATGAAACGGATTCATGTGTTGGAATGATCCAGTCAAAGTCCAGACCTAAATCCAATGAAACTGCTGATCACAAACGCTCTCCATCTAATCTGACTCAGATTGAATCGTTTTGAAGGAAGAATGAAGAAAGATTTCAGTCTGTAGACTGTGTGTCACTACAGCCCGTCAGACCTGAACCTGACACTAGAGGTGCACTAAAGTGGTGAGCAGTGTCAGAGCGATCCAGCCGTCCAGTTCTGATCCAGATTCCAGCTCAGACGAGGAAACACGGATCTGTTTGTCTGCAGGGGAATGCATCAGAATTGAGCGCAGCAGGGAGCTTTGGTTCCCGCCCCACGGTCTGTTCAGCACCAATAATATGATCTTTGTCAAGTATCTTTTATTGGTCTGTTCTTGATTGACAACAGTTTGAATAAAAAAAAAACTCAGAAATGCAATTTTGATCTTCATTTTCTTTATCATTAGAAAAATCCCCAAAACATGTTAAAAACACCATTTCCAAAGATCTTTAAATCCAAAGGTCTTTAAATAGTTGACTCAATTGTTGACCATCAATCTCATGTGATTTTTGTCACCCAGTTGCTGCAACCCAATGTGTACCTTGGTGCCTGTACCTGTAAATCCAGCTGAATCCTTTTAACAAGCCCAGCCTGCTCCATATCTAATGTATGTTATGAAGCGTCACTAAGTTCACTGGGTTGGGTGCTTTGAGACCTTCATGTTCATGTGTTTCCATGGCGCTCCATGCAGGCAGTGGTTGAGGTGAACCGGTTTGAGGGACTTCAAAGTCTGCTCCTCTCATTTGAACCTCCTCTCTGTAGCTCTGCATGAATGCTAGCCTGATGAAACCTCTCAGCGACGTCCCTCTCTCTTGACCTGCAGCTTAATCCATCGTCGGTGTGTCATTTCCTCTTTTTTATCACTCAGACTTGAAACTCTTTGTTGTTTCATTGTATTTGCTGCACCTTGCAGGCAGAGCGCGATAATGGCATGGAGGAATAACAGGGATTCCTTTGTGGCTCCATCCAAATCGTTTTCTCCGGCCGTGCTCGAGTCGTGAGCGTGCAAGCGTTTGATGTCCTCTCAGCCTCCCGCCGCTCTGTGGGTCTCAGGGAAATTCACAGCGATAACGGCAACGGCTGACACAAAAAAACACAAATGCACAGCTGAGAGCGACAGAAACATGGATTATGTTTACAGACGAGTGTCCGTGAGGCCCTGCAGGTGGAACCAAGCAGATTAATGAAGCTCCTGCTGGGCAGCAGTCAGAATGGGCTTTTTTACACAGATTTACCTCGAAATTTCACCTGAAAAATGCTCAGCTTTTATGCCACACGGTGCGCTCACACTCAACTTTACAAGGCACACCATTTTCTGCACAAAGACCATATTCTAGATGTTTGTTTGCAGGAGAATATATTTATTTGTGTTGCACATTTACTGAACTTTTCCTGCTGACATTTCATTTGACTATTAAAAATAAAAACAGTCAGTAAATCTGTGACATTTTCTGCCAACAATTTTTATTCAGACAAAAGATATTGAAAGAAAATAAAGCTTTCATGTCATCCTGACTACTGCAGTAGAGGGTTTTTTGGTGGCTTTAAAAAAATCAAAGAACTGAAATGTACTTTCCTGACATTTATATCCATATAGTCCAAAAAACTTTAGAATAAAGTTTAAGGAAGTTGACGTGTGATTATAAAACTGGAGGGAAATGTTCATCCAATGAGGATGCTAATTGATGTAGTAGTTTCATGTGACTGCAGACACCATCATAAGTTAAAAACTACATTTACTTTGGTTGTTTTCGTCAGAAACTTTTTTCAAAACCGTTCTCGGTGATCGGCAAATCACCATCGTGCAGTTTTTGGCCAAAATAATATCTAATATCCTCATTAGAAATTTGATTCTGGTTTGTGGGCGGGACTGTTGACTGTTAACTGCGCTAATTTGCCAGCTTTCCTTTGTTTACACTCTCTCCCGTTAGCTTAAGACATCACACAAGCCCAAGCTAACAATAGCGCATCAGAAAAAAAAGGTGAGCAACATCAGAGCTCACCAGCCTCACAGCTTCGATCCAGACGCAGCTCAGACCGGGAAAATGAAGACGTTAACGAGTCTATTTTTCAGCAAATGAAGGATTTGGAATTGTAGTGGAGCAGGAGACTCGGTCTGCCCTTGGCATTTGCTGCGCTGAGGAAAGAAGAAGAATCAGACGTATGTCACGAGCCTTTGGAATCCTGAGCAGAAATTCTGATTTGGATGATCCAACAGAATGGATGTTGCAGGTGATACAGCCATTGACTATCTGAGAACTGGACAGAGTGACTCCTCCCCCCTGGTGTTCCAAACAGGAAGTACCTGCTGGCTCCAAGAAGCCAAAATCCTACAGACTTCTACAGAGAAATAAACAGCTGTTACTCAGTCATTCTACTGGTCAGAATAATACCTTTTTATTAACATGTTCTTTTTCACATTTTTTTCTGTTGTGAAAATTATTCAAGTGATAAACTGACTAGTCAGATGTCTCAATAAAAGCAGGGGGTTCTGGTGGTTCCCCCCCATCTTCAAGATGGCAGCTGAATTGACTTCATGTGATTGGAGCCAGAAATAAGCCATTTTTATGGATGACACGACACATACTCTACACACATACTTTGGCACATTTTAAAAACATTGTTTAAAAATGTAATGTGTGTGTCTTACTCACTGTAACAATAGTAAATATACTTTTTTCCTCAAAACCGTACTCGTTACCATAGAAGCTACTGATTTAATGATTCGAGTGAAACGCTGAACTTTGCAATATTTCGTTTTCCTGGTCCCAGAAGAACCCAGCCTGGCTCTTTTGATGATGTGCTCCTCCCTTCAGTCTCTTGAGACAGGCTTCATTGAAAGGGTTTATTGCTGCAGGACGGCCTCGCTGTGAACAAAGCTGTTAGCTCCTACATTCATGTTCTTTCTGCCCACAGTGTGGGAAGGCGAACGAGACCATAAGTCACAGGCTCATTCGAATTACCCCCATTACTGCACCTGCAGAACTACTGTTGTCCTTATCAGGCCAAAATCCTGCTTTCAGCATGATAGAAGTGAAAAGTATTCAGTCAAGACAAAGAAGTGATCTGATCTGGAATATTCAGACAAAAAGGAAATCGCCATCCATCCATCCATCCATCCATCCATCATCATCCATCCCTCCATCCATCCTTTGGTCATAAGGTATCTGTCTCAGTAACGTATTCCATTGGGTCTCAGGAGAGATGATCTCTCTAATGAGCTCTAATGAGCCCTGAATCTGTTGTAACAAACATTTAAAAAAACGTTGGAATTTTTTGAAAAAAAGCATCCATTGTTAAACATCTAGATGTCCAAAATCTCTTAACAAGCAAAATTTAAAAGGAAAAACAGAAAGTATATTAGGCTGACCTAAAAAAAAAGGGTCATTTCTAGAAATAATGTATGGATCCACAAATACCTGATAAGCAAACCAAAATAAAAAAATGAAACAAAAATGATTTGAGCTGCAAGTGTTACGGGAGCGAAGGAGAACCCCGACGCAGAGTGTCAAAGATGGAAAAAACACATTTATTTTGCAGCGGCCAAAAATCAAAAATAGAGGCAGGGAATAATCCAACTGGGCAGGAAAAAACACTTGGCAAGAGTCGAATCACATGGACAACCTGACGGAATCATCTGGCAAACAGTGGTGGTGGGTAGACTGGTTTAAGTAAGGTGAGCTAATGAGAGGATTGAGTGCAGGTGTCTCTGGAGTGGTTGACACACCCCCTGCCACTCACATGCTCTGAAAAACAAGGAAGTGAGGGGAAAAAACAACACAGATCCTCCACAGCCATCACAGCAAGAGGCAGAAATGAACAACCAGTTTAGTTGTCGTCAGGCTCCAGGATGACTCCAATCCGCTGCTCTTTGTTTCTGAAATCTCTTTGAATTTTCTTCATGAGAATGCTCAGCTCGCTGGAAGAGAGAGAAGAAGAAGAATCAGACAAATGTCATGAGGGTTGGGAATCATGATAGTAAATAGAGTTTGCTGAGCCAGCAAAATGGATGCTGCTGTGGCACCAGAACTGTCTTGTTTTGTCTGCAAAGAACTAGAACATTAGTTTTTGCTTTCATGTTCTCAGTGCTCCAATCACGTAAGGTAGAAGCATGTCTCTGTCTGTACAGATACAGTAAAAGCCGTTTCTGGTTCCGGTTTTTTCTTATTGTTTACAGCTCTCAATCCCATCTGGACCCACTGCAGCACTTTCAGTTTGCTTTGTTCCAGCCATGTTCCAGTCGTCACTCAGCATGGGAGTTCCAGGAGGGAATGGTGCAAAGGGAGGCAGAAGCTCTTTGCATTCAAGGTCTCAAGTCTCATTTTTAGCTGGTGCTTTGGTCTGCACGGCTCTGATGCAAAAGCAGGGAAACCTGAAAGATCACAGAGAGAACACAGTGAGGTCACTTCCGCAGTTTGTACGGTTTTTCCATGTTTGTGGGAGAACCTGCAGACCTGAAGACACAAGCAAATGTTAATTCTAATGATCTGGATGAGCAAACCGTGGTCCAAGTGTGTGTGTGTTTGTGTGTGTTTAAGGGGAGGCATTAGAGATGGGAGTCCTCTTTGGGAGGCGGGCAGGCGTTATCACTGTAAAAACTTCTGTCATGCATTTCATGAATACATCTACATTCATCAGCCAGAAACAGTGATGCAGAAACAAAACCACACAACCCTCCACCCTAATGCAACTTGCACACACACACACACACACACACACACACACACACACACACACACACACACACACACACACACACACACACACCCACACACACACACACACACACACACACACACAAAGAGCTAATAAAAAACACTGAAAGATGGATAACCAAAGAGGGTTTCCTGCAGAAGGACGTCTGGAACTGCGTTTGCCCTCCAGTTATTGAGGCACAACCATAGATACATGTACACACGTGCACTCACAGAAACACACATTTAGCCCAGCATGTGCACACACAGAAAGCATGCAAACACTTGTGTGTGCACATGCAGAGATAATCAGTCAGGATTTGGCTCCTGTCCTGTACCCTCACTGTTTTCATTTCACATGATGAATGTGATCACTGAGGTGTGTGTTGGGCGGCACAAACACTCAGGGAGGCTCATGATCTGCTCTGCAGTGTTTGTGTGTCTGTTTGAAGTTGTTTGTTCAGGTCTGGTTCCTGTGCTGTGACCGAATTAAAGCTCTGCTGGAGACAGTCTCTTGAAGCTGTGCAGATGTACTACAAAGCAAATATGAAAACCCTCCTGAAAGCAAGAGGTCCTTCATTCTGCGCTAAACTGGCCAACAGTTACTGTGCTTTTACAGAAACCCTGCAGAAATGTGGGAGATGCTTCATCTCTGTTCATCTAAGTCGGAGGTGAAAGGTCATGCATCTACTAAACACTTGAATACAATGAAGAACATGAACATGAAGGGAAACAGTTGAGGACTCTTGAACCTGGTGTGACAGGGGACGCGCAGGACATGACAAAAAACAACCAAACAAAGTGCAATCCTAACAGAGTCACATAAATTCTGCATATTAGTCTAGATTAAGCCGTGACCCATTTCGATGACAACTGTGTTTTGGGTGATTTTCACAAGTTCTTGCAGCTTTTTTCCTCAAAATGGAGGACATGACTTTGACTTTGACAAGACTTTGATTAAAACTCAGTTTCTGATTGTTTCTTATTCAAATTGTGACGGAGAAGAAGCAGATCAAAAAACTGCCATCTGAAAAAGCTCTCCGTTGTGTTCATCAAACTGATCTCTGGGATTCTTTTCTGATTTCAACATGCAGACATGAGGATGGGGTTGAGCTGTCTTCTCTGCTCCATCACCATTCTTTTCCAGCTACATCCCTTGCTTCATATTTCTCTGTTTAACCTGGAAAATGAGATTTTCTGCATTTTTCTCAGTGTTTTTCTCAGGATCATGCATCATCCCTGTTTATCAGACAGCTGCTCAGACTTTGCAGCCTCGCAGTGGCTGGAGTTTCTGCAGGGCGCTCTGGGAAAAGATGATGGTCATGAAGAGCAACAAGCAGCAAACACAATGTTCTTGCAGACTTAGTAGAAGAAAATGCTCTTCATCCTCCTCCACCAACATCCTGTAGGTAATTGCATCATATACTACATCCTGCTTCTGCTCAGTGATTACAGATGGTGTTGATTATGCTAACGTGGGTGATGGAAAGGCGAGGGTCATGGTGTGATGTGACTGAGATCTGAATCTGATTGAACCGATTTGACAGGTTTATCCACCGGCATGTTGCATCCAGTCGGTTCTGTTGTAGATGGAACGCATTAAAATAGTTGTGAAGTGGAGTCAGGCCGCAGACGCAGGAAAATTACAGCATCTACTAATCTTTTAGCAAAACCTTAAATCTTCTGGGCTGCAAGAGGATCTGCAAACACCCAATAAATGTCAGGAATTACTCTGCAGAACTGCAGGAGCAACAATGTTCTGGATCTAATACAAAGTAGCTGGTGCATATAAAGTGCCCGACAAGTCTGACAAATGTGGAGGACCTTCTCCAAATAAAAATGTCATCCGTTTCAGCTGACATTTTCAGGCACGGCGCAGACAGATGAGTGCAGCTGAGTTTGTCTTCTCTCTGCTTCAGTTGCTAAAGTAGACCAAACATCCCTGTTGTGGATGAACTCATAAACAGAACAGATTTAGATGATCCTTACCTGGTCTGTGGTTTTATAAAAAACATCCAGCTCAGAATCGGTCATGCTACGTCCCACCGGGCATTGATGCTGGTTTAAGAGTGAGCATTCTATTTTCATATGGTGTTCACACTGAACTGTTGGTACCTGATACTCGTGCATGTCCACCACCCTCAGTTGGAAGAGGCTTGATGTGAAATGTCAAAGAGGGGGAAATCTGCTGAATCAAACCTCAATCAAACCTCAATTTTTGATTTTTCCTTCATAATCGATTTACGAACGGTTTACTCTTCCGTAAATGAAAAGGACACTCCCCATACGTCACTGCCAAATCCAAGTCCCTGATTAATCAAAAATGTAGTTTAACTTTTAACATGCCTTCAGTGGCAAAGCATTTTGTTAGTAGAGCCTGAAAACAGACTGTTAGACTTCAATAGTGACACATGGGCGGAGAAGCTGAAACATGCATAGACAGGTATGTGACTCGACTTTCCATTGGAAGAGGTCACTTCTCACTGATCAGAGAGAACGTCTTCTCAGGAGCAAGTATCGATGTCTCTGTTTGATCACACCTTAACTTGAGGACATTAGAATTGACCACTGATGGATGCAGACCAAACAGTTAAAGAAGACATTTCCGTTCATCAGAATAATGAAATGAGCAGTACAGCTGGATGTCGTCAGCATAGAGACAATAGAAATGTCAGTGAACTAACAGATTAGCTGTCCTAGAGGGAGGATGGACAGTAAAAATGATCTCAACCTCAACCTTGAGGTATCTCACCTGAAAGCCGTGCTATTTTAGAAAACATGCGATTTGCAAATACATTGAAGCTTCTGTCAATAAGGTAGGAAGAAAATCATCTCTAGACAGAACCAGAAATTCAAAATAATCCCTGAATCTATTTACACAACGCAGATTATAACAACAGAATAAAATTCTAAGGAAAGCACCAATAAAACCATGGCAGAGTATTTTAGAGTCAGACATAACTGTGTTTGAAACTCTGAGAAAAAGCTGTTTTAGTAATAAGATTTCTGCTAAATACAGGTAGAAATTGATCAAGATGATTGTGCTTCTCCATGTGTGTAATGAATTGCTCTGCCACACTCTTCTCTGAAGCTTGAAGTTTGGCCTTTTCTGGTTGAACAAATGGCATGTTTGTAGATGCAGGAGACCACACCAGATGTGATACATCTATCCACTTTCCAAAGGAAAGGGCGATATGATGAGTAACGTTATGAATCACTTCAGAGGGAGACCATTGTTTGCAGAGGTTGCAGGGGTTCATTCTCTGCAACAGGGCAGACATCTCTGGGGTCTCTGGATTGAGACGTTTTGTTACCAACAGACTGAAATAAGAAGCTGGTAAAGAGATGTTGGCTCTAATAGTTTGACGTTTTCAACAAAGAGAATTGCTTTGCACAGATGTATTTTTTGTTTTAGCAGATTTTTTAAATGTATTTATTGGCTTTTTAAAATTTCATTCTTTTCTTTTTTGTTGCACATAAAATTGAGGGACAGCAGCTGAAACTCACATTTGTATCAACTTGTATTTTTGAATTCTTTATGTGATGAAATAGTTAATGAAAGATGTTGGGTACTGAGAGGCCTCAGCATGTCATTAAAGGAGCTTCTTAGATCTTTCAGGTGGAGTCAATGAACTTCCACAGACGCTCCACCTTCTGGCAGGTTCTTGTGAAAGCCTTAATGGAGTCATTTATCCTGGGGTGGGCCTGGTTTTCATAAGTTCTATTTCATCTAGCTGCACAGTGATGTAGAAGGACTAAAACAGAACATCCTCATGATTATTCTTCATCACTAAGTGAGGATCAAACAGAGCAGTCAGCTACTCCTGACATTTACATCTCCCAACTTTCCATCTTTAAACCTCGATGTCTGATGCTCCCTCACACCCAAACCCTTTTCCTTCCCAGCTGTCTTTTGAATCTCATAAATAAGTCACTAAAAGGATAAAAAAGTAAATAAATAATAAATCAGATGTGCTGCACTGGCCTTTAACGCTCCCCCTGCTCATGCTGACAGTTGCAGCTTGTTCCAAACTTGGGTCAAACTCTATGAGAGACACGACAGCTCATAGAGGAGGAGGGTCCAAACAGCACCCTTTAGTGCGTCATACTGATGAAGACTTCAACATTATATTCAGGAAGTCTTCATCAGTGAGTTGAAAAGTGGTTCAGTTTGATTCCATTGCCTATTTTCATACAGAAAGCTTTAAAAGTAGGAGTGTAACAATGAATTGACTTAATCATTGAACTGATTTATATTTATATTCTGAAGGCCCGACCAGACCTGTCAGTCTGAGGCAGGTTAAGGGAATCAACCTATACTATTATAAAATCATTTCAAAATGATCTTGGAAAATACCATTTGGATTTAGTCATGGTAGGTTTATTTTACTGTAACGAGAAACAGACCGTCCAATGTGTGGAAACACTTTGAATTTACAAAGTCATGTGACCATACAGTGTTCTAGAATGTTCTAATAATGTTCCTTTGGATTATTCTGATGTGGAAAAACAACAGTGGAATGAACTTCATCAAACTCAAATGTGAATGGATTTAACATTCATTCTTGTTTACTTGTTTGTTTGTAAACATATTTATTTACACTTGATTATCTTGAAGAAACACAAGAATCTGGAAAACTTCACTGTTCAGTAGCAGGAATTTATCTCTGAGTCTCACTGTTGAAGTTCTGGATGAAGATGTTCTGATCCATTTTACATCAGAGAATCGGATCATTCAAACTGAACCAATATCCACAATGAATCGTAACAAATTATGACACGAATCTAATCATTGTTAAAATGCAATAAAATCAGTAAAAATGTCTGTACAACCACAGGGAACCCACAATAACAGAGGGTTCAAGGACAACAGAAAAGCTCATCGGTTCTGTGTGGTTTCCAGGTACAATCATTGTAGGACAGCTGTGTCGATCTCCAGGCTTCGAATGCTGCAATTCCCTGAAATCCAGCCTTATCTGCTGTCGATTGATTTGATCAGGGGTGTTTAGCCAATATGGAGTTTCATGGCAGGTTGGTTTTGAAAGATGTATGATACCAGCCCTCGAGGCCTGGATTCTGACACTCCTGCTTGAGCAAGTACCATGTGCTCAGCCACAGACAGAACTATGGAGCGTAGACGAGTCAAGTAGTCTGAAGGATTCCCAAGATTTTTTCCACTGCCTGAGAAAGTCATTAGACGTCTAGAACTTATTCTGAGTTTTTTGATGTGAATGCAGGATCCTAGTGGAGGTCTGTGTCGGTGCAGAACATGACTCACCAGTTAGCCACATACTTACAAACGCCACGGTTTCTTGGACAGCAGCAGGAAAGTGTCTGGACAGTCCATTGGACAACATAAACCCTTTCCCATGCATTGCCACTGCTCTGCAGGAGAACAACATCCTCACCCAACTCCTGACATGGAGTGCAGAGACTGGAACAACCCATGGAGAACTTATGAGTGGAGGAGAACCTGAGGCTGTGCTCTCTGATCCTCTGTTTAACATGGATGACCAGATCAATCAGTGCCTCCAGTTTCACATGCTTCGCTAGTTAAACTTTGAGTACCATCCACAAATGAATATACCCGCTAAAGCCTCTTCCAACCAGCAAAGGCTGACAGTCAACGTATGGAAATTCACAGAGTAATCTGAAACATTTCCAGCCTCCTGTTTGAGCCGCAGGAGTAGCAGCTTGTTGAGGCCCAGTTGGTCAAAAATGAAAAGGCATTGAGTGGAAAATGCTCAGAGGGGCAGTGATCTGTGCTCCTGTCCCACTTCATCGGCCCATTTTGCTCTGCTTATCGGAGCAGAGGCCACTTCTGCTTTGCTCTGTGGAAAACTCACCTGGATGTCAGTCAAACTGAAGCCGACATGAGAGGAGAAACTGTCCCCAGCTGTCCTGGTTCCATGGGGTAAAGATGGTCTCTGATCTTTAGAGATGGCTGTGGAGTTGCCGCATTCCCGACATGCAGTTCTGGATCTCCCAGTGAAGCAGTCACACCTCACTCTTGGTGGCTCAGTCTTCATCTTTCTTACTAGTGGAAACTTCAAACATTTCAGCTTGGTTGGTGTGTAATGCTACAGCTAATTAGCTGGCAGGAGGAAACCGGAGAGCAAAGTTAAAAGAACCTCAAAAGTTTTACTAACAATACATCTCCTATGTGTGAGACAAACCTCTAAAAAAAAAAACCAAAAAAGGAAAGTAGGAAGTTCTGTGTTGACGCTTGAATGAGGCTATGAAGGAAACATAAAAACACACCAACACAAAGGATCAGACAGCTCCTGAAATACGAAAACAATGATCTAAAGTGCAGGCAGTGTGACAGCTCCACACAGAGCCACAGGAGAGCTGGGACGCTTAGAGAATCTCCAGCCATTCATTCCAGAAACAAACCAAAAACCCACATGAGAGGAAAAAACAAAAGTGAGAAGCTTTACTTCAAAATAAGATCTGACCCGTTTGTGAACTGGAACTGATAATTCCATCAGCTGTTCCCTTCCTGTCAAGAAGTTCACAATGAAAGGGCAAGGGTTGACCCGATTGTAATACACACACTCTATCACACACACATACCTGAACAACATGACTGGATTAATGGAATGTATTGTCTGGCATGGATTAAGATGAATGCCGTAGATTAAATTGTTGCTTAGAGATTACAGTAGAATGTGTGTCTGTGTGCATCTCCCACAGCAGTTATTAGGATTTTCTGTGTCATTTATCACCAAATGCTGCTTGCTGAGTTCTTCTGCAGAGACCTGCCTCTCAGTCTTACTCGGTCTTGGGTCAGGTGGCTCTCGAAAGTTTCAAGCTTCTGTCAGGTTTCCTTCTGCTGTCTGGGTTCTGGAGGAAGTCTCACTGGAGTTCTCTTACGTCGTCAGTGTGAAATGAGCCTTCACAAGGAGGACAAATAGTTTCTCAGAGTGCATTAACACGGTAAAGCCTCCTGGTTCTGCTGCTTTCTGCTCCTCTTTGTATGATTTCAGAGGTTACCTCAGTTCATCCAATGATGAGGCTGTGGATGAAAACATGGAGTTGAGATGCCCATGTAGCAGCTGATCAACCACATCCATCCGAAGAAGCTGAGAAGAACTATTAAAGATTAAATGAGAGTACTTCTGGAGAGAAAAACAAGATTTCTTGAGCAAAAAGGTTGTTTTCATGCGGAGATGATAAAAATCACAGTTGATCGTTTTCTCCAGCTCGAACTTTCGCGCTTATGGAGAAACTGTTCCGAAAGCTGAATCTTTGTGGAAGGATTTCCATGAAAGTGTTGGTAAATGTCACGGCATTAATGAGGCGGAGCTATAACTTCTGCACAATATCTTAATAGAACATTTAAAAACAGATTCAAATGAAGCTGAAAGAGATGTTTGAATAATTAAAACGTGACATTTAACTCAAAGCGGATCAAAGTGAGACTTGTTGTGAAATGTTGTGACAGCGGCTCCCATAATAGCTGTGGAAGAAGCCGCTGCTGCTCTCAGCCAGTCTCAGTGAGCGGGTGGGGGCAGCTCTCACTGCAGAAACTGAGGATGAAAAACACTCAAGCTTTTAGGAAGTTGAGATGAGGACAGTCTAAGTCCACCTTAAGGGAATTTAAGGTCCTCAAAGATCAGTGGCTCGTAGATCTGGTGTGTGGAAGTGGTGATGAGCTCATTGTGGTCTGGGGTGGGCTTCTGACTTCATTCAGGGAGTTTCACCAAAAAAAACAAGACTTTCTTTCAGTGCACAAAGTGTACATTTAAATGGTTTTCAGCACAGACCATGCAGTCCACAAGCAGAAACATTTTTCTTTGAATACATTTAGGTTTGAATGTAAAGCACTAGACGACAACCTGCATGGAAATGTTTGGGTTTTTTCATAAACCTGACATGAATTCTGTATTTTTAAAGGGGAGCATCAGCATGCCCTTGAAGACAGTGAAGTGCACATAAAGCAGTTCAGACCCACGCCCTCGTCGCGCTTCATTCTTCTTGCTCAGGATGTGCAGCTGAAGCCCTGCTGTAAAGGTTGTTTGAAAGTGTTTTCTTAAAACTCTTCCTGAATGTCACCTGCTGAGGAGGTTCTCGGTAGCATGTGGACTCTCCAGCTGGACTCCTCTTTACATCCTGTTCAGTCTGAACAGCAGATTTAAAGAGAAACGACTTTTCTTCATCTTTGGCCAAACTGTCGCTTGTTTAAATGATGTGCCTCGTAGCTCAGTCTCTACTGAGAATTCCCTGTTAATCTGCCTTTTTATTGATTATCAGGAAAACAGGAGGATTTGATGATTTGCTCTGGTGCATTTTAACCTTCTGTTTCTTTATTTCATCTCAAACGTTTACCAGGTAAGCAGATCAAGTCTGTATCAGGGTCAGCTGAGTACGCCTTCATCACAGCTGCCCTTACAGGTGTCTGTGGGTGAAAAATGGTCAAACCTGTACAGGGCACGCAGGAAGTCACAAGAGTGCTTGGTCAACCCGTAAAGCATAGTACGTACACATTTTACAGGCATGATGATTTTTCATGATGTCCCTTAAGGTGACCGCACAAGCTCCAAGGAACCTGCAAGACACACCCAAGCTCCCCTTAAGATGCACCCGCTCCTCTTTACAACCCTCTACAGCCCTGGACAACCTAAAACTCGCAGCACCCATGCAGGTCATCGCCCGTACAGGCGCATTTGACTAAAGCCTGACCCAGCAGACCGTTGCATGTGGTTCTGCTATGAGGAGGAACCCTGCTCCTTATCTGTGTTAAGCTGTGAAAGAAACTGAAGCAAACAAGCAGCCACTGAACATCACTAAGGAGCTCAGACTGATTCAGCACACTCAGGACGCTGCGAGTCTGCACACAAAGACATGATGGAGACGAGGATTAGAACACAATCACAGCTCAGAGCTCTTATCTCTCACTTATAAGTCAATCAGAAAACTGCAGCTCATGTTCTCTGTTTCATGCAGAATGAAGAAGGCCTCCTTCCAGGAGCATCACAAAGATTTGAATTCCCAGTCACTCCAAGGATGGAAAGCACAGTGATATTGAAAGCGTCTGGTTGCCATTTCTTCTTTTTTCTGATCTGTCAGAAAAATCCATGTCTTCCAGAAAGAAGCAGGAGATGATGATCTGTGATTAGTTAAAATCCCATCATTCACGGCAGCCTGAAGACATGGGTGGAGCTTACATCGTCTTGTTAAATGTACTTCTTCTGTGTTATCATTCATTTTGTTTCAGTTCATTCTTACACACATTTCTAATGTTATTAATTTAGTTTGATTTATATCTAAAAGGTGGATGAAACTAAGTAGCTGTTGGAAGTTTGTTTGGGAGATTTTACAGTTTTATGGAGACTATTTTTGTTTAGAACGTTATCTTCTCGTTCTGCTGTATATCTTTCAATAATGGCCGGTCTCTAATAGACGCTGGTCTCCAATAAAAGCCGGGTCTAACAGGTGCTGGTTGTAATAGACGCCGGTCTCTAATAGTGGCCGGGCTCCTTTAAGACCCAACACCCAAGGCTGGGTGACTTCATGATGTTATTCAGTGCAGCATGGCTCATTCCATTTTGTTTAAACTTTTTGTGGTGGAACATACCAAAGAACATTCTGGTGAGGAATCTGAACCACATTTTGGGATGAATCCTAAACATATCTAAGAATGGCACAAGAAGATGGGTGAAGGAGCAAAGACGGCAGCAGAAAGAAAAGGAACAAACCAAATTTCCTTGTGTTTATAGTGGATCAGTCCCTGGATTCTCCTGAACTTCATTCATTTTCTGACCCCACTGGATCCCTTTCGGGGCAGCGAGATTTCTGGAACCGTTCAGTCTGCTGTTGTTGGACTAAGGCGGTACACTTTAAAGCTGGAGCTCGGCACGCGGCTAATGGGGAGGAGCTGGCAGCCAGGCAGAGAGCCGGTGGAGGATGGGTAAGCAGTCTGATCGGGCCTCCTAAACTTTAGTTTCATGCACGCCTCAAAAAAGGTACCCTCATTTTATTCTTCGGGTTAATGCGAGACAGAAAACCGTCAAACTCCGTAAGAGAGAGAGAGGAAACACCGGGAAGCAGCCATTCAGACACAGAGTAAAGAAACTCTCAGTAGCTTGTAGGAAATTCTAAATGTTTTCATGAACCCAAACATTAAGGCATGATCACTGTTAAGGCATGCTTGCTCCATGTAGCTAACAGGCAAAAAACATTAGCTGCTAGCTCCATGTAGCTAACAGGCTAAAAACATTAGCTGCTTGCTCCATGTAGCTAACAGGCTAAAAACAGTAGGTGCTTGCTCCATGTAGCTAACAGGCTAAAACATTAGCTACTAGCTCCATGTAGCTAACAGGCTAAAAACATTCGCTGCTAGCTCCATGTAGCTAACAGGCTAAAAACATTAGCTGCTGGCTCCATGTAGCTAACAGGCTAAAAACATTGCCTGCTTGCTCCATGTAGCTAACAGGCTAAAAACATTAGCTGATAGCTCCATGTAGCTAACAGGCTAAAAACATTAGCTGATAGCTCCATGTAGCTAACAGGCTAAAAACATTAGCTGATAGCTCCATGTAGCTAACAGGCTAAAAACATTAGCTGATAGCTCCATGTAGCTAACAGGCTAAAAACATTAGCTGATAGCTCCATGTAGCAGTTCTGGGGTGAATCCTAAACAGCAGAGAGGCTGCAGAAAGAAAGAAAAGGAGAAGGAAGCAACAAATTAGAAGAACTGGTTTTCACATGAATTACTGAGAAAAGAAAAGGTGCTCGTGTCTTCAGGAAAATAATCGGCATGAAAGCAAATAGGATTTCTGATACGATACGGTATTTGAATGTTTTGGGGTTTGTAATGGGGATTGTAATGCTTCTTTCTTCTGTTCTAGTTGAATGAGCCTCATGGTTTCAAATCTGTTGTTTTTTTATATGACGGTTTACTGTTTAATAGAATTGTTCATTAATATGCATTCCCACCAGAGTGCGATAAAGTCTGGATTTAACAGCTTCATTTTCATGTGTTCGGACCTGTAAATGTCCGTCTGCAAACAGCTTTAGTAGCTCTCAGTGAGTTTGTCATCGCTTTTGTCTCGGATGCAGAGGCAGGCCAATGACTTTGAATCATGTCGCCGTTGGCACGGGTCTCCCTCTGGACGTGTCTGGCCCCCACCCCCTGTTGTATACGGTGAGTGTAGCTGTCTCTGACCGGGGTGGCCTGATTCACCCCGTACATCAGAGCGGCCCGTGCTGCTGACAGCCCTGATGCAGATCCGGCAGCAGCGGCGCAGATGAAAGAGCCCGTGTCAGCCTCATTACCCATGCCTCATGAATGTTTTAATCAGAGCTCAGTGATCAGACACCCGGGGAGCCACGCTCAACCAGTGAACATGCACATATTTGCTCTTGTCTGCAAGTCCACTTCCTGGTCTCATGATAAACCCTGATGTGAATAAATGACATTTGACAGCGCAGCTCCATCTGCCGGGTTTCTGCTCAGAAGCTCCAGCCTGAGCTGACACAGCAAACAGCTGATAATTCCTCCAGCAGATCTACATGAAAGTACATTTATTTAAAGCTCCACGCTGATCATCTTTGATCTATTGTAAAAGTGTTTTTTCTGTTTTTTCCAAGCGTATTTTCTACTTCATAACTAAGATTGTTTTCAAACTTTTTTCCATCTGCTGCTGATTCGATTTGAATAAAGAAAAAAATCAGAATCAAATTAAAAGCAGAATTTTCTTCATGTTTGTCCTCCATCATCAGAAAAATGCCACCAAAAAGACCATTTCCATTGGAGCGGGTCTTTAAATGCTAATTTTGCAGTTTATTTGAGAAAAAAAGGCTTTAAAATGAACACGAAACACATTATAAACCTGTTACTCCAACATAACAGTTTTTGGCATTAGTTGCACCTTTTTAGCCATCTGTGATCAGCAACTGCTGCATAAAACTAAGTTTGACTGGAAAGGTTAGTGACCACATGTCCAGGTTTAATCTGCTTTAAATAACTAAAAGGAAGCTTTTTCTTTATGCTCAGAGATCGTCTGTTCTAACATTAGCTTTTACACTTAGCAGGTCTTTTTAATGCTCCAGTACTTGCAATCTATTTTAGTCTCTTTTACAGGGTTAGTGGATAGTCATATGGATCTTCTGAAGTGCAGCATAAACGTACACATCATAAGACCTCTCCTGTTTTGCCTCGTTGTTTTCAGCCTCAGTTGAAGGACTCTGTCTGACTGGGACGTGGGAACATTGGCAGCCAAGTGAACTGTCTGACATCCTTCTCAGTGATGACAGAGTCTCAGACCTCTACATTACAGAAGCTGGTACAGGTGTGAAAGGAGTGACTCACGAGGGGATTTACCACCATCAGTATAAAACTATGAGAGTATTTCTATAAGGAGATATCTTAGGAATGTGAAGAATAAAGATGTATTTGTGATACATGAAATGCTCTGGGCAGATGATGTCTTTATTCTGGTTGGATTAGTTCAGACCAAACATGGATAAACCTCTGAGTGTAGAGATTGATGGTGGTTGAGGGCCTGTCCATGACGCAGTATTGGTCCAGATGAAGAATGGGGCAGAGTAAAACCGTCTAGATCAGGGATAGGCAACTCGAGGGCCGCTGTGTCTGCATGATTTCCAAATATCCGAGCCCTACTTGTGACCGTTTACCTGAGTCAGGTCGAACATGCCAGAGCAGGGTAAGATTTGTCTTCCATAAAGGGGAAGATCCTACATCCTCCTTACTCAGAAGATGTTCAGATGTTGCATTAATGGAATCTAAGGCTGCTTGTGAATACCCAGTTTTTCCATGTTTCTGTGTTCACTCACCTTTGAGAAGGTGCTCCACACCTGACACAATGGACCCTACTGGACCTGGTCCAGGTAGGACAGGAGCAGTTGAAGTCTTACTCAGAGAGGAAAGTGCGATTTCTCACAGGAAACAAATAAATCTTCCCGCATGCTGGGCTGAATCCTCCTTTGAGAAAATGTCCCATTAGGTTTAATGTCCTCGGCTGATGAGTTTAAATACTGAAGAATGGATTTCTTTGTTTTTGTTTGCAGACTCCAGGAAACATTGCTGCGAGGGCTGACAGCCATGATAAAAAGTTTCCTAAAAGCAGTCGATTCTGTCCTTTTGTTCCCCAGAAAACCAATTTTTCATTTCTTTGTCCCCGCTGATGGGAAGTTTGTCTTTCATAAACTTTTGGGAGAGGTTTGTTTTTAAAAGGACTAATGGTACATTGAAGAAGACACTTAAGGGACAAGTCGACTCTTCATTATCTTAGTAAGAAGCCTCACCTGAGATGCCCTCAGTGTATTGATGCATTTCTGTCAGAAAAACTGCAGCAGCTCGCAGAAGCAGCATGTGGAAGGACAAAGCTCTGTCTGCTCTCCACTGGTTGTGGGGAAACGTCCGGATTTTAAAGTCTATTTCAGCTTCTTCTATCCTGCTATGACCGTTGACTTGATCCTGGATTCTTCACTTTGTCTTCATTCTGGTGTAGATCTGCTTTGAGAGAGGCTGTAAGCTAGTGGGAGAGCACATATGAATGATGGGAAATGGGTGGGCTTACTCTGCACCAACAGTCCCACCCACAACTTAAAGGAAGTTTCAAATGAACTCCTGCCACTCTGCAAATACTATGTCCTCGAAAACCACACAGGTTTTTTTTATTTGGGTTAAAAATGTCTTCATTATAATTAAAAGATCCTTTGGAACGCTTTTACAAAAGACCAAAAAATGACCAGAGTGGGTTTATAAGTAAAAGTTTTCCAGCTCGAGTCTCAGTAGTCAATAGTGCTGAGCAGAACGGACTCATGGCTTCATGAAAGACTTTCATCTCCAACTGACTCATGTTCCAGAAGTGACCAATGTGACCTGCGGGTAGAGAAATGGATTAGGGGTGTCGGCATGTGAATATTAGAGGCCTGACAGTGGGAAGAAATAAGGAATTGTTTGACCCCCATCATTAGTCAAGAAAAAACACAAAGGCACGCATAAAGAAACCCACTGACACAACCCTGAAGTTGCACAGTAGAATGTATGATATCTGTTCTCTTTAAATGAAAATGCTGTTAGTTATTATTATTAACCACGAAGTACCAAATTTCCAGCGGAGATGATCTTTCTGAACTTTCCGTGAACGTCAACGTTCATGGGAGGTTCTGCAACAATACTTGTGCCCAGATTTTAAGAAAATCTGTCATCCAGAAAGGAGACACTGTTCATTCTTAAGGTTCAACCCAAACATTTTCTAAATCTGCTTCAGTCTCATTTAGGGTCACGAGGACGCTGGAGCTGACCCAGCTACTTGTAGGCAAAGGCGGGGTACACCCTACAGATTAACACAGTGATGAAGAAATACACACACTCACACCCGAGGGACAGATAAAAATCATCGTTCAACATTTGAAGCATATTTTGGGACTGTGGGGGCAGTGGGAGAACACGCAAACTCCACACAGAAAGGACTCAGCTGGGATTTGAACCAGGACTTTCTCACTGTGAGGTGAGGGTGCCAACCACTTCACCACAGTGCAGTCCTTAACCATAACTAGGGGTGTGCATTGGCAAGAATCTGGTGATACGACACTTATCCCGATACGTGTCTCACGATATGTATCGCAAGACATGTTTTTATGGAAAGTCGCCCCCAAAACCGTTAGTTGAGGGTGAAAGTACTGACTGTATGAGTGTAAGGCAGACTTTTGTGAACCTAGCAACAATTAAGGGCTAAAATCTGATTGTTAGAAACTTTCATGTGAAAAGACAGCCAGACAGCAGCACAGCCGGGGTGAAGGAGGAGCTGTGAGGGAAGCTGACAGAACAATTAGAATGATCTAAAATATACTCTGGAAAAATGTGTTCAAAAGGTCTTTGCTCTGGGATTTTGATACTTCCTTTCAGATCATTTTAGGCTTTCACTGAAGGCTTTGCAGGCCCTGTGGGTGAACCCTCAAACACCCATCATGATTGTTCATCTGCAGACGCATCAGGTTACTGGATGAGCAGAAACTTTACTCTGTTCTTGTGTTCAGCAGTGAACGTTTATGAAAATACAGATCAGAACCACACCTCTGCTGTCTTTTTTTTGTCTTAGTCATATGTCACCCACTTTCCCTCTCTTTTTCCATCCAAAGCCAATTATCCTGTGTCTCTCAAATTCTGGTTCTCTCCTTTTTTTGCCACCAATCTGAGAAGGCAGGGTCTGTTGTAATAGGCTTAGAGCCTGACAGCCTTATGACTGGGCTGTTGGTTATTATAATTGGATTAGGTTGGAGATAAGCTCAGTGCCAGTAAGGTGCTTAAAGCCTGAATCCATGCTCAGTGCTTCCTGGCTTTCCTGATTCCTAAATGAAGTTATGTTGAAGGAAAACCTCTTGAGATTTGCTGCAGGTTCCTCCGCCGATCCTTCAGAAACTACAGCTTCCTATCCAACCTGAGAGCCTCACCTCTCTGCGGAGCTTGATGTGCTGAGCGTTCATGTGGCGCGGCGGAGGGTACGCGGCCCGCTGTGACCTCCCACGCTGCAAACACTTAGCCTCCTGCTGCTTCGCCTCTGATTTGGATCAGAGGAGGTGTGTCGAGCAGAAACTACAGGAGAGTTTATCGCAGCCTCATGCTGGAGCCCTTTTCAGAATCCCACAGGGTGAGCAAATAGATTTGTGCTCCTGAAGCTGGGGTGCTTAAAGAGTGATTAAAACAGCAATAACTGGGCGTGTTGTGCGTCCTCTGCTGTGAAATGTTCACAGCATCGACAGGAAGCAGCATCCAGAGTCCACCTGCTGCTCATTTACTAACCAGAACACCAGCAAACCATAAAACTCCTTCAGATAGCACAATGATGTCCTCTTTACAGTAGTTTCCAGTTGAATTCAGAATGGATCTTCCTTTTAGAGTTTTGTACAGACAAGCTTCAACTTGTACAGCTGACCTTTTAAAGATCTAGCTGTGCTGCCAGCAGTAATGGGTTTCCTTGATTCCATCTGTTCTTTAAAAAAAAACCTGAAGCTGCAATTTTATTGATGTCTTAAGAATGATGTTGCCTTATTTTAAGGTAAAACTAAATTGTTTAACAATAATATCCTGGAGGCGTGTCTGAATGATGAGGAGTCTGTCCATCCATCACCTTTGGATTTCCTTCAAAAAGGTAGATTGACTCCTCCTCATCGTCAGGGGGAGGAGCTTCTTTGTGCTGAAGCAGCTTCTATTTCATACAGCAGAGGATCCAACATTTAGATTATTAGTTCATAATGCACATTTCTTCAGCTGTAAGACATTCAGGCACATGTTTCATTCATTAGAGGAATTGGACTTGCCAGTGGAGCTGCTCTAATTCTGAGGGCTGCTTCTTCTTTTTCTGAATGGTTTTTAAAAAAGCAATCAAAGATGCAAAAACAGATGATTCGACATGAGTCAGCTCTCTGTGTGCTGACCATTTTGAAACATTATGTTTGGCCTTTTTCCAAACCTGCAGCTGACAGAGGGAGGACAAAGCACTCATCCACCTCCACTGCCAGCTCGCAGAAGCAGCAGAATTGGTTTTCATGCGGCAGCTTCTCATTTCTTCAAACGTTCTTCAGCTGTAATGGAGAGCAGCCATCTGTCCGTCGTTCCAGCAAAGGATATTTATCAGCACCTAATATTTCAGGGCGGCTGTCACTGTGAGGGTGAAGCAGATGTGAGGACGTTTGAGCTGTTCTCATGGATGCTGTTGCTCAAAAGTGCTTGTTCACCTCCAAGAACATGTTTATTTAGGTCTTCCTTTATGAGCTCGTTGGATAAATCGTGTTCTTCTTCATAACTAACCTGGCTGTCTGAGTTGAAACTGGGGCAAATAGACATTGAATACTTTTGTAACAATTGAGTGTATGGCTGCCATCTTTACAAATGGCCACCATTTTAGATGTTTCCCGAGGGTAACACGATTTTCTGGAAGATGGGATCATAAGGTAGCAAATGTGGTGCTTCTACCACAAAATGCAGACTTTGCCTAAAATATTAACCAAACTGCTCCGCCATAAAGCTTGACGATTTTACACATTTTCAAGCTGAGTTTGAGGATTCTGTGTGAGTTCAGCTTAAAAACCATCTGCATTTAAGCAGTATTTCTGATCATCTGTGTCCCCATTGAGCTTTAGAAGATGATAGAAGCTGTGATAGATCCTTTCTGATCCTCTCGCTGAAGTCTGCATCAAGGTAAGACGTTCAATCCTCTGATCAAACCTGAAGGATGCTTCAGCACAACCTGAACCAAAGCTTGAGGTTAGAGTTCACTCCAGAGGTGATTAATCCACGAGTCTTGGAGGATTTAGAGTGAGGATCAATAATATTCAGCCATCATCTTCTCATCTCTCTAAAGGGCAAAAGGTTTCATGATGAAAGCACGACACCTCTCTGGAAAGACATGACTGCAAAAGCTTCTGATGCTACTTATCCATAAATGCAGATGTGAATGCAGAGGCATCTCTTTTTGGGGTTGATGTCAGCAAATAAGGCAGTTCTCTTTGTTAGAGAGCCTCTTCTAACAAAATACTTTTAAGCAAACTGCTTCTGGGTTTCATTTTAACCGCTATCTGTTGGTGGATGTGCAGGGCTGTCCTGCACACAAAAGTGTGCCACAGCGCTGCAGTGTTGGTTATCGTCCAGCAGTGAGGGAAACAGTTTCTCATCTTTAAAACAAAGATGTGTGCAGCAGCAAATGGAAGATGGATGTAAAACTCAGAAGGGATACAGGAATTATTTAGACGGTGAGCCGTGTCTGTTCATTGTTTAACCTTTATATCGACCCATACAGGATAAAAGCATCTCAAAGTTGGTTTCTTGAAGCTGTATTTCCCTTGTTTAGAATATTTAATGATGGCTGTGAGACAGCTTACATTTCAGAATGATTATGGTTTTATGTCGTGCTTACTTCATCTGCTTGCTTCATGTGAATTATTGCTGTTTCCTCATCTTCTCAATCATAGTGTGAAAGCTTTGTTTCTCCTGGCATCTAGCATCTGGCATCCCAGCTCTCTGCAGAGTTTTGGAGGTCACAGCAGCTCCTCGATTTCTGCTGCACTTCAGATTCCAGCTTCTGTGAGGCGTTAAGGCTAGGGCTTAGCGCTAATGTCACAGTGACGCTGGATCGCCTTGGTCAGAGAGTGCATCTCAGAAACAGATTTAAGGGATGAACGTCAGGAGATTCACAGGATAAATGGCCACAGAGGCAGTGAACTGCTGGTCGCCATGGAGACCACATCCAAACGTTGGTTTGACTCAGGCTGAGACGTGTAAGAGGAGGCTGATTAAAGATTTTTATGAAGACTGTGTGCTTGATTCTGACCGTCCTCAAGTACAACCGTGATGCATGCTGGTCATCAGTGAAACGTCCACAAATATGCAAACACTCCACTAAGCTGTGGATTCCTGAGCCACATGTATTTCAGAAACCAGCTCACACAAACACATGATGACATTGTTCTGTCAGTCAGTGGCCCCCAACCTTTTTTAGGCTACAGATCGCAAATGTTTTCAGGACCACCCTGTAGGGAGGGTGATCTGGGATCCAATATTTTCAGCTTCCTGATTCCCCTTATTATTGAAGTAAACGTTAAGGATAGATCTATTTATTACATTCAAATGATTCCAAATGAAAGCTAGTAAAAAACAGACAGTTTTAAACTAGTCTAGATATTTTACAGAGGGTAAGGATTCAGTAAAAGAGTTGCAGATCTGTTAAAATTGTTTCTAATTTAAAAAACTCATGAAAGGCAAATTTGCCTTTTTTCACTCGAAATGCCATTTTTTAGTCCAGGTATTGTGAAAAAATCTGCACTGAGACCGTCCGTCCGTCCGTCCGTCCGTCTGTCCGTCTGTCCGTCCATCCATCCATCCATCCGTAGAACCCGCCAAATCCTTCTTGGGGTCACGGGTTGCTGGAGCCAGCCCAGCTAGCCAACCATGCAGGACCACACACATTCACACCAAGGAGAAATTCAGATTAACCTAATTATCATGAATGAACGAGGAGCACAAGCAAACTACACATAGAAAGCTGTGATTCGAACCAGGGACTCCTCACTGCGAGGTGAGTCCGCCACCCGCTACCATGTAGCCGCACTCAGATGATCTTTTACGACACAATGTTTTTTTATGCTTTTCATTCATCACATCTTCTGCAAACCATCATTTTCTTATTTAAACTTCATCCTCTGCAAAATATCTGCAGCCATTCTAAACTGTCTTTGTACTCTTGACTTCATGTAGGCCCCATTAAAAGAGGATATAGATTTTCCTCTAACTTTATCCTGAATCATCAAGATGGAAGTTTAAAGAACCAGACGCCAACTTCAGTTCCGTCCAACCTTTACGGTATGGCAGAGAAGCACCGTAAAATAAAATTATATGACCGTCACAAAACTATTATTTTAATATCTTATGAACCTTGAATCCAGTGTGTCTGCAACTTCCCAGCAACACCCTCCCGACATTGGCCAGCCAGTCACCGCATGTGTTGCAGAGTGGGCTTGGTATGTGGGAATGAATCCGTATTTTGTGTCGAACTCCTGGTTTTGTTTGCTAAATTCAGCTTTCGTTTTTCTTTGAAGTAGAAGGCTATTCTTCACTTTCCCCACTGGCTCTTTTTTGTCACAAGAAACTTTCCAAAGACGTTTTTTTTTTTATCAAGTTTGCAAGCTTGGTTTACTTGTAGCGGTCATGTCACTGGCTGGAGGAGCAGCTTTAAGAAGGTAGTGGATGTTTGTTTTTTGTCACATAACCAAGGCAAACATCTTGAGTTGTGTCAGGAGTGAGTCATAGACAGATGTGGTGGAGAAAGTCCAGTAGTTCTTCAAAAATAAAACACAGTTCTGAATCAGATGATTAATAAAATAGAAATAATCTAACTATGTATTTTTTATGGTTCGGTCTGGTACCAAAGGATCCATAAATTGGTGAGAGGTCCAAAGCCCAGGGGTTGGGGACCACTGACATTTTTTCCGTTTTCCAGAACCCTGAGGATGACCAACCGTCCTTCTCCGTGGCTCACCAAACCCCCAGTTCTCAGAAGTTGCTTGTTAGGCTCTAGTAACCCTGCTGGTTTAGAAAGTGAAAAACTGGAGGATTTTTTTCTAGTTGTTATTTTGTGTGAGCTTACTGTCTTGAAAGGTCATTTTTTCAACACAGGCAAATAAAAGAAACCAAGAATGACTGAAAATAGTTTGGGAAAACTATGCTTCAAATCATATCTTGAGGGACAAAGGGCTTGTTGATAAACTGGCGTTCATAAAGTGTGTGCTGTTTAGGTGGCTCTGCTTCTGCAGCTCTGATGCTCGTCTTTGTGCTGCTGTCTTGGCCTTTAAACAAGAGATCAGTCTTAGTTAAGACGAGACACTTAAATAAAGGTTAAGCAGATGAAATACATTTCTAATGTGTCCTTAGTGACATCTTAGCCCATTAAGTCTAAATAGAAAAATGAACACTCCACATGTCTTCTCTGCTGTTTGTGGACCAGTGCAGCTGTGACTGCAGTGCTTCCGTCTATGCATGTTTAGGATCATTTTACTCCATAATTAGAACAAGAGAACCCCCATTGGTCACCTCAGGCATCACTGACCATTTTTACCCGTCTTTCGTTCTGGCTCTTAGTTGATGGACCCTAGCTGCCCAAAACTTCAGGTCGTTTTAACCTTTGCAGGCATCAGCAAAACTGTTGTCACAGCATGACAACTGAAGCTCCAGCCTGCAGGAGGACAGTCAGATGACTGTCTTTTGTTTTCTAGTTAAAGGTAAGCAGAAAGCATAACCAAAATGACTGATTAACCAAAGCAAAGCTTTGTTTGATTGCAGTGAAGAAAGTTCCGACTCTTGTTAAGAGGCAGAATTTAAAACAAGTCGGAGCGGTCAAAAGGTTTCTTTGGATGGGGTCAGTTACATAGACAGGTTGGCTTTAGGAACTGTGTTCGCTGCATTTAATACAAGGATTGTCCTTGTTCATTTAAATGTGAACAGGGAAAGCTTGAGGGGAGAATCCTGAGGTGCACCTTTATGGACATGAAGTGAGAAAGAGGCAAGTTCTTCATTAACTCCTGTTGGAGGAAACATCTGAGCCCAAGATTGACACTTCAGCGGATGGCTGGATAGCTGTTGGTTTAGTGCAGGAAAATCAAGGTTTGATTCCCAGGGTGTGCAATGAGCTTCATCCAGTCTGGGCCCTTGGGTCAGACCCTTTGCGCTACTGCCTAGCTTTGTAGCCCAAGCCAAAGTTTGGGTCTCCAGATAAAATACTGGGTTGTGTCAGGAGGGCATTTGATGTGAAAGCAATGAGAGCTCCTTCACTGTGACGACTCCTGAAAGGATAAGCTAAAAGGTGAATGACACTTCAGCGCTAACAAGGCTAACGGGATCAAATGGGGGCGGGGCGTTTTTATTTGTAAGAGATAATGCCTGACTGAATGCCTGTGTTGGACAGGTCACACCTCTGCATCGTCCTTCATTCTCTGATATTGAACACCTCAAAGCCCATTTTCCTGCTTGTGACACCATCAATTTCAAAGTAAATCCATTTTAAATACATTTTTTGTACGTCATTCTTGTTATTTTTTCCACGTTTGGATTGTTTTTCACTAGAAGCGGACTTTTAGATACGCAGCGTAATGTGTTGTCATGGGAACGGCTACTGCAGACAAAAGCCCAGATGCCCAGACATCATTAGCCAGAATCAGAAGTTCACAGCATCATCCCTCACTTTTACTCTTGATCTCCAACCTGTGGTCTGACTTATGTTATTTTTGCCCTCTACCGGATCACGCCATATCTGAAAATAGACAACAGACAAACCACAGCTTTGTGGTTGAAGAAAAGGAATGAAGGATTCAGGTTTTCTCTGGCATTCTGGTTTGTGTTGAGTCACCTCTCTTTCTGTAGTAATTGTGCTGCACACAGCTCTGGTTGGTTGAAATGGTTGCAGTGTGTTTCTGGTGCGTTGGAAATCAGTAAATCAGCTGCTGTGGCAGCCAGCTGGAACTCCAGCCAGCTGCAGATCTGCCCACCCATGGTGGCTGTTTCTCAGAAATCAATCAGGATTTAAGGGCAGCATTAAATCCTGATTGATTTCAACAATTGTTGCACCATATTAAAGATAACTGGAAGGATGACAGCAGGAAAGAAAAACTGCAGATAAAGAGCTGCTCTGCATTCATCCATCAAAGTGCAGTGAGGCAGCAGTATTAGCACAGCATGGCTTGTTTTTGAATAAACCTGCATTTAGAGCTTGTTCACACTAAAGTAATGAGATTAGAGTTAAACCTGAAGGATTTCGGGGGGCAATGGGTCAGAAATTCATGAGCAACACCTTGATCTTTGACACTTCCTCACCTGGACTCTTCTGATCAATGGGGTCTGACCGAGGTGCACGACGAGAATGCAAGAATTCATAGACTTCTGTTTGATAATAAAAGCTAGGAAGTGTTCAAAATATCTGCACCCAGATGAAATCCTTTTCAAGATCCACTCTGATGAAAGAGGTTTTTAACACGTTCTTGAGGCATTTTAGTCACGGTTGAGGATATATAGAAAGAAAATGAAGCTTAAAATTGCATTTGGAAACATGTCTTTGTTCAAACTGTTGTGAATCAGATGCAAACGAAACAAATGCTGTTTGAAAAAGAGCTCATTTTTGATGTAGAAAACATGCTGGTTGGGCCACAAGCTTCCTGCTCCGCTCCATTCCGATGCCTCCACTTTCTGATAGATCCATGAACGTCTGAGCTGGAATCTGAATCAGAACTGAACAGCTGGATTGCTCTCATATTGCTTACTATTTTTGTAGCTTGGGGTTGTGAGGGGATGTAAGCTAGTCAGAGAGAATGTATGCAGAGATCTCTCAGCAACAGGGATAGGAAGGGACACATTTCTAATGACTTCCTGCAGAAACTCTGTCCTGGAAAACGTTACAGGTTTTTGGATTTTAGCTAAAACCAGTATGATCTTCATTAAAAGGCCACTGAGAATGCTTTCAAAATGGGTCAGAAGATGATCGTTTTAAGAAACAGGTCCATGACGTCTCCATGTTTCCAAGACAAACTGTTTTTGAACCAGATAAAACATGCTTTCAACTAAGAACACGTTTTTAACGAGAAGCAGAAACATTTGCTAGCATCTGATATTTGATGGTGTTTAGGGCAGAACGTAATCTTTTTTGTAATATTTTGAAATGGTTTTCATTTGTAAACTTCAGGTTCTTTGTGTGTTAGAGACCTCAGGATGTAAAAGAAATCCCAGAGTCAAAGGCAGGGATAGATGGGGAAGAAGAAGAAGAGCAGATTTCTACTTTTACTTTTCATAGCATCAGTCTGTGAGAGTTACAAGAAGAAAAATGAGCTTATCGTAGTCTTAGATTTGTTTTTATTGCTCCTGAGAGGCATCGAACTCCTGAGAGGACAAGGGCATCAGATTAAGCTTTCCAACACAAGTTAAAGGAGAACATTATCGTTCGGGGGAGTGTCGGAGGCAGGTTGAGCGTAAAGCTCTGCAGACCTGTGCCTCAGAGGGAAGATTTTAACAGTGAGTTCAGCAGAGGCAGAATTACATCTTTATGATGGAGATTGAATAAGGTCAGGGTCAGAAAGCAGGGGTTTAGCACTTTCCCTCTAGAGGACACAAATGTTCTACCAGACCCATTTATCTGCTGAAGCCTCTCAGTCACTCCCAGCTGGATTCCTGCCAGAGTTACGGCCAGACCCAACATGCTGGTTGCCACCTTTCAGCTGCTAGTTAAGCACTTACCGGAGATAGGGACTTCAGACTCAGACCTGAACGGCGCTTAGGTCTCACAGGCAGGGAATTGAGAATTTACTCAAGACTCAACCTTAAGTACGAAGGCTTATAGAGTTGATAAAACAATGCTCATTTATGTATTGTGATTTTTTTTTTTTCACCTCTTCCAAAAAAAGATGAAGTGTTGTTTCATTTCTTCTTTTATTTTGAGTTCCCTTTAGTTGTTTCAGCTTGAATGGAAATGAAAGACCTTAAGTTGTGAGGATTGTCTGACCACTTCTCCCTCCCTTTTGGAACATATTAAATTTGATGCAGAAATGTTCCATCAGATGTTTCCTGAGTTGGTTTTAACATATGAGAACACATGGTGACATCAGTAAACAACCTCAGAAATCTGTTCTGTGGTAAATCACACATGATTTTCATTTGAAGGAAATATGGGTCTGGGCTCTTATTGGTTCAATTATTGTAGGTCAAAAGGTGAACTTCATCACTGTTTAGTTCTTTTACTGCTTCTTTCCTTCTGTGACGGGTGTTTCCTGCATTTGGCAACTCTGTAAATGCCTCACTCGTTCCGCTGTGTTGGGTTAATTATAAAGGACGAGATGACCTTGGTTTCTTTCTGGTTTATTCTGACATGAATGAAAAATAACAAGTCCATGACTGCAGGTCTCCAAAACATTAATCCCTACAGAGTCACAAAAATGGCCAAATTCACCACCCAGAAACACAAGAGAAATAAAGCATCCAGGGTTTCGTTGATGAGAAAAAACACACTTATTTCTTAGGCAGAGCAGACCCAAAAACATCTTCAGGGGTTTAACAATTCATTTTAACAATGAGTCGATTCATATCATAGTTTGTTGTTGATGATACAATTTATAGACAATTTTGGTTCAGTTTGAATGATCCGATTCTCTGATCTAAAATGGATCCAGAACATCTTTCTCCAGAACTTCAACAGTGAGACTCAGAGATAAATTCCTGCTACTGAACAGTGAAGTTTTCTAGATTCTTGTATTTCTTCAAGATAATCAAGTGTAAATAAATATGTTTACAAACAAACAAGTAAACAAGAATGAAAGTCAAATCCATTCAGATTTAAGTTTGATACAGTTCATTCCACTGTTGTTTTCCACATCATAATAATCCAAAGGAACATTATAAGAACATTCTAGAACACTGTATGATCACATGACTTTGTAAATTCAAAGTGTTTCCACACATTGGACTGGAATGATGGTTGATCCGTTTCTGCTGCAACTCATGTGTTGTTCTAGGATGGACTTGGTTTTTCAATATTGATTTAACCGATTCATTTCATTTTGAAATAATTGTTTCATAATTAGATGAAGAACTTTCCTCAGACAGACTGATCTGGTTGGATTGTAGGAATATGACTCATTGATGTAGTTGAATAATGGTTACCCCACTAAGCATATTGCTAATGTGTACACTGTTAACAAGCACAAACTCATTAAGAAAGTTGTCAGTGAGAACAGAGCTGTGAAGGATTTTGTTAAATGTTTTTCAGACTAAAAGGAAGACATGATTGATCTATCATAGTTGATGTGGTCGTATTTCCAAGAGCAAAGACCTCTGCCTAAATTGAGTGGGTGTTTGAACGTGGAGGCAGCGGACGTAACAGAGGGACGCATGTATTCAAACATGATGGCATCATTAATATATGGATGGAGGGATGAGAATTAGGGATGAATAAATGGATGGGCGTGTAAGCAGCTTGAAGGTACGGTTGGTGAATGCATTGGATGGATTTAGCGAGGAATGCATGGATGGAAGCATAAATGGATTAGTAGAATTGAAAGAATGAATGACTACATTTAATGGAATGAGCAGGATTTACATGGAATTTAGAACAAACACAACAGAGTTGATGTAAAGAAGAATTAATGCCATGAATGCATTGGAGAAAGGGATGTCAATGATAAATGGCTTAAAGAAATGGATTCTAAATGGGATAAATGGAGGTTTCTGTGGGGGGTAGAGGATCTTTCTGAGGACTTCTTACTGTCATCGGTGCACCACATCTGGAGGCTTTTTTGGATCTTTGCAAAAAATGGTAGTGAAAGTTGAACTGAGAAGGCCATTTGGATCTCAAATCACACAGACACCAAAATCTGAAAAGGAATTTTCTCGTCTAACAGTGTTTTTCAACTTCATATCAGATGTGCTGTGGGACACTATTGGGATGGGAGAGACGGTCAGGTTTGCCGTGAGAAATTATTTTATTTCACCTAATTGATCTAAAAGATATTTAGCATAGCCAGGAGTCAGCTCTGTTTTCATCCAAACAGGCTCTGGTTTCACAGAGTAGATATAAATATGAAACATCATCAATGAATGTTTTCTTTGTTGTTTTTTGTTCCTTTTTTTGTTTTTTGTTCCACTGATAAGAATTACTGTAAAGTGTTAATACAGACTAAGAGTAACGCTGGGCGATAGTGATTTTTTAATTTCACTTTACTGTATTTCCATATCAGGTGATAACTATTTATCACAATATAAACCAAATAACTATTTCTGTCAAATGTGAATGCTCTGTTTCTCATTAGAGAAATGTGTAATCATCAGCTGGTTCTACAGATTTAAATCTTTATTTCCTATCATACCTTAAACATAACAGATGCACAGTTTTTTTTTTCTAATCTTTCCAAGTTTTACAGAACAAACATTAAATTGACAAACATTTTGTCAACATCCTTTGAATAATCTAGAAACTAAATGCAAATTCTCTGAATATGTTCTGGTAGTTTAGACTGTTGCTGCTGTGAAGGTCTGAACTTTGTTGTTTTTCTGGAGAATTCTGGTTTATTTCAGTCTGAGATTGAACATGTTTGGTGTCACTGCTTCAGGTGATAAAAAAGTTGGTGGGATTTCCAGTTTTAGAAGAACATGTCTTCTGTACAATTTACAGTGTATGTTACTCTGTTTTTGTCAGATTTTAAATAATTAAAATACCTCCACACAGGGGCTGAAATTTAAACTTTGAAACACTGGTTATGTTGGACGGTTGATTAAAAAAATCTACCAGCCAAACATATATTTATCAGCCAAATTCTAACACTATTTTACACAGAAATACCTTAGGAATTTTAGTTTTTTGAATTGTTTCAGATTTCTTTGTGAGGAAATGAAATAGCATCAAAATAATTTATAATAGCATGAACATGTCTTTACTGTCATCTAACTGTAAACTCAAATTCAAACACGGTGAGAAAACAAGGACAGATTTAGTAGAGATTTCCTCATTCTGCCTCCAGGTGATCACATTTTATTACAAATCATAAAAAAAAAAAAAAAACGCCTGAAAACATTCAAATGTTCTGATTATTGTCATTATATATCATTATGGGCGGCCGTGGTGCAGTGGAAAGGGCAGTCAGCCTCTGATCAAAGGATTGCAGGTTCGATTCCCACCTTGCCCGTCCATGTGTTGAAGTGTCCTTGGGCAAGACACTGAACCCCACATTGCCTGTGATGGGAGGTTGGTGCCAGTGTGGCCACCATCAGTGTGTAAAGCGCTTTGGGCCTTCAATGAAGATAGAAAAGCGATAAATAAGTGTTGGGAATATTGTACAAAAGTTATGCCATGTTCTACTTTCAGCTCCTTGCCTGCACGAACACCCTCGTGTTTGTTCTTTGCTGTTCAAGGATGTTTCCTCTTCTATCTGAGTAATGCAAGATTGCTTCACCCCCATGATTATGATTATCTTTTGGAACATTGTGTATTTGCCTTTGCAACCTTGTGTAACTAGGGCATGCTTAACTAATAAAAAGCAGTGAGTGACAGAGACTCTTCAGAGTGTTTGGAGAATCGTGTAATTAAGGTCTCTGTCATTCTCCCTGCAGGTAAAAGAAAACATACTCAACTCTTTTGTGTTTCTTTGCAGATTTACTAATGTTTGGGTTTTGAACCTAACAATAAGTATACACCGTTTACCATTATTGACATTAAAGCTGCAGCTTTAAGGAGGATTGAGCACAACATCTGACAGGTCCGCATTTTCAGTGTAACACAGACGCTGCTAAAACAGTGGATTCAATTCTGTTATTATTTAGAAAATACAGATTTCATGAACGTTCTATGAATTCATCTTGTTGTATTTATCCGCCGCGTCTTAAAGGTCATAAAAATACTGTCCGACTTTAAACCAGTCCGTGATCACACAGAACAGACAGAACAGATTGTTAGCAGCATTAGCTGCTAACAAGCTAGCATCATAGCATCAGTGTCTAACAACAGCGCTGTCTCCAAATCAACACATTTTATTATTCTGTCTGTTGCTGCTTTAAGTGAAGCAGATTTATCCTCCAGTTCTGACTGGATCCTGTTATTAGTTTCCACATATTCTGCTGTTTCATCAGCCAAACTAAACGCTGCACAGGTGACGTGACTGTGGGGGTTGGGTGTTGTGTCTCGCACTGCGTGTTTTTTGTTTACTTTGCGTGTAGACTGAAGAGCAGAAGAGGACAAAGAAATTCACCAGAAGAACAGATAATAAACACGACTAAGTGTACGCAAACACTTATGCCCAACCCGAATTTTTGCCTTCTCTGTACCACTTCTCCCTACCAGTCCATTTGTAGGGGCATTTGACGTGAAAGTGGTTTCTAGAAAAAGTTTTTTTCGGGGTTACTTTTAGACCCTTCAAAATAAAAGTCTATCACGATAGACTCATTTTACTAACAAGAAAAAGTACTGTTGCGATATCGATCGCTATCGTTTTGTCGCCTAGCCAAGAGTTTCCTTAGAAAAAGTAAACCTTAAAAAAAAATGTTAAAAAAAATCCACCAGTCTCCCACACAAAATCAAAGTTAAAACTACTTTTTAACATAAAATGTTGGCAGCGTTTCACTTAAACATAAGCCATGCTTTTTGGGACTTCTGATCAAAAACAAGATTACTGCACTGATGAAGCCACTTGGATGAGTAGCACATACTTGTAGACGACTAGATCCATGTGTGTTTTCATTTGTTTTGCCCTGGTAATATTAGGTTGGAGGTGTTTGGGGCTGTAAGCTTCATTTCTCATGAACGACTGCTGCTCATAGCTCAGAGGATGATCGGAGTGGGTCTTTACATTTTTTTATTGCTCAGCTCCCTCTTACTTTAATGGGCCCAAACACCCCCACTAGAGCACTCAGCTCCAGTGTCCCTCGGTCAGAATGACAATGGTACTTCTTCTGTCAGCTCCTTGCTAACACAAACAAATTGCTGTTGTTTAGATTCTGCTGTATTTTAAGGAGGCATGTGTACTTTCTGTTTAAATTTTGACCATCAGTGTTTCCCTTTGCCTTTAACACCTTTAAATAAGATGCACGTCTTTTATTAAATTTTTTTTTTTTCATTTTCTACTTTGTAAAATTGACATTACTTTATATCTTGTATATTCTTAACTTACTTTAAGGTTGATTTAATTTAAATGTTGTTCACCTGTACAGAACTTTGGTTCCGCTGTTCTGATGGGAGGATTTGGATGGGTGTGTTCTGGTGCTCAGTATCCCGGCCATGCTTGTGTTGAAGTTTCTGAGAATTTCTGTTAAAATAAATGACTTTTCATCTGAGATCTTTTCTTTCTTGATCTTGTTGTGCTCTCTGTCCGAACAGCATCAAACATTTTGTCCTGGTGGTTCAGATTTCAGGTGTTTTCCTGTCTTTGCGCTCTGTTCTTTCTTACATGCAGACACTATGTTTGTTCACATTAATGACGTCTTTTCCGCCATGTTATGATTTGGTTGTCTGTCCAGTAGAATTCTTCTCAGAAGTGCTATTGATTCCTGCATTGCAGCTGTAATTTGTGTACTCCACACACTCCTGTCAGCTCACCTTGGGCTGTGAAAACAATCCTAATTGGTTCAGGTATCATTCGCGCATTTGGAAGCAGCAGATTTCTCAAGGACGAGACATGCAGCTGCTTTTTAATAATTTTGCTCGCCTCCATCTCCTTCATCTTCTTGCTCTATGTGACTTTTCAGTAACATCCAAATTATACTGATGGAGTTAGAATTAGTGGAACACAGCAGCAGCTCTGGTGGTTTTAAAAGATGATTGGTCTGCAGCTTCCTCCCTTCGTGATGAGTGCCAGGGCTCTGCCGGTCTGCTCCCTTTACAACCTTTTCTGGGCCAAATGAACCATGACGCCTCCACCAAATAATTAATTTCTCATCTCACTCTCCTCCTCATCTCTCTATCTGCTCTGAACTCTTGGCTTATAGATTTCACAGTTCAGGGAAGATACAGGGAATGAAACTGTAATGGGCTCGTGTTGTAGTTTGTTGTCCCAGAATAAGGGAATAAAAAATGGAACTGGGACATCTGGAAACAGCTCTCTGTTTCTTCTTTCCCTTCATTCCTTCTTGCTAATTCTTCTCCACCCTTTTCTTCGGTTTGATATGCACAATAAGATAAGAGTGTAGCAAAGATTCAGTGTGCTGAAGTCTGTTGTGACTTTGCTGCGCAGAAAGTTTGATTTAACATTGTGAAGATGGTATGTTTTTTGTGTGAATCAACTTGTGGATCTCCTGACTGTAACCCCCCTGGAGGAGGTGCAGGAGGGTTCAGAATGCGGCGACGTGAGGACGCTTAACTGTATGCAATGATGCGTGATGGAGTTGACCTAAGGGCGAGAGTGCTTTGGCTTCCTGTCTGGCTGGTCCCTAAATGTGAGAGGAGAAGTACCAAAGAAGTGTTTTTGTCTGTCAGCTTTGGTTACTGGTCACCAACTTTAACCTCCTAAACCTCCAGGTTCAGCTGTTGGTGTGAACAGCTAAAACACCTCATCCAAAATCCTTTCAAGGGCTACCAAACACTGTTCATTCCGATGGTTCTTTGACCTGTCTGCTTGTTCTGGTTGGGAGTAAGAGTTTTTAAAGTGCAGATTCTCTTTTATGATGAAAGAAATGGAGTAAAGCTGCAACAACCTTCAGCCTCTGCAGTGGACACATTTCTGGTTTTCATCATCCCCACCAACTGTCTACAACCCAGGAACTCTCTTGGAACTCCAAGACCTTATTAAAGAATCATCACAAATGTTTCAGGTCAAACCCTTACGTGTGTTCATAATATTTGGTTCAGAAGAGTGCAATAACTAATATCTGTTGGACTAAATAATGTCTGGATGAATATATAAGTGCAGTTGTATTTATTTATTTACATTTAAAATGTATTTTATTATAATCCCAACTTGATGTATTCTTTGAAACACCTTGGGAGCATCGTAGTTTTGTTGTGCATAGAGTGATTATAAAGGACATTCTGATTCTGATGTGCAGATCAATTTACGGGTTCAGCTTCCAGGTTTCCACACCTACACCGCCTCAGAAGGGCATCCTCTCTGCTTCGACCCGACTGCTTTATCCTTCAGAATTTCTGTTTGCAGAAACCAGGTTACTCACATAAGAAGAGCATGAACGGATCACTTAAGCACCTTAGAACAAACCTAAAGTGACATTAAAAGTTTATTTCTAATAACGTAATGTCTGTGGTTGCACAGTGGTGTAGTGGTTGGCACTCAGAAGGAATGCTCTGGTTGAAATCCTGGTTGGGTTCTTTCTGTGTGGAGTTTGCATGTTCTCCTCACGCTCGTGTGGGTTTTCTCCTGCCACTCTGGCTTCCTTCCACACTCCACAAATGGTGACAGTAAAGTGCTCCTAGAGCTGAATGTGTGCGTGTGTTGTGCTGAAACAGACTGTCCAGGGTGTTCCCCACCTTCACCCAGTAATTAGGACAGGCTCCAGTAGCCCAGTGATCCCAAAAGAGATGCAGTCGGCTCAGAAGATGGATGGATGTCATGAAATCCTTTCCGTTGTTAGAGGAAGCAAAAATAAGGCTGATGATTGTTTTTTTTTTTTTTTTTTGTTGACAGTTTCAATACAAATAACTTTGGCCTCTTCTGTTAGTTATAGCACCATGTCCATGTTAACAAGAACAGCCCACAGGGTGTGTGGTCCCTGCTCCACAGGGACATGAACCAGTGACGACCTCTGTACTATGGACAGATTGAAGCATTTTTAACACTAGAAGTGAAAAGGATTTATTAACGTATATCAGTCTTTCATGTTATTTAACTTTTAAGTCATGAAAGGGCTCAGAGACCCTTCCAGGGAAACACTCAGGAACACAGAAACATGCCAGATCCGAGGGAAGACCTCAGAGCCTGCGCCTCCAACTTGGAATGACAAAATCCTCTCGCTCTCATCAAAACCTCATTATGCCCTTTCCTCTCAATAATCAGCACTTTCCATGAACCCAAAGCAGCTCTGTGACTCGTCACTCTAATACGAAATTAGAGGAAAAGGGAGCTGATGGCAGCTGGGCTGTCCGCTGCGTCTCAGACACACAAAATAACAGATTTAAATTAGCATGTCAATCCTCTTACTAAAGATAGCTTCAATGCTTTTCTGATCTGCTTTGTTACAACTGTTCTCAGCACTAAAGCAGCCTTCGTTCAGAGAAGGAGGATTTCTTACACGGACTTTAAAAGAGGATTTAAAACCAGAATGTGACAAAAACAAAGAACTCTGGAGCATGCATGTATGGTATGTTTCTAGCACAGATCGTATCCTGTGTGAACAAATACTAAGGGTGTATTCAGACCGGAAAAGTCTGTTGTTCTGGACCGAGTCCTGAACGTCGGGATTGGGCTGCATTCTGACCGCTGTCAACAAAACAATGTTTTGAACTAAAGCTTGTAAGCAAACCACATGACCAAAGGTCTCTTCAGTCATTGGCAAGGAATTATGGGGGCAGGGCAAAGCAACGAGAGAAAGAAAGCATGGAAGTCCTTGTTGGGATGGTTCAGTTTTTCAAACTTTACATTTCACTGATCAGTTTTGAACATCTGGATCAACGTTTTTGGTATGGCAGAGGCAAGGCATGCTGCAAGGTGGTTACTGAGGAGACGCCTGCTAAGAACGTACGCTGATGAGTGTTTCTAACAAATAACAGTGGGAGAAGCAATGTGTATCACGCTAAATGTTTCACAATCAATCAGTTTGATACAGTTGTTGTGAATGTCTCTGTGTTTCTGAGGTTAGTCTTTTATTACTTCTTAAGTTTGGTTTCAAGAGGGCTCCAGTACCTGAGTAGATCAGAGCTCAGGTAATGCCTCACCCCATCCTGTTGCTCCTGAAGTCCTGCCAGGTTTTTGTATAGATAGCAGTAATTGAAGCATTTTGAAATGGATCCAGTTCAGAATGTTCTGTTCCACAAGACAAATGAATTGTATGCAATGTAAAGCAGATACCTCCACCCCAACAGACACACACTCGCACACACACACACATTGTCACTGTGTGCTGTGTCCCAACTAACATAGACACACTTGAGTACAAACTAGTGCTGTCAGTCGATTTAAAAAAATAATCAGATTAATCACACTTTTGGATTGTGTTTAATCACGATTAATCACAATGTTTTACTGGGTAAATTTTATATAGCAAAATGCAGTTTTGAACAAAAAAAAGCCAGAGAGAACATTTTTCCTTCATTTTTATTGACTGATTTTTTTTGTAAAGTGTTAACTCAGATATCACAGAAATGTAATGTGTGTGTACAAAATGCATCAACAGTAAGATAAGCAGAACTGTAAAGACTGTAATGTCTGCCCCTAAAAAAGAAGTTCCGGTCATATAGTCCAAATGTTCTTTAAAACCAACTTTTTTGCTTCATCTTCTGGACAAAAACAAGCAGTAAAACGTGAATTGATGCTTTACTGAACCTATCGAGATGATCAGCATGTATGTTGTGTATATATATATATATATATATATATATATATATATATATATATATATATATACGTATATATATATATATATATATATATATATATATATATATATATATATATATATATATATATATGTATATATATGTATCATATATTCATTTGCTGCAGAGATGCTTTGTTACGTTACCATGACAGCAGGCTAAAACGCCCATTTTTGTGAGAAAGCGATTTAAACTGAAAAAATAACAAGAATAAAATACTAAAAATCGATTGCATATTTATTTATGTAGTAAGTGACCGTGTTATTGGTGGGATAGTGCATGACAAAGTGTGTATTTTCAGAAACTGACACAGGCTGTGAAAGCCTGAACCGCCTGCCGCAAAGTGGAGGACGGTCGCTCTGACGTGTGATTAATCTGTGTTAATAAGTAATAACGCTTTATTTTTTAAAAAAGTTATCAAGTGCGTTTATGCGTTAATTTTGACAGCCCTTGTACAAACACACACCTCCCAACCACATGTTGGGGGTTTGTGTCCTCTCCTCATGATTTATTCAGAGGCTGTATGTTCAGGTGGTTGTAACTCCTTATCCTGCCATCCATGTTCAAATAAAGGCACAAAAACATATGCAATACCTCCCTTAGCTCTGTCAATACCTTTGTCTTTTTCCCTTTTCTGTTTTTGTTTTGGGTGGCTGGAGTGTCAACAACAAAGCAGGTACTCTGCTTAGAGGATAGATCAGTGTGAAATCTTCAGACCCCAATTTGATCGACCAGCTGTTTCCTAGTGAAGACAGAAGTAAAAACCTGAGTGGCGAACAGTGACTTTACTGATGTCTTTCTGGCTGTTCAGGCTGACAGTCTTCATGTATGTTGATTAGAGCTGTCACTAACGATTATTTTAAAAGTTGATTAGTCACCAATTATTTTTTTCGATTAGCTAACGATTTTTGTTTTCTTAATATGATGAGAAATCTGTCCCCAAAAGGTGATGGTGCCACCATGGAGGTTCACGCCGTGTGTGGTACCACTAGCAAATGCTGAAGGTTCAAGGTAAGCTATGTTCTATAACAAAAACAGCCATAATTGTCTCTCTAGTGAAAGGGTTTCTGATCCCTGCACTAAATCATTTTCTGAACTTCCCATAGAAATAGTAAGCAAAACATATTTTTATGGTTTTACTTTACTGCCATTTGTGAACAGCAAAATATTCTACATTAATGTTTTCTCATTTTTTACACTGTTATATTTTTCAAAAGGCTTTACCATAATTGTGATTTATTTTAATCTAACAGCAGCACGTCCAAGTTCATTTCAAAATAAAATTCAGTTTCAATAAAGATCTTCCTAAAGCATTACATTTACTTGCACTTATTATTCTGCAATTCTCTCAGTTGGAGGTCCTTTTGAATCTGAATCTGGTGTTCAACTTTTAGAAGGATGACCTTGTTTGAGCATTTATGTGAACGTATAAAGCTCAGGGAGGAAAAGAGAACCTTCCTGTTGTGCTTTGCAATCTAAAAAAAAAGAGAGAATGATGCATCTATTATACCAAATTAGTGTTGACAAATGTTTCCATAGTAGATTAATCGATTTGTTGTCTAATCATTGACAGCTCTAATGTTGATGTTGACTCATTCATCCAGGTGACGTTGTCTTGAAGTTGAGTTATTGCATCTGGACTTTTTGGCTTCTGTTCCACAAACTTTTCCCCCCAAATCAAACGCTTCAATGAAAAGTCATTCAGTCCAGATGTCATGACTCAGACGTCCACATTTCGTTTTTGGATTTTTTAAGCCTACAGAGGAGAAATATGGGGATGTCAGCAGTGATGGCATCTCTCCAGTTTCAGCTGTTTCATTAAGACCAATTCTGCCACACACAACTCACCAAACCTCAGCCATTTCCTTACAAGCAGACTTTCTGATCATTAAATACTTAATTCATAAAACACCTGTAAAATATTGCTCAAAATGCATAAAGATGGCGAATAGCGTATACTTGTATATCACTTTTCTACCTTCCTTGAAGGCTCAAAGCGATTTACAGTCGCATTCATTCACACACTGATGGCGGCTCCACTGCTGAACACCATCGTCGACCTCTATAATCACCAGAGACAATATGGGGTTCAGGGTCTGGCCGAAGTTCTGACCGAACTTGTAATCCTTCGATCAGAGGTTGACCTCAACCTCCGAAAATATTTAAATGCCGACAAAGGAAAAAGGAAAGAAATTCAAATACATTATTTTTTCATTAAGGCGAGTTTACAACAGAGATTGTCTAAAGACACATCCCTCCATACCTTCTTAATTCCCTTTTGGGTTTACTGGGTTGTTGGAATCCTACTGTTGGGATGCGGGGTACATCCTGAACTCGTGGGGTACAACCTGAACATGTGGGGTACATCCTGAACACGCGGGGTACAACCTGAACATGCGGGGTACATCCTGAATAGGTCACTAGTCTGTCTGGAGGGTCACACACTCACAGTAACATTGACGCCTAAGGACAATTTTGAGGTGCAAACTAACCTATGAAGGATGTTTCTGGACTGTGGGATTAAACCAGAGTTCATGGAGAAAACCTGCAAACACACGAGAAGAGCATGCAAACTAAACACAGTTAGAGGACCCAGCTGGGATTCGAACCAGGGGCTTCTCACCATGAGGGGAGAGAGCTACCCACTATACCAATGGGCAGCCCAAAATACTCCACACAGAAGCTAAAGACAATAAACTCAATTACATGTGTTAACTCATTTCCATGTTTGTCCAGTAAATTGTAATAAGACCAGACTGTTTCAGTAGAGTAGTGACAGCCTACGTAAGTGAGTAACAAATTACTCCAAGCAATTGTCAGTGGAATCTTTTTCCTGCGTAAGCACAATGCCACAGTGGAGAGAAAACTTCAGGATAAACCTGATTGAGGGTGACTATCTGCTGTGACTAATTTGAAAAAATAACATCACACCAAAAAGATGATGAGGAGCAAAATGATTAACTTGAAGGTGAAAGCGCCATTGATTAGGCAAACAAATAAAACACAAACCTCCTGAGTAGCAGCAGAAGCTTGTTTTAGCCCAAAGCCAGTGGAACACTGGCAGAACCTTCCCGCCCCTAAACGCTTGTTGACAGCCATAATCTGAGGCACCCAAAGGATAATTGGAGTTTTTCCTGAACTGCTTGTGCAGCTTTTTAATGTTGCAGCCGCTGGTGAACATGACTCATCTTAACAAAGGAAAACTGGATTTAAGAACAACCTCCCCCCCAACCAAGTGCTAATTCAGCATTCTGCAGCATATCAAATGAAAATGATGGACTAAAAGACACAGTGGAGGTCCTTTCCCATAATCCCTGCTCTCAAATCCTCCCTGCTAAAGATATTACATCTCACGTACGGGAAAGTGATCTTGTCATCCATGATTTCAAGATATGCTGCACCTGTGCCACTTATTATAGTTGTTTCCTCCCAGAGCCAGACTGTATAAGACTTCATCAAATCACCAGTGTAAGCTTCTGATTCTGCTTTTCGTCTAAGAGATTTGTTGGTGTTGTGTGCTGCAGAGCTTAGAGACACGTTAGAGACACACTGCTCTTGTTGTGTTTTGTTGACTTTTGGCTCATTTGTTGAGCTGCAACTTTTCAAATAGAAGATTTTTTCGCTGGAGTTTGTTTTTACTGTTAAATCTCCCAAGACAACCCAAGCTTCAGGTTGAAAATGTGACGTGTTGCAGATCCTTCACAGAGGTGTTTATGAATGCTGAACAGCAGTTGATGGAGCTTTCTGACTCCCACTGCAGCCCCTCTTTATTTTCTCTGTTCAATTGGGAAACTGAAGTGATGATCTGAGTCCCTAACACCAGGAAAACGACACATTCTCAGAAACGCTTGCAGATTCTTCTTGCAGCACAGATGAGAGTGGAAATAATGAAACACCAACGTTCATCTGATTTGGCTTGTTTTTAGTTCTTATCTGTGAGGAAGATGAAACATGTTGCTTCTCCGACAGATGTTTTCAGCTGTCCCACCTCATTTCCATCACAAATAATCAGACATGTTTTCTTTTGTCTTTTCTGTAAGTGCTGCACTCTTAGATCTGGTTTTTCGTATTTTCCGCACTATAGGGCAGACCGCCACCGCCCAAAAAGGCCCACCGTCAAAAAATGAACTTTTTTTGAACTTATGTCATAAATAGGGCGCATCAGACTATTAGGCGAAACAAGTCAGAAATCATTCCATCAGCCAACCTAACTAACTGCTGTCACAGTACCTCTACAACTTGTTTGTAACATGCTAAATGTTAACAACATTAAAAAGAAAATGTTAGCCATGTTAGTGAATTAGCAAAACTGGTAACTGCCAACATTGTTTTTAATGCGTTTAAAAAAAGGCTAATATTGGTTATACAAACATTACTATGAATACGCTAATTCCCAACTTTATTAGTAACACATAAAAACAAACACAGTCCAACACGTTAACATATTAACAATACCCTATATTTTCCAATAGTAGCCGGGGCGCTTATTCAAAAAAAACAAATGTTGGCCGACCCAGCTTCAATTGGAGACCAGCGTTTATTCCATTACAGACAGAATGGTGATGGTTAATGGATTCATTTTGTGGTGAAATTCAGTCACAAAATGTAGAAAATAACAGATGAATATTTCAGGATTTATTGTAATGGTGAGAACATTATATTCTGTTCTGATTCACACTGGCTGTGAACGTCAATCTCCGTATCAAAAATCAGTTTAGCTTTCATGCCGATCATTTTCCTGGAGACACGAGCACCTTTTTCTTTGCTTTGGAATCCATGTTCAAACCAGTTCGTCTAATTTGTTGCTACTTTTTCTGCTCATAAGAAAACTGCTACTTTTCTTGACATATGCAATACCTCCCTTACTTTTCTGCAGCTAATGTTTTTAGCCTGTTAGCTACATGGAGCTTGCAGCTAATGTTTTTAGCCTGTTGGCTACATGGAGCTTTCAGCTAATGTTTTTAGCCTGTAACTACACAGAACAACCTCTGTGTTTATCTCATTTACTAAACACAAAAGATATGGATGATGTAAAGAGATCATGTTGATTTATTTTGAAAAGCTCTACGAAAACATCAGTGATCATGCCTTAATGTTTGGGTTCATGAAAACATTTAGAATTTCCTACAAGCTACCGAGAGCTTCTCTCCACTGTGTCTGAACGACTGTTTCCCGGAGTTTGACGGCTTTCCTGAAATGGCGAAAATTAAAACAAGAATAAAATGAGGGCACGTTTTTTAATATTGTCTCAATGAAAATGAAGTTCAGGAGGCCCGAGCAGACTGCTTTCCCATCCAGCTCCTCTCCCGGTAATGGCGTGGCGAGTGTTTGCTCCAGCTCTTAAAGGAGCTTGGCCACTATTAGAGACCAGCGTCTAAAACAACTAACACCTGTTAGATTCTGCTTTTATTGGAGACCAGCGTCAATTAGAGACCGGCCATTGTTGGAAGATATACGCTACCTGTAACTTTTAATATTGTTTGCAACATGTAAAAAACATACTGATACAGCTAAAACAAACATTACCACGCTAAAACCAAAGCTTGTTAGTAACATATAAAAACCCCACTCAGACACCACTACACATTAGTTGTGTTTGCGTATACACAATAACATCCAATGTTGTGTGCAACTCGTAAAAGTATTTTGACAGAGTGCTGTGTACCTTTGAAAATGGCTTTAACATCAGTAAACAACTAGCATTAATCCATAAGGTGCTCAGGATCATAAGGCGCACTGTTGTTTTCCGTTAACTTTTAACTGTGCCTTATAGTGCAGAATACACAGTAATTGTGTGAATTGATTCTATCTTCTTTAAAACATTCAGACTAAAAGTCTGCATCTGATTCAACCAAAAGAAGACCCACCACTTTATGCATGAAACTATCAATGATGTGTCTGCAGAAACTGTAAGAAAAAAAGCAGCACTAGTGGTGGCCCATGATCTTTAACCCCTTCAAGCATCCATTCTCTGAAATGGAGTCTAGTCCCCCAACATCTGCAGAACCCTTCATTTCTGACACTGTCTGTGAGCATCAGCGGCTCTGTGGCTTCCTGCCATGAAGACAGGATAGCTAGCTCTCACACGTTTACAAAATATACCAAGCTCACTGCTTTATGGGTCTGGTCTCTGCTGGGCTCCTCTATCCTGTCCTGCAAATGCCAGTCCCTCTGCTCCACCACAGCAGTCCCACTGTAGGGACGAGTTATAATTCCCACAAGTTCATCAATGATTTATTTCCAACATAAGCAGCTGGCAGCCTGGTAAACAGCCTTATTTTCCTCACACAGATCTCCTTCAGCTCTTTGCAGCAAAGCAGCAGACAGATTATTTCCCTTCTATACAATCAGAGCAGGATTACGCTCACCTGTCTCTCAGGTGTTTCTGTCAGCCCTTTCCTCCATGAATGTTATTTATCTGTTCTCTCACATTGTTTAGCTGCCAAGGCCTTTTATGAATACGTAATGGTTTTATGGTTTCTTTGGTGGTGTATACTGCAATGTTTTGGTTCTCCGTGGGAAACGTTTCAGTCAAATCTCTTTACCGTGTGTGCATACTGTAAGGACGATCACCATGTTGGCAAAACCCCAGACCAGAGCTCTGCAACCTTTAACGCTATAAGTGGTCTAGTGTCTTACTGAACAAACCCAGTGAGAGCCACTAAGTCCCACATCACCATTTAGAAAATGTACACTTTTTATGATTTGTGGCCTTTAAACCATTCATTTATATGATGTAGCTTTTTAATATTTACAATTATTGAATAATAACAGCCTTACATTTTTCCATTTATACAAACTGAGCTTGTTTTAATTATAACAGCAGCACAAACATAAATGAAAAAAAATATATTTAAATAAAATGATTGTAACCAAAATATTGAGCATTTTTCTATAAAGCCAAAGAGCCAGATTGGGGAGGCAAAAGAGCCCCATGTGGCTCTGGAGCCTCAGCTTGCAAACTCTCGGTCTGGACCGAATGGAAATGCAGATTGATGTCAGAGAGGGCATATTGATGCAGCTTTGATTCTTGTTTCCTTCATCAAAGTTTTAATGTGAGACAGTTTTAATGTGAGACAGAAAGTTTTAATCTGAACCTTTTTGCTACTTTCCCATTATAAATACTGTCACTATATCCCAGCATGCATTGGTGGAGTTATATTTTGATCGCCTGCCACGAATACATACCATGGTAATACAGCTCTAAAGTAGGCTTGTTTCATGGAGACAATGGAAGTGCTGCTGGGTCTTTCTTTTTTCAGTTTTCAATAAAGTGTTGAAATCTAACAGTTAAAACCTTTACAGGCTGTGTGTCTGGGTTTACCTTCAAGCCATAAAGAATAAAAAGTGTGTGAAGGCTTTGAGCAGCTCCTGTCTGTTTCTGAAAATATCCACAGTCGCTGTCCTCTAGACTATAAACAACAGGCGTGTTTGTCATGTCACTCTCATTGGCCTGGAGTCTGGAAATGCTGCAGTCTAGCTCCAGTCAGCATGAGCTGAGATCAAGTTCATTTCGTCTTCCATATTTCATTAAATAGATTTATCTGTCTTGATTTTTGTCATTTTTGCTCCTGTAATATCTGTCATGAGGGAGCAAGACTTTCTATGATGAAGATCAGCAGTGATCTTGTTTCATCAGAGCACACCATTTCATGCCAAACGTGCTGCAGAAGGTCAGGTTTTATGTGGTGCTGGGAGTTTGGATCAGATGAGGGACAGCTTCAGGGCACTTGAGGGTTCCGGTGGGATTGGACCGCACATGTGGTCAACAAAAGGCTCCAGTGGAGTTTAAGGGAACTGTAGTGGGCTCCCCATCTGACCCATGGTGCAGGAATTAAACCGGCAACTCTATGGTCAGATTTTCACCCCCCAGATAAAGACATTTTCCAAAATCCTTGCTGGAGTTTGACTTAGAAACGTAAGTGTTGGTAAGAATCACACTGCTCAGCTGTCTTACACTTTTTCATCTGATTCTAGTCGATTGGTTTTTGTCAGGCTTTGATTGTTGACTCAAGTTTTCTGCAAGTGTTCACTGTGCTGCCCTTAAAAGCCACAAAGCATCTTAAGAAAATCCTCAGACTTTGAAGTGGACTGGTAGCTGCAGGAAGTTCTGTCAGAACTGGAGCTTCTCCTCCGCTTTCCTGGTTCTCTACTTTGCATCTGACTTTCGTCTTCTTGTTGAGTTTTTTGTAACAAAGCAAACAAACACTTTGTTGCTCAGTGGTTCTCTGATTCTTTGTCTGTTCCTCCCCATCAAAGCTTCCTCCTCTAACTGAAGCAAACAACCTGGGTTTTGGTTTAGATCTGAATGCTGTTTAGCGGTTTAGCAGGAAGGGGGCGGGGCCATGGTACGGTCCACTTTGGTTGCTGGTTTAATTCCCTTAGACCACATTTATCTGCACTAAACTTCATCCTTATCTCCCCACAGAAGCTGTAGCATTTTAACAGCATTAATAGGTTTTCTACACTGTCCCCACCAGAACCAATAAAACTGTTGGTGGGTGGGGCCTCTTTTTTTTTTAAAGCATTTTTGCTTTTCCTGTCCAGTTAATCCCTAATCAGACATGAAATGCCTTCAGAAAACTGCTATGCTGCAATTTCTGTTCTGTGAGCTTTAGATTTTGATTCCCAGACGGTAATGCTGGGGGTCTGCCACGCCCCCAGAGTGTTTTGTTTCTTTAAGGCTGAAGAGCGACCAGACTTCTGTTTGCCGGTTCTCCATGAGCTTCCTTCCCCGTGTCAGAACCCTGTCGTAGGGGAAGGCCTTTGTGGACAAGCACGCCGACACAGCGCAGGCAGGGCTCATCACAGAGGATTAGCTCTTATTAGAGATGAGTGCGTACCGTAATGCACCACAGGTGGCTGGTTGAACGACCTGCCAGCATTTGGCTCGGTGACTGAAATGGATAAGGAGCCAATTATTGCCACATTCACACTTTAGCTGTGGCCGGCGGCTCACCAGAGCTCAAACTGCGAGCTGTTGAACGTGATGGTGGGGTCATCAGCAACACCATCAATGATTGATTCTGTGTCGATGCACTGCTTTATGATCATTTCTTGATTCCTGACTGAAGACACCCTGATGATTATATATAAAGAGGAGTTGATCATAACACTCAGTTCATTTCAATGGATATTTAATTTTGAAGAAACAAATTTAGACCAGACATGAAAATGCTCAGAGGCACCTCAGTGCAGTCTGGTTCCTGCCAGGCTCACAGGAGGGTGAAATGAAGAAAACTGCTTTTAAATTCAGGAGTGAAGCAGCAGCAAAAGCTTTCTTAAAAGAATGAGCAGAATGTTCTACCAGAGTGATGTTTACCCCCTCTAAGTAAAGCCACAAAAAAACTTGTGTTTGCATTTTTTAAAAGGTGGATGACAGTCTAGACACAAAGTATAGATGCAGCCTTAAAAACAAACATTATCAACATTTATAACAGCGTGCTGTTGTTATCCAGAGCGGACAAGACTGTTGCAGCATAATCTGAACACATACGGGACCTTAAGTTTGCTACATTTCTCCCTTGTTGCACACTCCCAATGCTTCCGTTCAAATGATGTCACACATGGGGATGAATACTGTGGGGGGGTCACAGAGTTTCATTTTTAGTTGTTCATCCTATATAGATAATGAACACATCAGTGATGCTAAAAGTCGCATATATGCTGATGAAACATCCATGTACACCCATGGAAAGAAGCCATATTGTTAGTTTGAACAGATAACTCCCTGTGACTCCTGTTTAAATTGAAGTTTTATATTCGTTTTCTCCTAATTAGTGCTGTCAGTCAATTAAAAAATAATCAGATTAATCACGATTATTCACGACAATGTGAGGCTTTTAACCAAAAACGAAAAAGCCGGATAGGACATGTTTCCTGCATTTTTATTGTCTGAAATGTTTAAATTCATAAAGTGTTAACTCAGAAGTGTAATTTTTGCGCATAAAACACATCAACAGTAAGATAAGCAGAACTGTAAAGATTTAAATGTCAGCAGTTTTACTCCAAGAAAACAAAGATGCTGATATACAGACATGAGAAGTACTGCACTTTAAATGATCCAGGTAAATACTCTATTCTGATTGGCTGCTGGGTGTTCCGGAAGAAGTTCCGGTCACAATGTTCTATATGTGCAGTCTTCTTCAAAACAAACTTTGTTCTTCATCTTCTGGAAAAAACCAAGCGGTAAGAGGTGACCTTTCTCTCTGAACTGATGCTTTACTGAACCTATCATGATGATCAGCATGTATATCGCTTTCCTTTACCACTGCAGTCGAGTTCTGCCGGCCTAGTGATGCATTGTGCTACCGTAACAACGTGCTGCATTACATATCAAATAGTCCTCCTTTTGTGAAAAAGCGATCTAAACCTAACTTGCTTTATTTTCTGAGACTGGAAGCCTGTGCCATTTTGAGTTTCAGTCTCACACAGTTAGTTTCTTCCTCTTATCACTTATTGATCACCTTAGTCGCGGCTGAACAGTTTGACCTGAGTTTACTGAAAGTTACAGAATTTCCAGAACAACTTTGATGGAGCCAAAGCTCAAACATTTGGAATGTGCTTTGCAGTCCAGCAGAGTTAAACTGGAAACAGCGATATCCTGTGGGGAGGTAATACCTCCTAAATGAGAGGTCAGTGGTGCCGCCAGCGTCATGTGACTGTGACCTAATCGCAGGGTGCTGCCACATTAGGTTGTCATCTCTCAGCAGAAATGACAGCATAGGGAGGCTGCCTGCTCCGGCCTTACAAGGAGCAGCAGGCTGCAGGTGTGGGCTGAGTCAGGCAGGTGGACGTGGCCAAGCTGCATCTGACAGGAGAAGTGAGACAAGAGCTGCTGGAGTTCCAGCCTCCAGCAGGATGAAAAAGTGCTCTCTTCAGAGAAAATTTCTGAGTGCTTATCGTGAGAAAAAAGCCCCGGCTCCTCTTTTATCGTTTCTTTTACCTGTGAGGCAAAAATCAGAAATGACAGATCTCTGAGGAGGCTGGGCTGAGTGTGAGAGGGCAGCTTTACTGCCAGGAATGTAATCTGGAGATCCATGTCCCGCTCCGATAACTCACAGAGTTCATACTTTAAACTTTTATCTTCAGTTGACTTGAGTTCAGACGAGTTCTCAGCAGAACTTGTTTCTAGGACCTTTCATGGAAAAAGTATTGTGTTGACAGCCAGGCTGTTCCCATAACATTTTTGGATCAATAAGGCCCATTTAATGGTATTTTTGACCCACTTTCATGTTTCCCACAGATTTTTGTCAGTGTCACAAAAGGGGCTTGTAATTTTCAGCAGAAATTAATCCCAACACTCCTGCATCTTTTTGTCGTCAACCTGCCCCTGATTCATGTTTTGAAGTCATTTTAAAGCTGAATCATTGGTAAAGTAAATTCTGCTGTGGTTTTGGAAACGTTTCCACCTTTTAACATCGCTAACATCGTTCGCCACAAAATGATCTGTTTTTAATCCCTAAAACCAACTTGAAAAATAACTGAAAGTGTTTATTCAAAGAGAAATGGTTTTAACTTCCAACAACTGACATTTCCAACGGGGACATTGTGATGGTGCTCAGGCGTAGTTACAGCGAGTGTGAGTTTTTGGGTTGTCCAGGCCTGTGGAGGGTCAGAGAGAGGAGCGCCTTATCTTAAGCACAGGTGTAACTTTCAGTTCCATGCAGGCTCGAGCCTCAGCTATTTCACCCTTTTTCAACCTTACATTTTGTATAAGTGTTCACTACATTTTTTCCTGCGGTTTGCCCACAGACAGCCTGTATCCTGCTGTAAGTGCAGATCTGACTAAGGTGTGAAGTTCCACCGCAGGTTTAGGTCATCTCAGTCTTCCCTCAGAGTGACTCTGTTCCAGTCCAGTCCTACAGGGATCACACGTTTGTCTGAGGACTCTTTCTTTTGCTTCAGCTGCAGAGTTGTTTCTGCGTCTGAATGTGACGCTAATGCACAAAGGAGATGAATGGAAGCATTCACAACATCCAGGCTTTTGTCACGGTGTAGCTCCACAGTCCTTATGGTTTATCCAAAGAATTTCATGTGCTTTTGTGAGAATCTGTTTGGCGGATTTCCTTAAAGGTGTTGAAGTATGCAGTTAATGGAAGGTGCAGGCGTTGAACTGATGATGAACATTTAATAAGCTGCAGCTGCAGGGTAAGCCGACAGGGGTTTGACAAAGGATTCATCTTACAGACTAATATTACACACATCGCTGCATGAAATATAAAGGACCTACAAATAAACAGAGAGACCTGTAGGTTCAAAAAACCCGCTATCAAAACTTAAAGGCTCTAATAAGTTTCAAAAGTTTTAAGTCTTTGCTTCTGGACATCTCAGGAAACTCATTTCTCATCTTCTTTGTGCTGTCAGGAGTTCATCAGGCTCTTTACTGAATTACTGGACTCTGTTTCAGGTTGGAGTGACAGTCACAGCTTCGCAACTTTATTCTTGTTGCATATAACAAAGTGTTGGCGACTCAAGAAAACCCAGTAAATAACTTTTTGTTTTTTGAACCCATGAGTCTGTTATTGCTGCTTGTGCAGCAGCTAAGGCTGCCAAAAATAATAAGAAATATCTCAGTAATGTATGTGTTTTGGTCCTGAAGTTTCCTGAAGTTTCTGGAAACATGAAACATCACTTCAGGGACTCCAGAAGATTTTGTTGTTTTTCTGGAGAATTCTTGTTTATTTCAGTCTGAGATTGAACATGTTTGGTGTCACTGCTTCAGGTGATAAAAAGTTGGTGGGATTTCCAGTTTTATAAGGAACATGTCTTCTGCACAATTTACAGTGCACATTACTCTGCTTTTGTGGGATTTTAAATAACTAAAATACCTCCACACAGGGGCCAAAACCTAATTTTTGAAACACTGGCTAAGTTGGTCAGTTGATTAAAAAAATCTACAAACATATATTTATCAGCCAAATTCTAACACTGTTTTATACTGAACAGCTAGTTAGCATCATAGCATTAGCGGCTAACAAGCTAGCATCATAGCATCAGTGTCTAACAACAGCGCTGTCTCCAAATCAACACATTTTATTCATCTGTCTGTTGCTGCTTTAAGTGAAGCAGATTTATCCTCCAGTTCTGACTGGATCCTGTTAGAAATTTCCACAAATTCTGATGTTTTATCAGCCAAAGTAAACGCTGCACAGGTGAAGTGAACGTGGGGGTGGTGTTGTGTCACGTGTGTTTTGTTTATTTCAAGTAGAGACAGTAGAGAAAAAGAGGACAAAAGAAGAAAGCAAATAAACATGACTAAGATTACAGAAACATTTGCTCTTCATGTGCTGATTAACTTTTACTAACCAAAGAGGAGAAAATGCTTGCGACTGGAGAGCTTACATTTTGTACTCTTCAAAATAAAAGTCTATTACGATAGACTCATTTTACTATCAAGAAAAAGTACTATTGCGATATCGATAGTTATCGTTTTATTGCCCAACCCTTTTTATAAATCTTGACTTCAATTTCGTTTATTTTTAATCTATCCTAACAATTGTTGTGAAAGCCTCATTTTTGACATTAAAGACAAATGACATAAAGCACACATTTGTAGCCAATGAAATTGACGACTTGCGTGTGCTTTTCCGTGTTCACCTCTGTTCACCTTGTGTTCGCCGTTTCTCCTTACTTTGCTGTCACCAGAAGTCTGTCAGCAGCCCATCCATGTTCACATAAGGGTGCGGTTAACACTTAATGGTCACACCAGGGTTCAAGCCACCACTTCAAATGAAAAGTCTATGTAAATGGGCACGTTTAGGCTTTTTTGGCTTCCGTATTCAAAACTCTTGCATTCACGCATTGCTATGCACGGTTTTAAGTCTGCGTTTGGGCTCTGCGCCTGCGTACAAAACGCTCAGCCAAAAGTGCTGCAAAAGGACTCTGATTTCAGGGACTCAGATTTGGTCAAGAGTAAAGCATCCTTTTTAATTCACAGAAATTTGATCATGAAGGAAAACATTTATAATTGTGCTTTTAGCCTGGATGGATTTCTATGGCACCAAACCTGGAAAGGAAAAGCCTGGAGCAAGATTCACCAGATTTACACCAAGCCTCTTCCAACTATGAGTACATGTGCTAGTATGAGGTAGCTCTAGTCCTGTGTGAATGGGAAAAGCCTAAAGCGTGTTCAAGAACACTTGCCTGGTGTGAATGTAGCTTAACAAATAAAAGCCTAAAATTAAGTTTGAGTGAATCTCACATGCACAAACAATCATTTTATAGTTTAAAAAAGAGATTAACATGATTAAAAAATGACACACTTCCTTATATTATTAGTGCTATTAACATGAATGAATCACGATTACTATGATCATTTGATCCTTTTTTAGAGTTCAGAATCTCCTGAAGAATGTCTTAATGAGATGTTGAAAGAGGAAAGCGAGGCTTTGCTCCTCAAAATGTAATGTAAAGACTCTGTGGTCAACAGACTTCATCCATCTGTGTTTAGGGTTTCTGTATGTATAAAACAAGAATGACAGAGGGCTGACAAGTCAGAAGGACCACACAAGGTTGTTCATATGAAACAAACTTAACAAAATGGTCGATCAAACATCACTTGCTCTACATTGACTTGTCTTCCAACATTTTAGGTTGTCTATTTAGTCAAGAATGGAGGCAGCTGTGAAGGTTTAAAGCTTCGTGGTCATCTTCACATTTCTACTAGCTATCGGCTCATCTGCATGATTGTGAATTTTGGCACTTCAATCCTGAAGTCGCAGCTTCACGCTCTTGATGGACGGGATGAGTAAGGAGGAGAAGTGACGCTGGGCTTGTTTTTCAGCCAGAAGGGTAGAAAATGACATTTCCAGTAAAAGCAGTGTGAGTTTAATCATGTGTTAAGCAACATGCTGCTTTTAAACAATGAATCAATATTCAAGAGGGTAATTGTCTTAATGACCATTGACTGTGGCCTTACAGCTCTCTTGTGATGGAGTGATGTGGCTTAGCTGTTAATTACTGGACTCACTATGGAGGGAACACATCCACAAATGTGTGTTTCATGCACAGATCACACTGCGGTGAAGGAACTGAAGTCTCGGGCTCATCACAGCACGGCAAACCAGCAGAACACTCTCCGTTCATGTTTGATTCTGTCAAATGACATCTACAGATCTCTAGACCTCAAACTAGTTTGAATACAATAATAACAAAGAATAACATTTATATGTAAATTACTGCTGTGATCAGACACTTGAGTGTGAACTCTTGGAAACAGTTACACTTTCATCTCCTAGTTTTCTGAGCATTTTTCCACCTGCTTTGTTTTCCACTCAACATATTTAAAGATCTCAAAACATTAAGCTTATTTAGGAGGTTCCTGCTTGTATTTTTTTTAATTATTTTTAGAGTTTTAGAAAAAAAACAATGGTTTTGATGCTCCATGAAAATAAATGATAAAAGCTTCAAATCTAACAAAAATAACTAAAAAGGGGGTTAAATGTTTTTGCATTCATTCCTCCTTTTTGTTTTATGTTTTTGTGGTGTTCAGCTTCTTACCTAATTTGGCAGATTAACATTTCAATTGGTACATATGTTCCTTTTATCATTTGTTCTTTAGTGCTTTTTCTGTCTGTCAGGGACGTGCAAAGCTTTCAGTTTGGTGTCGTGTTTAAATAAAGGTTGAGAGATGGATCCACGTCATTCTTCCTCATGATTAAATTCTAACTTTTTAGCCTCTGCTTTTGAAACACATTTGGGGTCTCGCTGGATCTTTCATGAGTCTCTGCAGAGCTGTGTTAAGAAAAAATAAACACAGATCACACAACAAGGCAGAACTGATACATTGTAAAGAAAAAAACAACAAATGTCTGTATGTTTCTAATGTTATTATTTCACTATGTTCCTTATATTCCTAAAATGCCATTTTGATCAATGCAACACATCAACTATGAAATATATTTCAAATTCAGGAAGGAGAAATCTTAGGAATGTGAATAAAGATTTATTTTTACAGAAAAACGTGCATGGAAGGAATTCATTATCTTTAGTAGTTAAACTCTGAGCCGACATGATTGGAATGAAATCGGACCACAGATGTAGAAATGTCAGAGCAGAGATGCTGACGGTGGTGAGAGACTCATTCATGAATTTAAAGACGGAAAAGGTAGCTGTAGCTTCTGGTTCAAAGTGAAGACCTACAGTAATTGACAATGGCGTTTAGACCGATGCAACAACCCAGCATACCTAGAAGTGAAGTAGATCTTTATTGAAATTGTGTCAAAGCTTCACCTGAAACAATCTGTGAACTTTTATTTTCTCCTTGGTTTGACGTTTCTTGCGTTCTTCATGCAAGCTTCCTGAAACATCTGAATGAGAGATTTTTTAAATAATAATAATAATAATAATAATAATAATAATAAGCCCAGAACTGAACTGGTTAAGATCAAGTCCAACTGCTGAGCATCTCTCATGTCAGTTTAGAAATGACCTTATGACCTTTATTACCTTTATCTCTTTGAACCCAAACCCTTTTCTCCATGTTCACATTTGTAATTCCTCCTCAGCTGCACATTTGCTCACGTTATCTTTTTGGACATCATTCCATAATTCTAAGTTTCTGCATATGTGATCAGATCTGCCAGACAATGGTGTCCAGCGCTGGGGTGAGTTGTAGGTCTCCTGTTTCGCTCTTTTCTCAGCATTAGTCTGATCAAACTCGTGCAGCTGTTCGTCACTTTGCCTGTGCTCAACAGTTTGTGTTTCTGTTTGAGTTTTTGTGGGAACTCCTTGACTATGAAGTGTTGCAGCTACAGGAAGTCATTCTGCCTGCTGGCTTATCAGCAGCAGCAGCATCATTTGGGGCCACACCGCTCTGATAACGCCACTGGCTTCACAGGAACCATTTTCTGCACTGCTAAAGAGGAAATTATCCTCTTTTGTTGCTTCAGTGAACCTTAAAAAAACAAGGACATGATTTTTTTCTGCTAAAATGGGAACAAATTGGTGCTAAAGTTCAAATATTGTGAACTAACTGTTTTTCATGCGAGAAGGCAGTAAAATGAGTTTGTGGGGATTTAAAGCTTGAATAAGTAACTGGCCTGAATTGGCTAAAAGGTGTTGTGTCTGAGTGTGGGCGACGGCTGGGAAAACAGCAAGCAGGGCTGAACATGGAGCTGACTAGGAAAGGTCCGGAAGTGGATGGGAGAGCTGGAGAAGCCTGAATCCAGTCAGAATCCCAGCAGAAAGGCAGTCATCCTGCTCTGAATTCTCTTCAAGAACAGCAAATTTGTCATTTATAATTCAAAGAAAAGTGTCGGGAGAATGTTTGTTTGTAATGCCCCAACATTCGTGCTGATGAAACCCCACCTGGGTGTTTGTTGGTTCTGCGTTCAGCTGTTTCTGATCACTGTTTAGAAATGAAACGCCTGCTGACCACTCAGATCCGTCTCAGACATTCATGTTTATCATCTGTAAGACGATGAAACAGCCAAAGAAGCAGAAATGAGACAAAATTCTTCTTTCTGTTTGCGTTTTTCTAGACATTACTGAAGTATTTTTTTACTTCAACTCAAAGTTTAACTTCAAATCAGCCATGTCTGTCTCAACTCTCTATTAAACCAGTTGCACATGGATCCAAATGCCTCTTTGTCACAAAGTCAATGTCTTTGCTTCTGTGACTGGTTAAAATGTCAAAACACAGGCTTGATAAGTTCCTTTGCTATCTGGAGGCCCAACGTGGCAAAAAGTCAAAAGAAAAGCCATTGTAAAGGATTTCAAAGTTTTTAATCAGACAATTCACATTAGAACCAGATTTGATAAATAGTAAATACTTACATTGCGGTTTCTACCTTCCTTGAAGGCCCAAAGTGCTTTACAGTCACAGTCCCAGTCACACACACATTCACACCAGAGGCAATATGGGTTTCAGTGTCTTGAACAAAGGACACTTCAACACCTGGGTGGGCAAGGCGGGAATCAAACCTAATGAGGGTTAACCGCCCTACTGCTGCACCACGGCTGCCCCAGTGATAAGCTTGGTCACGCGTAGAGTCCTTTCACACCAGGACAGACCTGCGGTTAGAAGCTTCATTATCAAAATAAATAAATGTAAAAAAGTTTAACAGTAAAACTTCTTTCCCAATTTTTTTATCATAATAAACCGCAACTTTAGTTCGCTCTTTTGACAATTTTAACTCTTCAATCGCTTATGGAATTAACAAGATTCCAGCTGATTGTAAAACAGAGTAAAGCCGCCTTGTGCTGATATGCAACACAGCAGCAGAGTGTTTATGTCATCAACAAAAACCAGCTGCTTCTGTTGTGGAGAAAAGCTGCTTTGTGTCGTCATGAAACTCTTTACATTAGTCATAATGACACCAAACTGACACGAAAAGCTGCTTTTTTCGGAGTCAGAAACAGCTGATTCACATTAGTCACGTAAATGGTCAAAGGTTTACGGTACGTCAAAGAGCGTGTGTTATTTAGGTGTAGCCGGCGACATCGCCTATGTTAAAGCAAATGACTTTCCAGAAGTTTACCTTCATTTTTCACCCACTTTCAGCTCTGGACGCCATTTGAATAATATGTTTGCCACCCTCTAACCAGCACAAAATAGCTGTGATAAAGTGTACAGCATCGTTTATAGACAAAGACAACGTAAAGTCCTGCACAGATGGACAGGTGTTGTCAGATAATCAGGTTTCTCCTACTTTACATGTGTGTGTGTGTGTGTGTGTGCACATTATCACACGAGTTCCCAAAATTATAGAGTAGGTCAAGCTGTGCCTAAAGGGAGCTCTGCTTCAGAGGATCTCAAAATGCTTCTGATATGATATAGACTCCTCCCTCCACCCAAAGGATGACAATAGTCCACGATCACTGTAGCTGACTCACCTCTACTGCCCCCTGCTGGGATTACAAGAGCAGCATCATCTGCAAAGATGCTAATACTGTTTCAACACGAAGCTGGTTCTCCAACCAACCTGGCACTTACTTTCCTTTAATTATCAGGCCTTGTTAGTGAAATCAAAGCTGATTGCAGAGCTGTGAGGCGCCCTTCCCTCATTTACTCTGTAAGGCTCTATGTGCCTCATTTATCTCAAACCTTCAAGTGATTGCTGCTGCTAATCATCCTGGGGTCAATACCATCATCAGGAGAGCCATCAGAAAGAGTCGTGATATTATGCTAAACATACAGAAAGATTAATATCTGTCAGTAGCTCCCTGGCCTCTGCAGATTGGAAAGCTGTGCCGGTGCTAATTGTATCCATATTCCATTATGCAGATGAGGTCAGGAGTTCAAAAACCATTGAGTTAATTGGACATGGCCGGCTGTTAGAAAGAGAAAATGTGAGCGTCTCTGGGCCAAAAGATTGGCTTCTGTTATTTAGAGGACACATTTGAGAACACATCAGAGAACTTCTCTTCACCTCTGCAGTGAGGGGAAAGTTTACTTGAACAGGACACGCCCACAGCCTGCACAGCTTCACCCCTTCCAGCCAAACTTACCATGAGGGTGGAATGGAGACCAACAAGACTGGCATGAAGGTTAAGTGCTTAGTTGAGGAAAGCTGAAAGAAACAGGCGGCAGAAGGATGGCGGGAAATTAAAGGAAGAGAATGAGATAAGAGGAAAAGCTCTGAGAAACTTGGAGTGGTTTTGGGGACGTTGATAAGAGGTGGAGGGATGAGAACTACAGAAAGTGAAGTAATAGAAAGAAGGAGATAAGGTTTTTTCTTTTTTTTGTTTTCCAACCTTGGTTTAATCTTTAACTCTTTTACTCATGATATTTGAACAACAATAATATTGAGGTTCCTTCATTAATTATTAATACATGTAATTTTGAAGAAAAGTAAGCGCGAGTGAAAACAATAAAGCTTGACAACCAGTATTACCATTTGGCATTATAGGCTACACAAAACCAATTCAAAATGATAACATTTTCTGCACTGAAAGACACACTGAGAAGCCTTGACTTTTTTCCAAAAAGAAAAGTGCTTTTAATGATTTGGATTGCCTTATATAATAAAAATAGTTCTGGGATTCATGGGCAGTGAATGGGAAGTGAACTGTACATTTGATATAGCAGCTTGTAGTTTTATGTGTTGCAAACAAGGTCGGAAGTTACAGGTTGTGTTAACATTAGCGAACACTGCTAACGTGGAACGTTACAAACAAGTTCTAGAGTTCCTGTGAACACAGTTAAACAGTCTGACTGGTTGAAGGACCTACAGTATCTCTGTTTCTTTTGTCTCGCCTATACTGTAGTTCACTGCACCTTGTTGTGCATAAATGACAGACTTATCAGACAAATCTGCTTTACTCTTCCTTCATCTGTTTATTCTCTCGATAGACACTAGTATTTTTGGAAACAGCTCTTGTTGCTGCTCTAACGTGATCTAGTTCAGGATCAGCTTCAGCCCACATGGGGCCCCCTGCAGGGACACTCAGACGACCTTAATGATGTTATGATGTTCTCATTTTCAAAGGGTTCGTGACCCTTATTGATCAGTTCTCCAGAAACAAATTTTCCTGTCAGCTCAGAGCACAGTGGAAGACGCTTGTCTCCCACTGCTCCAACATTCATGGTCACACAGATGGATGGAGCTTCACAATAAAACAGCAGCAGAGGCAGAAGGGAAGAAGTCAGCCTCAGGCCACATAACTGTTCCAGCTACAAGTCTGACTCCTGGGAAGGCGCATGGGGTCAGAGCATGACCTCACACCCCCTTCGCTCTGCCAGCAGCTGTGATTTACATAAAGCAACACTGACACGGATCCATCTTTGTGCTGAGAGCTTCAGAGATTAGACCGATGTTTTGCAGATTAGGAGTTGACCTTGGCTTCGAACGCTGGAGAGTCCGTGCGGTCGGCGTTCCCGTTGTGTGGGAAGTCAGGTTCCTTTGGAGGCATAACTTCTCTGCTGGTTGTATAATTCCTTACTAGAGGCCAACATGCTCCCCTTGGGGTGCAACAACATGCGTGCATGTGCTTTGTCCCTGCTGCAGTCTAGCCAGCAGAGACAGGGAAAAGTTGGAGGTGAAACGGGAAATGGATTTGCTTCTGTTAGACTGCTGCTCTTCTGGGAAGCTCCTCCTCTTCCCCCACAGCAACTGTGATCCTTTAAAGCCATTTGTTACTCAAGCACTCTTTAGAATCCAGGAGCACACTTGAAGTGAGCCCTTTGAAGAGGTGCTGCCTAAAGGAGCCCCCCACCCACGTTAAAGCCTTTGAATGCAAAGTCTAAATCTGATTGGAAAGCCTCTACAGTCAGACTCTTCATCTTCATATGTCAGATACAAATGTAATGCAGCCTCATCATGGAGTCAGTAATGCTTGCTGTGGAGAAGTCTGTAACAATGAAGCATCATAATGACCCCCAGGGCCTAATATCAGAACAAACCCATCCATCACGGCATCATCCGCTTTAACCACATCATCGATCAGAGAATTCAATTCAAACCAAATATTCAAACTTTGATGTGGATATTTTCTGAAGATGTTCAAGATGCCCTGCACAAGAGAGAAAGGTCAAAGGCCGTCAGTGAACCTGTAGAGCATAAATGCTCATATTTTAGTAGGTATAATGCGAGTGACAGGTCATAGTGAATACTTATACAACACATACGGGTAAGTAAGGGCGAGGTACTGTAGGTGAGACACAATCAAGTCATGCAGATTTTCTTTCTGGTTTAAACCTGTGGACTTTGCAAAGAGCCTATTGATGCTGTTCTTGTGTTACGTTCTCACTCCTTGGGTACATCCTGACTGAAATGAGGAAATTGGACAGAGTGTAGCTTACGTGGACATCCTACAGACTCTTCCATATCACATGCACACAACATGCTAGCAGTTATTGCTCAGTAAGGACTTGCCAATACTTGCGCCTCACTAACGATTAAAGTGTGGTGTGGGGGCACGGGACAGTATCACATAAATGTGTTTAACTTACATTAACTTTATAAATACTTCCCAATACTCTGACCACTCGCACGGCAATGGTGCATTCCATGTTTATGATGGCCGCAAAGCTGACTGTCTCAAGGAAACGTAAGACGTGGCTGCTCTGCTCCAAGACCCTCTACGGCCCAGACAACCAAAAAACTTGCAGCACTCAAGTCAACACCCATTTGGCTGAATGTGAAAGTCTGAAATCTGTAAACCATAGACTACATCGATTAGCTGATAGAGCACTGGGGGTCTCAGTTCTTCTAATTTGACTGTAGTGAAGTGTCATTAGTTATTGAGAATTTTATTGGGGAGTGTTTTGCTGTTTTATTTGTGTGCATGAAGTTGGGGCAGTGAGACAGGACGCTCGTTAGTCACACGGTGACGCCATCATGCTGTAGCTGCTGGCGTCCTGCTGATCGCTCTGCTGATCAGTGCATGCTCTGTTCAACGTGTCAGAATAGCAGAGGGACCTTCTGCCAGAATGTTAGCCTTGTTCCTGAGACGTGTGTTAATGAAATGCAAGTACATTTATGTGCTTTGGTTTATTCTGTGTTCCTAACAGTACCCACTGGGTTGTGTAGTGAGAACTAAATGATTAGACATTTTGTCAGTGCGTGGTGTCATGTGTGTGTCTGTATGTGAAACTCTTTGCCACTGAGATGATGGCTGACAGGCTTCACTGCAGAAACGGGTCAAAAATTCCCACCTCATTGTCAGCTTTTCTTTAAATAAGCCAAGACAATGAGGTAAGAAAAATGGTCTCACCGAGAATTCTTAAGACTTTTTTCCTTCCAAGACAGAAAAAACGACATTTTTAGCTTAAAAAAGATGTTTTTTTTTTTTGACTGAGTTTGGATGTCATCAGTTAAGATGCTGTTTTAAGGGTAAAGTGTTACATTTTTATGCTGTTTGCATAGCAAAGTATACTCTGAGCTTATTGCTCACTGATGTTTCAACGCCACAAACAGAAGATTGGCTTAAACCTGTGCAGCTACGTGACCAACATGACAGCCTACTTAAGTGAAAGTCGCTAGAGAGTTCGGAGTGAATCCAGGATAAGCCTGCTCACACAGAAACTGGGCGTCTGTGGAGACGCAGGGCTGAGTTATTGAGCTCAGAGCAGAAGATGACTCAGACACCTGCAGAGAAGCTGAATCATCTCTGACACTTCCTCTGTTCTTGTAAAACTCACAAACTGGCTTCTGATTTTGTTTCAGACTTGGTGTTATGAGCTGTGCTATTATGGAGGTGGGGGGTTTGCATTCTTTTAAACAAGTTCAGATGCAGAGAAGTACGAGACATGTTCAGACTTTGACATCTTCTTTTCTGTTAACAAAGCGTTGGACAAGCGTGGGGATGGAGGCAGAGGTGGAGTGAAGTCCATCAGTTACACCAGAATTAAACTGAACCAATGTCCAGAACATGTAAAGACAAACCACATCTTGAGTTCACACAGAACCTAACAGTATTACACAGTAGTGGGAGTTGATGATGTGGGCTTGTTTCGCATTTTTATCAGAACTGGGTACAATCTCGCAACTGCAAACACCAATCAGTGTAAGCATCCTATGACTTTGTCAAATGCACCCGTACAGGTGGTCGACCCACATGGTCCTGCTAGTTTTCAGGTTGTCTGGGCCTGAGGAGGGGCAGCATCTTAAGGGGAGCACAGGTGTGTTTTGAAGTTCCCTCATGACTCATGCCAACACCTCATGGGACGTAATAAAAATGGAGCATTCCATTGTCACGAAGGGTGTATCATGAAGTATTTGTACGGTTAATGGAAGTGACACGCACTTATGACGTACGGGTGAGGCTGGTGTATGCTGTCCCTACGCCGCACAAAAGTAATAAGTGAGATGTGTGTACTGGCACACAAATACCGCACACACAAGATGTGGCTTGCGATTCGTAAGGTTGTCTACACAAGCTACACTCTGATTGTTGAATTTCCTCATTTGTAGCACTATAAGGCATACACACCTATGTCTTGAACAGAACTAGTTGACTCCTTGCGCAGTGCACAGTGTTTAGGGGGCTGAAAAAATGAAAAATCTGTGCAACATGCTTGTGTCTCAACTACTTCACCATTACTCAGTTATGCAATATGTAAGATGTTGCATAAGTGTTCACTATGCTGTGTCAGGCGCAGCATGCCCATAGAAAAAATGTGCACGAGCATTTTGGTTCTTGGGGCTCGCCAAGTGGTTTATGACCTTTAAAATTTCAGGTACAATTTGGCCATTTTTCAGACAGGAGCACAGATCCACCCATAAGGTTGTTATTCCTGATAATTTCTGAGTTCATTCCTGTCAAAGTTTAAAAACGAGGCTGCAAACGTTGATCTTCTCCATGTTGGTGGTGCACAGCTGACCGGATCGGACCAGCAGTTTGGCAGATGATATCAGCTGTGCTTCACCAGATTCTGATGGTGGATTGCCCTCATCAAACACTAGATGGAGGAACTTTGTCTATTTGGTTGTGACGTTTTACAGTAATAGAAGCATTTCGGTCATTTCTAACCAGTCATTCTGTGTTCTAGACATACTCGTCTCACTGATAACAACATAGAGAAGCCTTTTTTAGCTTCGTTATCATTACTTCTTTTCTGCAAAAACAGCGTGTTTTCTAAAGCATGGAGAGAACGTTGAAGGATCAGCTGATGTGCTCAACATAAATCACTGTGAGAGTCGATTGTGTTCAGATGGTGGTTGGGACTTTGTTTAAAGATGTTGGTTTGAACAAACATACGTTTTCTAGCCTAATTAACAAGTGATAATGATTTTCAGCAGACATCCCTCCTTTTTCAGCTCTACATTTTTATGTTGCTCCACACTCTGCCAGAATGGATCAAGTAGCTTCATCTTGCTGTATTGTGAAGTTTTTGTGTTCCTTGAATATTCTTTCAGTTTAATAATGAGTCACATTACACAATTACTGAGAGTAGAAAAATGTTCTTTATATCCTGCTGCTCCCGTTTGAGGCATCCGCCTCCATCTACACTGCATCCTCCTCACTAACACCAACCATCCTCATGTTCTCCTCCACTTTCTGTTCTTTAGTTTTGCTCTAGATCTCTTTCCTAGTATCTCTGACCTCAGCATCTTTTTACCATCATCATCACTGTTCCTCCTCTCATCACGTCCAAACCATCTGCATCCGCTTCTCTGCATTCATCTCCAGAACACCTACATGATCTGTTCCTCTTATTCCTGATCCATCCGGGTCACTCCCAAAGAGAACCTCAACATCTTCATCTCTGCTTCCTCCAGCTCTGCCTCCTGTCTCTGCATCAGAGTTTCTAAACCACCAACATGGCTGCTCTCACCACAGTCTTCTACACTTTTCTTTTCATTATTGATGACACTCTTTACTTCTTAAAATCTGTTTTATTTCTTCAATAACACCGACCTGCTAGGGGACTACAGATGGACATTACAAATCTGGCATGTTTACATTTAGTTTTAATGCTCATTATTATAATATTAATTCATTAATATAATATCAATTTCTTAAAAAATAAATATGGAATTCTTATCACATCAAACCTGAAACCTTTTTCCACTTGTTCCATGAGCCTCTTCACCACCATGTCTGCTGTAGACAGTTGAAAGAACCAAAAGTCCTCCACCTGCTTCACCTCTGCTCTATGTGACCTCACCGTTCCTCAGGACTTCCTCTCATTTACACACGGATGCTCTGTCTTGCTGCAGCTAACCTTCATTTCTCTCTTTTCCATAGCAAACCTCCACCTTTCTAGGTGTTCCTCCACCTGCTACATGCTCTCACTACAGATCACAGTGTCATCTGCAAACATCATGATCCACAGAGATTCCTGTCCACCCTCATCTGTCAGTCCTTCCATGCATTCCCCAAACAACTCCATCTTTCTTCTCTGCTGCTCTGGACTGGCTTACCCAAACCACAGCTCCTTCCTCCTCTCTTTTTATTGAAAAAGACTGAAGGTGATCATCCAAGGTTTCCAAATTCACATTCTACTGTGTTAATGCAAGGGGCATGGAACTGTTTTCATTCATATTTGTAAACTAAGTACCACAAAGCTTATGACTGCGGAAACTTACTAACATTGTCAAGGATTTACCACACTTTTCAGGAGAACAAACACGCAGATTAAAGTGTGTTTGCTTAGAGCTCAGTACGGGAAGGTTTAGCGGAGGGACCTGGCAGATGCAGAGGGGACCCTCAACGGAGAACAGTGTATGACGAAAGTAAGCTGAGAATCCAGGGTGGTAAGTCAGTAGGTTCTCCAGACGAGGGTCAAATAAAGGAAATCCAGAAGCGTTAAGCCACTGTAATATTTACTGTACTGTTTTATTAACTGTTTTCTGTACAAACTTGTTAATAATATCAATCAATAAACACATATACAAATCTAAAATTTCAAGTTCATAAATCAGTAATAAATGTCAGTTTTCTGGTTCTTCAGTCTTCTATATCTGCTGTATTCAGTTTTAAACGTCCTTGTTAGCACAGTTCAATTAACACTGTTACATTTGAACTGTTTAACACTAAATAAGACTTAAACTTTTTTCGTTTTTTTGTTTGTTCTTTAAATTGTCAAATCAGTGAGAAACTAAAATCTTCAACCATTTTTGGATTTAGTCTTTCTTTTTTCTCTTGAAACATTTTAACTTTGATCACAGTTATTTAGAGCAGCCAGTCACTCACGCTGTCATTTTTACAGTAGAATTCAAACTGTGGTCAGTGACAGAACGGCGCTGGTCATTGGAGGTCAGAACAAGCGTCACACATACCTGTGATCAAAGAGGCTGATGTCATTCACATGTATTTACGTGTGACTTTAGCTCAAAAACTGATGGAAATTCGCCTTCATCAAGATGCACATGCTGCATTGCTGGAACGTGTTTTAAAGGCTGGTTTTTACTTCCAAGTGACGGCCGTGTGACCACTGTGACGTCAGTCGTTGGAGTGGAATCGCTCCAGTTGCTGCAGAATGTGACTCCATTTTTTGTCTTGGAATATTTTGTTAGCTCAGAAAAAAGAAATATTTGAGCTGTGTGACTTGATGTATTAGATATGATACAAAATTAAATGTGGGGGCTGCAAAGATGGTCTTGGGGCTGCAATTTGCCAGGGGGTCGCCAGTTTGAGACCCCGGGTACAGAGGGTGAATGGGCAAGACATGACTGCTGCTAATGAAAGCTAGAACAAGCGTTTCTGCAGCAGAAATTCTGCCCGCCATTCCACTCCAACAAATACGTGATCAAGGAGCAATAATAAAGACAAACACATTCAAGAGCTGCACAAAGATAAGCCCCAAAAAGACACAATGAAAGCAGGAGATCCAAAGAGTTGCTGCTGGAGCACCAAAGTTTGAGCACTGTTTGAGGAAACTCTGCTGCTGCCTGACTGCCTCCAGAGTCCGGGTTCTATGATCAGGTGATGTGTAGCGGAAACAATAATGAAAACTCTCTTCCACTTGCTGATTTTCAGCGACAGCTTGACTTCTCAAAGCAGAAATGGAATGAGACGTCATGATGCACCCCCCCCCCCCCCACCCCCCACCGCCATCTACAAACTCCAAATGATTTCAGCTTTGACTCCATTTTTTTCCTGTCATTTTCCCTCATCATTTTTGGCAGAAAAGCGTTATGCCACTGCGTCAGCCGTCAATTTTCAGTTTAACATTGCAAATGAAAGATGCCAGGGTCAGACTGTTGTGTCAGCCACAGTTTGAAGGGAGACAGCGATTTGTAGAAGGCTTAGGCACAAACATGCAGTCACAGCACCTCTTAATGCTCAGGTTTGACTGAACAACAACACGCCCCCTTCTGAAACCTGAAACCAGTCCCGCTGGTTTCAGGTTTCAGTGCTGGTTTCGGTGCTGGTTTCAGTGGTTTCAAGTTTCAGTGCTGGTTTCAGGTTTCAGTGCTGGTTTCAGTGCTTTCCTCATTCTAGATGTTTACTTTGCCAGAACCTGCAAAACAAGAGGCTGTTTTTGACCAACATGACTTCTTCTCTTGCATGTGTTTCTGTTTCTAGAATTGGATGGCATGACGAGCCTTTTAGAGTCACTGCTAAGAAAAACAATTGTTTTTAAGGTTAAAAAAACAAAATCAATCACAGAACATGAAGTTAAATGTAAAACAAGCAAACCACATTGTGTTTCTATTCATTCTCGCTCTGACTTGTACTTGCTGCAGTAATGCGAGAGGCCACCTCTCTCTTGTATCGTCTCATCTAAATTGGTTTCTTCTCAAAATTGCTTCAAATTTAATTTTTATCTCTTATATGAAGCTCTCTGTGGTCCAGTTTCACATCATCTTAGAGATCAAAAGTTTTCACCACCGTGCAAATAATCTTTATAGTTTAGGTTTCTTAAATTGCTAAAAAAAATAATTAAAAAAGTCTGACATTCACATCCTTTATCTGTCTAATTTAGTAAACTGTCTTTTGTGAAGAGTTCTTGACCTTCAGTTCATTTGTAAATTACAAGGAGGAAACAAAGGCCCAAAGGAAATCTGAAGAAGCAGGACCGTGTCTGCTGGGTTATTGGGGAGCCATGAGATGATAGTCAATCTTCAAGTTCCAGCTAAGTCCAGGATACTGCCTAACGGGAACAAAGCACCTCAGAAACTTTACAAGGAAAGCTCATGCGATATTTTAAAGACCCACTTTGATGAAAATCCCATTTTGGGTGTGTTGACATGCTCTTGGGGCATTTTTCTGATGATGGACGACATGTTTCTGAGGCTTCGCTGCTTCCTCATATTTAGCCTCATCTTGGTCTCTTTGTGGCCTGAAACAATGCTTTGCCACAAAATGCATGGAAAGAACATCCCATCATGAAGCCAAAGACATAATGAGGCATTTTAGAGTGTTGAATGAATTACCCACCAGAACATTACAGCTGTCTATCTGCTGGAGATAAACTCCTTCTGATTTCTGATCTTTTAGCTCAAATCAGCTTAGAGCTTCTATAGTGATTTTTCCAAACTGGGAGAAGAACAAAACAACCTCCTATCAACATGGAAAGTCCACTTTTTCCCTCAGAAACTGAGGCAGAGTGAAGCTGTCTTTTGAACACAGAATGAAGGTTTGGGTTTGTAGCAGACTTGAAAAGCAGAGAGAAACGGACCAGCCTTTGAGATGCGCCGTAGGATTTTAATGATGCTGAGTCTCTGCCGCGTCTCCATCCGTTTGTTTGACAAGAATTAGAGTGGTGCAGCACCTTCACTCCACCACTGTTTTCACGGAAAAGATGTTTCAAAGCCGAGTCTGCCGTGCATGCACACGGAGTAATTGGAGGAGCAGAGAGGGGAGCGAAAGCAGGCATAGTGCTTTGCAGAGGGATGTGTGTGAGATGAGAGCTGAGGAAACATTAATAGGTTTAGAACAGATGACCGCAGCACCGCTGTGAGCTAAGAAACGGGAAAACGAAGCTCTGTGTGCCTGTGTGTGAGAGCATTAATGACTTGTTGACACAGTTTTTCAGGTCACGACTTTAACGTCCTGCTAACAGATTGAAGAAAATAAGCAACCGTCCCCAGTGCCGAGACGCACATCATCCGCCGCTTGCTCAGGATTTCACCCAGAAGGAAAGGTGTGACAGTCAGCAGTAAAGCAGAGGCAGTATATTTTATTCCAGTAAAGTCATTATTGTTTGCTTTTCTTCCGTCTTATGCTGCGGTGATGTTATGTGCAAATCAAAACACTTTCATGTTAAGTAAACAAAAGAAAAGATTTATAGAAAAGTCATCGATGCTTCAATTTCATTAGTAAAGAGCTGATATAATCCAAACTGAAAACATTGTTGAGATGGGATTTTAAAGAACCAATCTTCAAGCAGAAAGAGCGCTGCCATGGCAACCAACAGCAATCCAGAAGAAAGACATTAGCTATGTCCGAGTTCTCTCCCTACCTCCTAACTACTAAATAACTGTAGTGCGGCACTATCTTGTACACCATGCTCACTATTTTTTCTCTTCTTAAACGGCAAACACGACATCATCATGTTCCCAAAGCAAAAGCCTGATGAATATGAGCATTTTACACAGACTGCTCATGAGTCCACTGTGTTCTGGTGATGAAAACTTAGATGCTTTATAAAATATTAATGTGATTTTTTCCCATGACAAACTGTTCAAATGCAATGCATTGTGGTCTATATTCACCAATCTAACGAGCATCAATGCACACTGGCTTTTAGCAGAGACTTGTGGAACATTTCCAGGGCACTCACTCAGTGTTGTAGATTTGAACAGCTCTACGAAAAGATGATCATTCTATAAAGTGAAGGAATTCAGACACAAACTTTAAAGTGAACTGATTTTATGTATAAGTCATAAAGCACTGTTAACATTAATGACAACCTGAAGAAAAAACAAAGAAACTGGGAGATTTGCTGTGGTGCAGGGGTTAGCACACTTATAACCACATCAAGAAGATTCTGGTTCAAACCCCAGAAGGGTTCTTTGAGTGTGAAGTTGGATGTTGTCTTTGTGGATGTGTGAGTTCCCGCTCCCACAGACCAAAAACATGCCTCATACAGTAGAATAGAATAGAATAGAATAGAATTCATCTTTATTGTCATTGCACCTGCAGTACAGGACAACGAAATGCTGTTAGCATCCATCCAGAAGTGCTTCCTCAACAGTGCAGTATAAATTATATATGTTACAATGTCCTTAAAAAAAAAAAAAAAAGTATATAGTAGAGGAATTGCTTTGCATGAGAATGCTCATCTGTCTCTGGGTGACCCTGTGACGGACCGGCAGACGCTCCAGAGTGAAGCCCGCCTTTGCCCAACAGTAACTGGGTACTGACCCTGAACAGGAACAAGCGGGTTTAGAGAATGGATGGAGAAACAGACTAAATGCTATGATTTAACCATCCCAGTCACTGGTCAGACTCTGAACTCTATGAGAATTGTCTCTGGTGGAGTAAAACTCAAAGTTTTTTCAAGTGATGACTAAAACATGAACATGAATGTGATAAAACAAAAGACAGCAAATGGGCAGCAGACATTAACAACCAAAACCCATAGACTTAGGTACACCAAGGGGCAACAGTTGAAACACAAAACAGCTGGATTACAGTACAACCAGATGTGGTTAGATGGGACTCGGTGACAAAACAACTAAACAAATACATGAAACCTGCAGGCCAGAGTTTGAGTATGTGAGCCACTAGAGGCTCACTTCCTCCCTGGACGGGTGTTAACTGAATAAAACCTGCAGGAAGCTCCAACGAGCTCCAGCCAGCAGGAAAAAGAAGGATGTGTTTTTCTTCATTCCTGCTGGTCAGTAAGCGGACACCTGCTGTTTGGCTGAATGCTCCTGAACTGATGGAACGAGCTCCTTCAGGGGCTGACAGCTCCAATTAAAACTGTCTGCCTCTTTAATGCAGGAACCAAAAGACAACAGAAGAATCTGAAATTCTCATCCAGACCGGACAGTTTCCAAAACCCCTTCAACATTTCAAAACAGTTTTTAATTTGTTCCACCACTAAAAGATATCAGCAATCGGATGATGTTCTGCAATCAAAAGAACGTCTCAAACATCATTCAGACAAACCGTTTGAGTACATTTCTAAAAATCCCTCTGAAAATCTCTCAGACTTAATGTCTGCTGTAGAGAAACCTCACTGGAGCGCGCCTTGCTCTGAAACTCTGGAGCTTCAGAGCTTCAGAGCTTCAGAGCTTCACTTTCCGTGTTGTAAATCTATGTCAGGTTTAAACAAGTCTTAAACATGTTTAACTGGTTCAAACGTGCCTTCAGCTAAAAATTCAATTTAAAGCAGAAGGAGAGTACAAAAAGTGTCACGTTGGAACCTAACCATAACACTTACCCCTTTAACTCTGGAGATGTCGCCGGCAACACCTAAACAACAGCTTTGTTAATGCAATCAATGTAAACCAGTTGTTTCTGCCATGAAGAAAAGCAGCTTTTCATCCAACGCATTACTAACATAAAGTGTTGCAAAACGGCACAAAGCCGTTTTTCTCTGCCACAGAATCAGCTGATTTACGTTGATTGCGTAAGCACAGCGTTGCATATCAGGGTAAAGCTGCTTTTCTCCACTGCAGAATCCACTTGAATTACGCTCATGCCGTAAGCGGTTCAAGAGTTACGATAGTCAAAAGAATGTAAACACCTGAGAAAAAGTTTTAGTGTAAGAAAGTTAATCCCAATTTACTTCTATTTTTATTTGTAGTTTAGTCTCAACAACCTTTACTTCGCCTGCCAGCAAAGGTCAGTGAAATAGACCTTTAAGGCTCCAACCCATGACTGATGCTCCCAGAATCTGAGGATTTAAAGACACTTTTTATTGTCTCAGTCATCGATTCTTTCTAGTTGGTGTTCTTTCTGGTGGAGCCTTATTCAACATTAGTAAGCAGGCACATGCCGAGTGGTTTTGGCATGTTTTTGAACTTTAGAGAGAAGTAGAGAACCAACATCTGAACCAAGCAGACTCTTTGCACGAGCATTTTCATTGCATTTTTTTGTATAAGTCAAACCATCTGTCCGTCCGACCAAAGACACTGTGAGTTTGGCTGAAGGTCGGATAGAACAAGAGTCTTCAACAGGCTCCAGCTACCTACTGAGAATGAGGAAGAACATCCAACCGGGGTGTAAGCAATGAGGTCCAGAGTCTGCCTCCTCATTGGATCTGCCTACAAGGCTTCGTCACCATGAGTCAAAAAAGCTGCTCAGGCTGAAGTTTGCGCCAAACACAAAGACTGTAAGAGCAATGATGTAAACCATACACTGCAAGAAAGCCCCTAAAAATAAAAAAAAGTTCCTACGCTTACAGAAAGCCAATTTTAATAAAGCTCAAAAAGTAAGAAAAGTAAGAAAAGTAAGATAATGTTTCTTTCTAAGAATCCCCATTTCTGGAGTTCAGTTCCATTCTCACGGTGAAGTCAAGCTTTGAAAAGGCCCAACGTTCAGGTGACCTCTGACCTCCACAGAGACTGCAGTTTGCAGTGTGCCAAGTGAGCTTCCTTTGCTTTTTTTGGTGAGATAACACATGTTCAGCAAGTGTATGAGTGAACATATTTTTAATGAAGCAGCTCTATGAACCCAAACGCTAATAATTTAGGACATTTTTACATCTGATCTCTACCCACAGTCTGAGTCAGAGGCTATAATTAGCTTTCATGTGTTTGGGGTCCAGCAGCTTTCTGAGTGGCTATTTTATGAGCAAAGATTATGCTGATACAATAAAGTATACTTCCCCTGAGGGGGGATTAAACTTTAATGTTAAATGCATCTTTTATCCAACAGGAACCAAAGTTCAAGGCTTCCCCGTATCGATCTCAGTTGTAACACAACTTTCCTCATCCTCAATCTAATTATACTCTAATGCAGTGTTTCCCAACCCTGGCCCTTAGGGAGCACAGTCCTGCACTTTTTCACTCCTGTCCTGCTCCCCTGATTTTGATGGCTGCTTTTATTGGAGGATTTGCAGAGCTTGATGATGGCCTGAATCAGGCATGTTTAAAGCATGACAGCAGTGTTCCTGTGGTGTGGAAACACGGCTGTCATGTCCTCATGGCTTTCCGCTCTCACAATAAAAAAAGTCCCTGTAATCATCAGTTTATCTCCTAGAATACAGATGATATCTTTTACCTTTATCAGTTTACCTTGCCTCTTTTTCCCCCAAAATGTTCGAGCGCTTGTGCAAGACTGTTTCTGAGCTGCTGCTGAGGCAAGAAAAATGTTTTTTCTGTTATGAAACTCTAAAACTCAAAGCCTCTGAAGATGCTGTGAGCAGGCACTGAGTCTGCTGAAGCCAGTAAATGCTAAAGCCAAGAAATATGCACCCAGAGTCAGTCAGACATGCTGGAGTTCATGCTGCAGCGGGTTCAACGCCGTACATTAGCGTCCATGTCCCAACTCTCAGCAGATGGGCGTGCTGATATCACTATGTAACTCGTTCTTGTTGTAGCTGCAGCTAAAATATCTATAGAGCACTTGTGTGAGTTCATTTGTGTTTATTTTCACTAGTTAAGTGAAATGTATATGAAATCAAGGGAGCAGGGTTTTTTGCTTGAAGGTCTCAACACTTGCTCTTATTTTGGAGCTTGGCCCTCTTTGTGTCTGCTGAGACATTTAACAAAACAACTTTCATTTTAGCAGATGAGCAGTTTTTCTTGGTCTTTGCTTTTCTATGTTCTGTTCCTCTTCACAAGAGCTTTTACTGTGCCAAATTCAAAATAAGTGAAAAATTGAATTTATTAAGAGGCACAGCTCTATGATTGAGTTAGACTGCTTCAGTTAGACTAAAGCTAAGAATCAAATGTGTGTGCGGGCGCCTTAATATCTCAGGTTTCATCATGGATGGACTGTTTTGTTGTCTCAGACTAGCAATGTTTAGGATTAGCCGTAAGAAAAAGCCACACGAGGACAACGGTGGAGCAGAGGCGGAGCGGTCGACCTCTGAATTGAAGATTGCCGGTTTGGTTACTGCCTTGGCTGCCCATGTGCTGAACTGAACAGGGTTTTTTTTGGAGAGTCAGAGTCTGTACAGAACTATTGTAGGTCCCTTTCTCAACATATCCCAGAATTATTCCATTACTGTCCAACAATGATCCCATCCAAAACAATAGGTCAGAACAACTAAATAAGATTTGTGGGTCAGTTTCCAGTTTGCGGTTTCCAGTTTCATGTTAAATCAAAGTACAGATGCGATCCTGCAACACGATTTGAGTGTCAGGTGCGAAGCACCGGTCCGGCATCAGTGCGGTTTGAGCGTCGCGGCAGGATTTGAGCGCTGTGGTGCATCCAGGGTTAAAAAATCTGAACTTTGCTGAGGGTGATGTGTCTCCTCAATCAATCATGGACTCAGCTTCTTGCCTACGTGACACATTCAATCAATGGCTGAAGTCCAAAACCAACATGGACGATAAATGTGATGGTTTTCATCATGAACTTTATGCAATTTTTCTTTTTTCCATCAAGACAAAAATTAAAAAGGTCCTCAACATTTATTCTGCTTTTTGTTTTCCCTTCTTGTACTAATGCAGGACAGCAAGTCTTCAAACTGGGTCACAGAGCGAGGCAAAGACTGTAGAAAGCGTCCATCACTCAGACGCAGCTCCTGCTGCGGCGGTGAAGCTCGCTGTAAAGGGAGAGTCTCTGAAGGATCTCATGATACAATACCAGAATAGTTTATTTCTGACATTTTCAAGGAAAAAAGAGATTTGTGTTGAACAAAAACAAATACGAAGGAAAAAAAAAATGTCAAAAGGGAGTGAGAAGGAGAAAATTCTTATACATTTTCACCCCCATGTCCGAGCCTAACCTATTCCCACATCCAGAGTACCCAGTGCCTGGGACAGCCCTGTTCCCTCTCTAATGAGAAGACTTTCAGACAACAAGAACACTTACACGTATAGATAAATATACATTTGTTATGTAAAAACACTCGTTTGGTTTCATTCATGTACTTTTCCCCATCGCACCCACAATAGTTTATCAATAATTCTAGATTTTTGCCTAAACTCCTTTATGTTTGGACGTTGTTTTAAATGTAAACTGCTTCTGTTCTACAGCCTTGCTCTACATTTAGATGCAACATTGTTTTTTCTTTGTGTGTGCCTCGCGTATAATTAATTGACCTTTTCCCCTGAAAATACATTTTTCCTCTCTTTAAATGAAAAACTTTTGTATATATTTTTTGTAATACACATTTTTGGCTTTGGATATAATTTGAGCTGTGCGGCATTCTAGCAAATCATAAAGATTGAGTTGTCTTGACTGTATGAAGATGTTGCTTTTTGGCTCCAGATAACTTACTTTGTGAATAATTCATATTGCTCTTTTTTGAAGTATTGAAAGTGAATGAACCCAGACATGGAGACGTGATTACTGATGCTTTTGCAGAGTTTTTAAAGATAAATAAATCGCTCTCTCAACATAATCCGTGTCTTCCCTTGTAAATAAGTATACACAGGTTCCGCTTCATGTAATGATCAGGTAAACACATTTTGCGGTTGCTCCTCCCACATGTCTCTGGGGTGTCAAGCTTATTAACACATTTTTGACAGGCATCAGGCAGAGAATTCAAAGCACGTCAAAAGAGACACCCTCAACATGAATTTGATGGCGTGTGGTGTAAACGTAGCATATGTTTTGAATGTTCCCCGGAACATTTTATTTAGAAGTGATGGTGTTTGGTCCAAATGGCTCGTGTGACCCCTCTAAGGTGGATTTGGGTCCCCTTGGCTCCACATATTAAACAGACTTTTTTAAACTTGGGTGCCTTCATCACATCCCGGCTGGATTACAGCAACTCGCTTTACGTCGGGGTCAGCCGGTCATCCATCTCACGTCTGCAGCTTGTTCAGAACGCTGTTGCTCATGTCCTGGTCGGAGTGTGAATACGGAACCATATCACACCAGTTCTGGCTGCCTGTTCATTGTAAGGTTTCACTTTAGGATTCTTTTGTTGGTTTTGAAATCTCTGCTTTACTTTGCTGAGCTTCTGTCTCCCTACACTCCAGCCCGGTGTCTCAGGTCAGCCGATTTGCTTCTCCTTGAGGTATCGAGTCTAAACACATATGTGGGGAAACGAGCCTTTACTGTCTGTGCTTCAAAGCTTTGGAAAAATTTGCTGCCTAATATCAGACAAGTGTCTTCATTGTCCATTTTAAAACTCAACTCAAGACTTGTTTTTATAGCCAAGCTTTAGTTACACATGAGATTTTGCTCTGTTCCTTTACATTTCAAGTTTTTCTTGTTGTTTTATGTGTTTAAACTCAGTGCTTTTCTTTTATTATGTTCTTACCCCCATGCTTTCTTTTATTTTTACTTTGATATTTTTTTCACCGATTTATTCAATCTGTTCTTATTACTGTTTACTTTTTGAACTGAACAGCGCTTTGTTCCATTCTTAATTGTGTTAAGTAGACTTGATGATGATAGTCAGAAGACTTGGAGGACTGGTTGCTTTTCTTCTTCTTGGTTTTTTCCTGTCCTGGACAGAGCCTGCTGCAGATCCCAAAATGAGCAGCTGTTGGAATTGCACATTTTTATCTGCTTCAGTCTTTTGTTCTCTCCAAAGAGTTGCCGTGTGAATGCATACCAAACCAAAGAAGAAAAGAGAACATTTATCAGTATTCTAATGGGGTCCACAGAACTATAACAGATAAGAAGAAACTTAAATCCTTGTGGAAGAAAAGATCTGGTTCACAAAAACAAGTAGACTTCTATGAGAGCCTTCTGGACAATGAAACAGGAACCACAAGGACAGTAGTAGTTTTGGGCTTCTAAGGTGACCTAACAAGACATAACATAATCATAAAGAAAGATGCAGTAAATGAGATGACATATGTCTTTTCTTTGAACATTGGTGAAGAATGTTCAAATCCTGATTAAAGTGGCGTTGCTCAGACGTATTCCATCGCTCTTGAACGGTTTCTCAGAAGAAGAAGAAGTGCCACATTGAAAGCAGCTCTGACATCAGGAGTGTTGCCATTACCTTACCATTTGGTGGGGCTCCTGCAATCATGGGCTCTTGTTCTGAGGACATAACTGTGTAATTATCATTTTCACCTCTGAACGTGGCAGCTCAAATGATCAATGACGGACCCCAACGTCTCTTGTTCAAAGTGTGATTGTTCCATTTGAACAAATGGCTCGAGGAACATAGGTCTTAATCTGCAATTAAGCTGCACTTAATATCAACATCTAACCTTTTCATTGTTTCTTTTTATTAAATCAGTTAAAGTTAATGTTAGTTAAAAAAACGGTAAAATACATCAAAGCAAAGATTAAAGGAAGAAAGCCATTATCAGCTAATGGGAGCGTAACATGACCATGACCTGATTTCTATCAGACTTTTCCAAATGTCTGTAGGCAGAGTGCTTTTACATTTGAATCAAATTACGATGTAGTTTTAACAGTTCTATATCCAATCAAGAAAAGGCAGTTTTAATCTTTTTATAGTGAGAAGAATGAACAGTCTATTACACATTAATTTGATTATACTTCTGTTCTGGGTGCTGTAGTACAACCACAGATCCACCTGAGAAACACCACTGTAGCTACCGGGGGGTAAAAACCTGGATTCAAGCCATCACAGTGGGGCAACAAGGGTGGACCATACGGTGCTGGGCAACATTTTTACTCCGGGTTGCTCATTTTTGACAAGGAGTCAGGAGTGAATAAATTATGTCCAGAGAACAAATGACTGGTCATTTGATCTGGTCACACCGGTCTGTTGCTACTCCATAGTAGCTCATGTTCTTACAAAGGCTTGGTGTGAAATGTTGGAGCGGTGAAGATCTGGTAAGTCTTGCTCCAGGCTTTTCTTTCACAGACAGCTCTATTCTGATAGATGAAAACGGGGTGTCCAGCCAGGCACAAACTGCAACTATTCATTTCTCCTCTGTCATACATTTTCAGATGGTTGGCACTTCTGTGAATGAAAACGTGAACTACTAAAACATCACTACCAAACCTGAGTCCCTGATTAATCAAAGTTCCACCGGTAATACTGTTGACACGCACACGATCTCCTTGTGTTTTGGAGAGCGGTGGGAAAAGAAAACGTACACCTGCACTCCGATCACATCGGGAGCAGTGTTTAGGGGAAGAAAGAAAGAAAAAAAACACCGAAAATTCACAATTCAAGGTAGACACGATGTGCAGTGGGGGGCAGGGTTCACTGCCCGAGCAGCTGCTGCCTCCAATGGTGTTGCCGGCAGGTGCCTAAGATGATGACAAGATAGCCAAGGAACCAGCCTGCTGTGTCCCAACCTGCTCAAAACATACTGCATTATCTCGCTTTGGAGCTGTGAAGATTTTTAACGCCAAGGGCAGAGCACCCTCAGCTAATAATAATTCTTGGTGCAAACAGACTTGTCTTCCGTCTGCTAGCTGTGCCCTTGAGTGGTGCGATGGTCTGCGAGTGGGGTCTTTGGACAAAAATCTTGGGAAATTTGGGTCAGTTTTCACCAACCTGCACAGCAAGTGTCTCCAAGTTGTCCTCCATTTTCTGTACAAGTGCAAGCCCTCTGCTCTGTTGGGCTTTTGGTTGAGCTGTGGCCATCTCTCGGTCTGGGTGTGAACCACTCAGTGGGTCTCAAAGCTCAAAGCTCCAGCAGTTAGTAGCTTTGTAACTGCCAGATACGTCCGAAATCCTCTAGCTGTCAGAAATCAGATTATCAAACGTCCAAACATGTACACACCAGATTGTTCCACAAACAACTGGGATAGACACATCAACCTCCACGTGTCCCATGGATCACTGGTGCACGTTGCCCCCCAGGCAGGAAGGCTCTGCTTTTCTCCAACTGGTTTTCAGCCCAGCGCAATAACATAGATCATTCAACCGAGCTTCCTCTTTATGTGTCTGTTATTACTTTCTAATAGACACCCTGCAGCCAATCAGAATCCAGAATTCACCAAGGCTATAATTTGTTATGATGACTGAAGTTGTTCAGAACAATAGAAGTAAAGCAGTAATTGTGTAAGATGCTTAGTGAAGATGAGCTTGGGATGAATGAAAGCACATCGTTGTTTGTGTGGTAAAAGCATCAGCAGGAATTGACAGTTATTATTTTGTCAAGATCATCATCTTGTGTGGATATTGTTACCAGCATCATGCCTGAAACTGTGTAGTCATGGTATTAATGCACTGATCACTCGGCTTTGTTAAGGCTTTGACTCTCCTCCTCCCATTGTTGGCAGTTGTCTCCACAATCCTGAAGCTCCTTGAAGACGGACATTTAGATAAAGCTTTCCAAGAATCCTAAACAATGAAGTGGAGATCTATAACACATGTCTGATGTCTCTCTTTCTGTGGAAACTGTGTCACTCTCAAGTTCTGGTGCAACTCCAGACAAAAGTGTTTCTCCAAAATGGTGGCAATGATAGTAGCACACACACATCTAGAGTTTTTGACTGACTCTCTCCCAAAAACCTTTTCCATTGATAAAGATTGCGATTTTTTCCTCCCTCCTCTGAAGTCTTTCTGTTTCTGAATATCCATTCCTTCATAACGTGGACTTTTGGATAAATGAACAGCACACACGCCTTAGCTCACAGCAGACTGCAGGCTGGTATTTTTAGAGACTGGTGCAGAAAAGCGACCACATTGTTTGAATAAAGACAAACATTTTTTTAGCACATTTCTGGTTCTGTTCTCCATTCTTCTCAGACATCAGTGGTTTGAAGCCAGAGTGGTTCCAGACTTTGACCTGCATTGACTTCATCCTTTAATTTTCTCTGCTTCTTTAATGGTGTTTAGCGCTACCATGAGAGGGCGGCTGTGGTGCAGCGGAATCCTCTGATTGAAGGATTGCAGGTTCGATTCCCGCCTTGCCCACCCATATGTCAAAGTGTCCTTGGGCCAGACACTGAACCTCACCTTGCCTCTGATGGAAGGTTGGCGCTGGTGTTCGGCAGCGGAGACTCCATCAGTGGGTGAATGTGAGAACGGGACCATAACTGTAAAGCGCCTTTATGATAGTTATTGGGTTCACGAGAGTCTTCTTCATTTGAGGAACATGATTGTAATTATTTTCTCTTTCTAACTTTCTCTTGCCACATTAGTTAAAATGTGAGTTCATTTTATTATGTCTTTTCACCTTAAAAAAAAAAAGATTTCAAACTTTTATTTTTTCAAATGAATTTTTATTGTGAAAACCAAACTTCAATCTGTTTATTGAGTTGAACACTAAAGAAAATGACAGAAAACCAGCAGTTTTTACTCGAAGCTCCTCTGATCTGCAATCACAGATCTAGACTCTTCTTTCTTTTGGGTCAGTGCTGTTAAAGTCCCATGTTTCTGTTGAATTCCCCCTGGACCTGCTTCATCCATCAGGTCCAGCAGGCTCATCGAACTCCGCTCTTCAGTGTGTGTGACAGCACAGATATGAGTCGTTTCAAATCATTTGTGGCGTTGGTGCCCCTCAGGGCGCTGCACAGACAAACATGAGAATCCATACGTTCACGTCAAACTGTGAGCATTTAAGCAGCAGAAACACACGCGTAACATCAAATCCTGGTGAGTTGACTTCAACATTTCCAGCAAACCTCAGGAAAACCCGCTCTGTCACAACAACTCCAAACTCTGCAGAAAACAAGCAGAATCTCTGATGAGGTAAACTGTCTTCAAATTTTTGTTCTGTCCGAATATCAAAACAATGACAAAGTCATGATGAGAAAGTTCAGACCAGTGAACTCCAGACTCATCAGTGTTTGTGGGTCAAAGTTCGGGGAAAAGCTGGAAAAAGTCTCTTTTTTTAATTTATTGGTCTGGGGTTTGATGAATGTTTCACGTCTGAGACAGCAGACGTGAAACATTCATGAGGCAACTAACAGCAAAGGTGCTGAATATTCACACGACTCACAGAAACCTGCCCGGTGTGAAGAGATCTTCAGAGAGAATCACCAACCAATCAAAGCATGTTATTGGACGGTGAGGAAGCTGGACTGCCCGGGGAAAAGCTTGCATGCATGGGGAGAAGATTCAAACTCTACACAGAGTCATTAGAAGCTCCTCACTGGGGTGCTGCACTCCCATGCAGCCCCCACACAATACCCGTAACGAAACAAACACGTTTCTAGAACTGTTTATTTTCAACAGAAAGGCAGCGTCACCGCGGTGTTCGAAAGGTCAACTCAGCAGATCTGGTCCTGGTTTGTCTGTTGGCCCTGCAGCAAAAACCAGGAGACATTTCATCCCCTCCAAGGAGCCACACACACCCACACAGCAAGTCGACGCGTTACACAACGGCGTGAAATTTAAAGTGCTGTGGTGAAACGGCGCTTGTGCTTGGTGTGAGGACCGCAGGCACCAACACTCCACAGCATGAAGAGAGGAATGAGGGAGCAGAACAAACGCAGAGCAGAACAGATAAATACACCCAAAAATAAAGAGAACGAGAGCAAAGCAGCTGAAAAATGATGGAGGTGTGAGAACAGCTCGGCTTCATTTTCTGCTGAAGATGAAACACAGAGAAAACAAAAACTCACTTATTTTTACAAAGTAAGGAAAGCAGAAACATTCAGTCGTTTCCGTTTTCCAACGTTAATAAAGCGATTTGGTGTCTGGAGCGAGCTGTTTCCCGTAAAGACGGCAGGGCTCATCTCAGTGAGCCTCAGCTGTCCATCAAAACTAAAAAATGTCTGCTTCTGCCTCAATTAAGTTTTCAGCTGAATGCTTTCAGCCACCTGCATGGCCTCAGACAGCCGCGGTCCTCTGAGTCGCAGCTCTGAGGCTGGAAAGTGAAAACATAATCATCAGATCTTAAAAACCAAATCGAAATGGACTTCAAACTAATCGCCTTCCTGACAGGAATTTAGAGTAGCAGTTTGAAGATGCTTCATCTCTGGGACAGTAGCACTGATTTGGCCTGGAAAGAGCGCTGACAAATGCCAACTCTCCTTCTCATCTGGGTTGGTTTGCTTTCACACACGGCGCTCTCTGGAAAGAAGTTAAGCCCACCAAACTGACCAAAAAAATACAACATTCCATCTGCTGCTCATTTGCTGGGGATATTTGACAAAATGAGCTCTGACCAGGATGGAAAGCAACAAGCTGAGGAAAAGGCTGCCGCTCACCACACCAGCAGACAGGTTTAATCATTCCTGCGTCCTCAGAGTCATATTGTGCCATTTCTTTTTGTCCTCCAAAAAAACCAAAAACCCGCACATTTAAACACTTTTTAGTTGTCTTCTGTCAAAAATCCATCTGCATTGCAAGTGAACCACACCAGAATTCATCTGCAAGTAAACAGAAACCAAAGCTCTGGTGCCCAATCCAGAGTTCAGGTGAGCTTTTATTTTGAAAAAATCTCTATCACTTCCTCTGAACTTCAGTTGTGGTTGCTGGAAACATTTGGGTTTAGTTAGTCAGCGAGTTGACTATCACTTGTTTCTGTCAACACCGTCGTCTGTCTGACAGACACAGCTGAGGCATCGATCAGTCCTGCAGTCTCCTATCAGTCGGGGCAGAAGCCCTCTAACTGGTTGGTTTTTGATGTTTAATGCGTCCCCCTTTCCCTCTAACTGGGTTAAGAGTTCTGCTCCTTCATTATGGATGATTTTAGCCTCATTAATGCTGCAGACTGCTCTTCAGACAGTGGGAGACATGAGCTTCAGTGCACGTGCAGGAAACGTGTTTGCAAAAACACGGCTGATGGTTGATTGTGTTTGTGCTGTCAAATGTGACAAAAACATTGTTTTAGAGAAGTTCTGTTTGGGGAACAAAGACAAGGCTCCAAACACCTAAAGTTGGAACACTCTACAGATTGATCTGTGGGAGTCCTTATGTACTCGATTGGTAGATTGTTGACTCCGGACTCATATCCTGAAACCAGCCTACAGTACATCTGTCTGTGTCAGCTTTAAGCTCTGTTCCCTGTCCTGCCTCTGTACTCTTCATTTCCCAATAGCTGTGCTTAAGCCTCAGTCACCATTACTGTCGTGTGCGGGTGAAAAATGGATGAACCCGTAAACGCAGGTGGCCTGTACGGCATACAAAGATTGTTAACTGGTAGACCCGTAGAGCAAAAATGCTTTTTTCTGCTGACGTTCTGCGACAGGTCGTAGTGAACACTTTTACAACTGGCAGGGGTAAAGTAAGGGTGCATGGAGGAGCTGAGATGCAGACGTGCCGTGCAGCATTTTTCTTTTTTGTGCGCGCTACTTGCAGTACAGCCTTATGGTTAGAAATGAGACAAATAAGTGATTACACTAGGTGACTTCGAGACACACCTGGCCTCCCCTCAAGACCATGCATGAGCCAAACAACCACAGCACTAGTTAACCGTGCATGCATGTGCATGTGACTTGAGTTCTGTCGTCTTGGTTTATTCAACAAGAAAAGAAAAGTGTGGATAATGTGTATTCCTTTGTCAACTTTATTGACCCTTTGTCCAAATTCCATCTGAACTACTCAAAATGGCTTCTGATGACTTCATATGGCATTTTATTCAGTTGTCCGCTTACATTTCTACAACCAAAAACTGCATTTTAAAAATGATATCATTTCTTTTGTCATTTAAACATTTATTCTAGAACCAGAAATAATTACATATTTGATTGTTAAAAAACTGTAAGTAAAAATATGTTGTTTTTGTTTTTCAAAAACATTGTCTTTGACTCATCACTTATAATGTATTAGTTGGGGACATTTAAGATGTCTTTAAAATTGTTTTAATATCCCTAAGCAATTGGATTCATCAAAGTATCATAAAGTTATTTGAAACTAACCATATGGATTGTAAAAATGTCCAAACATTGTCCTAAAATGATTCTTTTTTTTGCTACAAATGGGCCATCCTGATTAAATGAAGCGACAGATGATTTTGGATAGAAAATGTTCAGCAGAAATGGTGAAACCCTTCACAAGGCTACATTAAGACTTATACAATAAATCAGGAAGATAGTTTGCATTTCCTGGCAGAGAATGTCCCTTTCTGTCTGAAACTGCAGCGTCAGATGAGTTTCCAAAAATGAAATCCAACTTTGTTTCGTCTTCTGCTGCACAAGCGGAATCCACGCAAATGTTCTCACATGGGTCTGTCTCCATGGCAACGGAGATGCTCACTGCTGTGAGAGTGAATTTTAATTTGGTCCCGTCTGTCAGTCGGATCAGGGTCCTCTGATCTCTTGGGCCTGCGACAGGCTCTGTTCTGTTTTCTCTTGAGTTCTGAGGATCAGTGATCTTCAATGTTTTAAGAATTGAAGACAGAAAAGAAAGTCGTTTTCTGTAACTGATCATCCCGGTTTCAGATGAGCTCACTGAGCCTTTTGTAGTGCTCCAGTAGGAGAAATTCAAAGATTCATCACAAGAAAATTCAAGAATCACAGTCAACCAGGAAGACAGCTCAGTTATGATCAGACTAACATTTATTAATAAACATTTGAACTCGACAAATGAGGGGCATGAACAACAAGTGTCCAGCAGCTGGGAGCTGGATGATGGAGGAAAAGGAGGTGCTGCAATGTCTGGGGCGGATTCTGTAGGTTTGACCACCATAAACAGGATGGTCTGTAAGTGTAACAGTTTCAAACCTGAGACGCTTTGCTGGAGAAAGATCCACATATGGGTTCATGTCAGAGAGCTGTGGTTCTCCCAAACTCTTCGGCTTTCTGTTCTTCAGTGAGAGTTGAGAGTCAGGCTGATGCATCTGACAGCCCCAGAGTCCAGCTCAGAAGCAGGTGGGGGGCTCTGCAAACAGGTGCACGTGTGTTTGACCTTCAGTCGAAGGTCTGAAAGATGGCGGCTGTGTGGAGATGACTGATAGCTCTGATGGCCTGATGCTATCGGCTTTCTATCTGCAGCCAACAGGCGATGGGAAAGGGGGGCGTAGTGGCTGGTGGTTGAGAGTTCAACAGTCGAATGTTTGATCAGTAGTTTCAGCTGTGAGGCTTCAGAACTGTGTGTGTGTGTGTTTCTGTGTGCGTGTGTGATTGGGCTGAATGATTTTGAAATATAATCTGATTACATTTTTGAGAAATATTGTGCATGTGTGGCTGAGTGTGCAGGTGTATTTGGGCCTGCATGTGTGTGCATGTGTGTACGAGTATGTGTGTGTGTGTTTGTATTTGGATGTTTGTGTGTGTGTTTGTTCATGCGTGTTTGTGTGTTACCGATTGCAGTCTTTTGAGGAATGTTGTAATTTATTCTTGGATTTTTTAAAATCCTGGGTTAATTGTGATTGGAGAGTTTAGATGGATGGATCTACAATGGGGAAGAGAAATATTTTTGGGTTTCAGATTCTGTAAGGTGTCACGACTAAAACGATGAGAGAGGTCTGTAGTGTTCATAATAAGAACACAGACTGCAAAAGAAGAGCCCAGGAAATTACTTTGTAAGGGTAGAAAACAGATGCGATTTTAAAAGTAATGTGGATAGAGGGAGTTTCATGTGTGCAGATTTTCATTTTTTTCTACTCAAGAGTCTTATTCCTTCACAAAAAATTGGAATCTTTTGTAAACTGTCAAAAGAATGGTAACTGAGTTCTTCACAAAAGACCTGAAAGGCCGGATTTCTATGAAAGCTTTCCAAATGTCAACGGCGCTGGAATTCCTGCAGTTTTGTAGATGCAGTTGGAAGCTCTGGAATCAGCAGAAAAGAGAGGACATCCTGCTTTTCTGGAAGGTCAAAATGACCAGAGAATCAAAGTAACAAAGAAAGGGAATGAAAGTGCACGCTTTCATTCACTCCTTACACAAAACAAATGTAAAGTTCAGAAAAAACGTTTTAGTCACTGGTTCTGTGAGTCTTTCTGGTCTGTAATGTTCATCATAGAAGGACTTCAACAGGAAAAAAGAATCCTGGAAATCACATTCATAATTTCTTTGAATGTTTACACGGGAAATGGGTGACATCTGTCATTTACAATCAGGATCACCAAAACATTGAGCTGAACTTTTGCTTTCAACCTAAAACTTTTTTCTGCTCAGTCATGAATTCATTTTGACCACTTTTAATTCAGTTAAAAACCAAACATGTTTAAAATCAGAATACAGTTGGCAGAGTATTCATGTCAGAATATCAGCAGCTCTCGTTCAGGGTCATGCCAATGATCTTATTGAAAATCATCGTTTTCCAGCTCGCAGTTCAGTGAGCCGATGATTGCTGATGAAACGATAAAAAACAAATGAAGGCCTGCTTTCAGTGGGAGGGGTGTGGCCTTCCAACAAGATCACTCCTGACTGGCGAGAGTGGTTGCCATAGAAACAGTGACTCCAACCAACTCGGACCAATCACTGCTTACTGACGTTGTCTGGCTCCAACATATGGTGACTGAATTGACTTCATTTGGTTGGAGCCGGAAGTATCCACTTTCTACTGGTGACATCACATTCACTCGGTCCAGGTGTCAGATACAGTCAATGGGAGTTGCTGCTGCTCTTCTCTTTGGTGTTTAGGCGTCCTTGGACTGTAAATGTTTCATGTTAAAGTCTCTGCTGCAAACACAGCTGACTTCTCATCTGTTGTGATTCTAACTAAATATTTCCTTTTCTTTTCTGCCTTCCTGTGTGGACCTGATCCTGCTGTGAAGGTAAGAAACTCCCGTCCTCAGCAGCAGCTGCGGTTTGTGTGACATCGGTCTGAAACTGGTGTGAATTTGATCCGATTCATCAGAGGAAGTTCTCAGCTTCACTCAGCTGTGAAGAGCTTAAGAGTTCATTATAATTACTAGAGTCTGTTATAATGAGCTGATGGCAGGATATCCTGCAGGTTAATTCAGTTCAGGGCACATTTCCCATCCTCTTCAGACTGAAATTCTGGGGTTTCATCACCTCATGCTGGACTGTAGTCTGAATGACTGAACAGATAGTCTTACAGCCACCCCTCCCCTGCTGAAACAGCAGAGCAGCCTGGCTTTTTGGGGCTCTCATCTTCTTAATATAGTTGTTATGAGCTAGTTTTCCTACAATCTTTCAATTCTTGGTTAACAATAATCCTGACATGTCTTTGTGTTGCTGTTTTCTGCATCAACAAAGATCCCAACAAGTAACTCCACCACAGATGAAAACAGAACAAACAAACGCATCCATCCATTTTCTCCCATTTGTCATCTGAGAGCTTCACCTTTCAGAATGTTCAGTTTTAGCCTCTGATGTAGAAGTCCTGATACGTCGCTCTTGGTCTGAGCTCTCATCAGACCGGGTTTCTATCATTAATCTGCAGTCATCTGCCACCCTCTTCCCCCCGGTGACTGCCATGCAAGCAGATTAAAATGAAGCCAGCCAATGAGCTGGGGTGCAGCAGGTGCCTCCCTGGATCGCTGTCATGCTGGCAGCTGGAAGAAGCTGCTGTTTGTACTCAGTCATGCTGGTCAGTTCATATCGTTCAGGCTTAATTTCATTTCTGCTCATGAGGGAAACATTTGATTAAGTTTTGAAACACAGACGGGTTTGTTTTCAGCTGAAAAAGCAGCAGACAGTGGAGACATTTGGCAGAGGAACATGCAGCCTCTGTAGTAGAATCAGATCCTTTTCCTGCAGTTGCATCACAGTCAATGAATTCTTACACTCTGGATGAATGCATGTATTTAAAAAAAATCCCTGTCTAGATAATCTCCCCTAACAACTTTTCTAGTTTAAGAATATTTTACCACTTCATCTGCTGATTTGTTACACTATTGTTGACACTAAATGCACCACATGAACACAAATAAAGTCATCAAATATTTTTGAAAGTGTAGAAAGTTCCAGAGTTCACAACAGGAACCTGTTCTGGTTCCTGGGGTTACACGTGTGGTGTGAAATCCTACCCACATCAAAAACTCCCTGCTGAGTTACTTCACTGAGACCAGGGTAATGCAAAAGCCGTGCACTCTGAATCCATCATTCAGAAACCAAGCTAAAACTGTGGATGCCTATTTTTCTAATGGAAGAAAACTGTTTAATATCAATTTTCAAGAATAAAGCAATGATCAGTAAATAAGCTTAAAGGTTGGATTCAGCTTTTTACAAAGAACTTGCAGAACTTACTGTTATAGTAATACTGCGTTCACACCAAACATGATTTGCGCATCAAATTTACATCCATTACCTCTCTTTCTACTCACGTTAAATTCACTGCTGGACACTTGTCCGAAAATGTCTTCATTAACTTGATATCCCCTTGTGGGAGGAGCCTGATCACTACATGGAAGCACTGGATGTAGATCTCATTGCTTGTACAATGCCTCTACAATGCTTGGAAGACACAGATGATGTTGAGAGATCGGGTTAATTTTTTTGATTAGTTCTAAAAAACATCGGGAATAACGTCTCCATTTCTGGGTTCATGACATCCTTCAGGAATTCACCTGATACAGTGATGTTCGTCATCTACTGGAGGAGCTGCGTCTGAATGATGGCGCTTTCAGCGGTACTTCCATCTCTCAGTGACCCAGATTGATGACTTGCTATCTGAGAGTGGAAACAATAAAAAAACTTTAGGATTTTTTTATTATTGTCTCGATTCAAAAAGGAAAATGATCATAGAGTTCAGGATGAGAACGATTAGATTCTCCTCCATGTTAGTTTTGGATTCCACACATTGGTGGTGTCATCAACAGATCACATGGTCAAATCTGAGTGCCTCATTGGTTGAAGTGATGCGTCTTCTTCGTCAAAGTTCAGATTTTTGAGCTCTTAATGCACTGTGACGCCCCAAACCCGGAGCTGCCCGGCCAAAGCAGGACCTCAGATTGTATACAGTGACTCATCATTGAAACTTGACGCCTCTCATGTGCAAATTCCATTCAATGTGATTGCAGCTTAAGGATGATTCCACAGATGCTCAGGATTCAGTCACGCCTCTGCAATAATCACATTTTTCTTAAATGTAAAAATAAAGTGAAAACCACAAAGTCTGCATGTGAATACTCCAACATGGCTTCCAACCATCTTTAGTTTTGAGTAACCGGTTTGGAGTTCAGAGGCATTGATCCAAGGATCTGGGTTTCTGCGCAGGTGTGTATGTGTGTGTGTGTGTGTGTGTGTGCGTGTGTGTGTGTGTGTGTGTGTGGTGACATGAGTAATTGGCTGAAGGACACTCTTTAAATCCATGCAGGTTGTATAAACAGCAGCAGGGCTTCAATCTTCCAGCTGACAAACTGAATCATTTACAAGGTTAATCAGGACTCTTGCTGCTTGCCCTCTCCCCCCTCCCCCAGAGTTCTTCTCACTTCTCTTCCTGCCTTGTTCTGGGGATCAGGACCTCTTCCTAGGTGTTTTTTTCCAAGTCCAACATCAGGGAGGGGAAAACAGCAGACGCAGAGATGTAGCCACAGTGCTGAAAATGTTTACATGCTCTTTTTGTTTTCCCTGTAACAACAAAGTGTGAGTCCTGGTTGTTTGTTTCAGCAAAAGTCCAGGTCCTGTTGAGGACATGCGTCTGTTGAGCTCAGCAGTTTCTTTAAGAGTCTGCAAGGGTTTATGGGCATAAAAAAGTCTGCAAACAGATGCTTAATGGAGCCATTTTACAGGAGAGGATCCAGTGGCCACTCAGATCTGTCTATTCTGAGTCTTGCATAGGGCTTGGACATCCATCCACCCATCCATCCATCCATCCACCCATCCACCCATCCACCCATCCATCCATCCATCCATCCATCCATCCACCCACCCATCCATCCATCCACCCATCCACCCATCCATCCATCCACCCATCCATCCATCCGTCTGTTTAACAACCAGCTTTTGTTTACATTTTCATGTTTGACTTTTTGTTCTGGCATAATACCGATGTAAGCCCAATGAGACGGCTAGAAATAAAAGAAATAAAAATGAATTAAATATGTAAACTTCCAACCTTTGTAGGAACACGACTTGCACTGCTACATGTTAGCCGTGTTTGTGTGCTTACAATAACAGCCAACTAAACCTTTTTACTGAGTTCCATGGACCTCTCAAAGTCTTGTCAACATTGGTAAGCACCACCAGACTATAAAGAGCTCCAGATAACAAGGCACACTTCCATTTAAAAATATAATAAAATGAGGCTTTTGAGAGCGCAAAATAGTGTGGGAAATCCTGAATGTATCAGATGAAGCCCATCAGCAGAAAACTCAGTTAAAGCCAATCACATAGTTGTGTTTTAGAAAAAAATACTGGGCAGCTTTTACACTTACCTTTGATCAAAAGCACTGATATTGAATCAGTCTGTGGAGAAAGTTTCCTGCCGACTTGAAGGATTCTCTAAGTATTGAAGGAAAACAGCAGAGTTTTTGCAGCATTTCTTATGGACAGCAGTGCAGCTGTGGAGCCGTACAACCTGCAGAGATCTCTAAACACTGATAACATTTCTGCATGAATTCATCAACTCTAAACATTCTAATATATCATTTTCATTTAATGAAATAAAAGACAAAATGTGTCCAAAAAGCAGCATGAAGCTCTATTAACCAAATGGATGCTGGTTTGCCTGTTTAACACCAAGTAGATAGCTTATTTAAGTCCTTACTTTACATGATTTTCTTTGTAGCTGCAACTGAAGTATCCATACTATTTTGAACTAATACTTTGTAAAAAAGTTGTAATCTTTAGTACTGTGATCTGTGGCTGGCAATATTAGCATTGAGAGCCAACAACTCTATATAAGGTTTTGGTACAGCTTACAGCTTTTTGATCAACACAAAACAAGAGAACAATGGATTTCTAGTCCAAATCCTTCTTTATTTATTCAGTTGTTTCATGTATTTCTTACCAGAACAGGCTGTGGACCTGCAGCATGTCAAATAACTGACAGGTGGTCATTTCTCCTCACACTTTGACACATCTGTTTACAGAAGGTGACGTATTCCTGTAAGTTCATTTGTCAGATTGCAGTGCTCCCTTTGATTTCTATATTCATCATTTTTCTGGAAGTTGCTGTGATCATGTTTATGCTCACAGGGCTGCAGGCTTCTCAGCTGTGACGAGCCCCACAGCAGCTCTCTGTGAGAATAATGCATGTGGAAATTCACCCTTTCACTTGCCAGCAGGCGCACATCCCCTCAAGCCTGCCAGCTATGAAATAAATATGAGAGCGAGAGCATAATGAAGCCTCAGTGCCAGTCCACATGATCGATTCCAGAGAGATAGCAGCGGAAAATGGAGACAGGAAGTGGAGGGATGAGTGGCCAGAGGAGGAAACCGGATTGAGGAGTCAGAAAAAGAGGGTGGGGGGGTGAGGGATCACAAAGGAGCTGTGAGGAAGGGAAGCTGATGATGATTCAGAGCAGTTAAACTGCAGAAATACTGGTGTGCAGGTATACAAACTTTGGTTAAAAACCCACTCATGAAAATAGTGTTTTTGGAGTTTTTAACATGTTTCTGTTGAATTTTTCTCGTGATTGAGGACGTTTGAAAAGGAAATTTGTATTTCTTTAGTATTTAGAATTTCTTTAGTCAAATCCCTGTGAATCAGGAAGAGACAAAAAAAAAAATGCAGTTTGAAAAAGATTGTAGTTGTTTACTACAAACTACAAACAGCTCCCTGTCTGCTCCATTCTGATGCATCCACTTGCAGACAATTGATCCACGGACGTCTTTGTTTTCTTCATCTAAGCTGGAATCTGGATCAAAGCTGGACGGCTGGATAGCTCTGATCGCTTACATTTTTGTTGCTCCATTAATGTTGGTGCGTGAGGGGCTGTAAGCTAGCAGGAGAGCATGTGAACATGGATGATGGGAAAGCTTACTCCCCACCAACAGTCCTGCCTACAACTCAAAGTGCTAATTTCTAATGAACTCCTGCCGCTGTGCAGAAACGTTGCCCTACAAAAAAAAGTTTTTTTGATTCGGTCTAGAAACAACATAATCCTAATTAAAAAACCACTGGGAAAATTTTGAAACTAGATCAAGCGATGATCCAAATGGGACTTTCAGACAGTCCCAAAAACTTAATGTGGCACTTTAAACATTCAACTTTAAGAATAGAAATGAATGAAAAGGTATTCTGTCATGATGATATGATTCAGTCATCTCCTTCCTGTTATTAAAGCTCACACGTCTGCAACGTGTGTTAAAGTTTCATTGGACTTTTTCAATGAAAAGTCCATGTAAATGTGTGTAAATGTGCGTGTTGGGCTTCCATGTTCTAAACGTTTACGTTCTCGTATAACTACTCAAGTATCTACGATCGTTTTTGGGCTTTATGTACATCATGTGTGATCACTTAATGCGGGTTCAAAGTTAAACCAGGTCGAACTTTGACCAATCAGGGACTCGGATTTCGTAGTGACGTGTTGATCATTTAATCTGCGGATGTACCAACTGTTTGAAAATTGATCATGGAGGAGAAATGTATTATTGCGTTGTGTGCCAAAAATTGACGACACCAAGTCTTTCATACATAGAACAGAGCTGTGAAAGAAAAAGCCTGGAGCAAGATTCACCAGATTTGCACCGCTTCAACATTTCACACCAAGCCTCTTCTAACTGTAGGTGGCGGACATGCGCTCATAAACAGTAGAAAAAGAAGAAGAAGCCCCTCCCGGCTTGTCCAGTGTGAACGCCACACTGAAGCACCACTTCTGTACCTCCACCCCCCTCCTCTCTTCATTCTCTGACTTCTGACCAAACCTGAACTCTGAATATGAATGAATATAAGTACAAGAAGACGATCTTTTCATGTGACACACAAACGAGCTCCAACTCTGCTCTACTAGCTGCTCCAAAAAAAAAGAGAGACGGATTTGTACCACTGTATTGCTCTTTGTCTAACAGTCTGACATTTGAAAATGACGGACAGCATGGGACTTAATGTGACCTCTCTGCGGTGATAAGGGGCTGAAGGATTTGAAAGCCTTTATGAGCCTTGAAGCAGGTATAGCTTAATACAATGGTTCCCAACCCCCCAGTTCCAGGCCAGTACCGCTCTGTGGGTCACTTGGTACCAGGTTGCAAAGAAAAAGTACTTACATCAGATCTACCTTAACTGATTTGCTTTGTCTATCATTCAGTTTTGAAGGAAGTTCTAGTTTGGTCAAACTAACATATTCTCTCCACCACATGCTTCTTTGACTCGCTCTTGACGCGTGTCAAGTTGTTCTCCTTGTTCACGTGTGTTAAATACATTTGCTGCCTTCTTAAAGTGGCTGTTCTAACTGCTAGATTAAAAATCCTAATCCATCAGAATTAACTCTTTAATCAGTGGCGGAAGTGGAACACTTTAAATGGTGGGGCAGGAGGGGGCAAGAAGACTTCGGTGGCAAAAGAGAACAGCACAGTAGAAGGCCTTTACAAATGAAAAAACAAAAAAACTTTTCATCCAGTTTTATTATTCTTAGTGTTATGAACATTAGAACAGACGTTCTTTTAGCTGTTACAAATACTTAACGAAGCATTTACTGATGATCTTTGTCAATAATGATACTAATATTGGCTCAAAAATTGGAAAGTTAAGTGAGAGCAAATCTTTTTGCTCGTGGGGCAGCTGCCACCGTTGCCCCTCGTAGCTCTGCCATTGACTGTATATAGAGAACTGGACAGAGTGAGTGTGACGTCACCCACAGAAAATGCCTTGCCTCCAACACCAGGGGAATGAAGCCAATTTAATCGCCATTTTTTCCCGATATGGACATCGCCATGTTGGAGCCAGATGACAGTGATTGGTCCAAGTCAGTTTGGGTTAACGTTTCAATGGCAACTAGTGTCACCAGCCGTGAGTAAGATTGTTAGAAGTCCACACCCCTTCCACTAAAAGCGAGCTCGAGAGAATCTGTCACCCAAAGGTTCAAGGTGGGGCAAGTGGGCACAACATGCTTCTATTGAGGCATCTGATTGTTCAGTTTATAATTTACAAAACGTGCGAAAAAGAAAAAAAATATCATGAAGAAAAACTAGGGTTAACAAGAAGATGTAAAAAAAGGTATCAGAGCAAAAATGGTTATTCTGACACAAACAATGACTGTCAGGCTGTGTATTTCTCTGCAGAAGTCTATGGGATTTTATCTTCTTGGAGCCAGCAGGTACTTCCTGTTTGGGACATGAGAGGGGAGTGCTTGCTCTATCCAATCCTCTTATACAGTCAGTGAGCTCTGCCCCTGCCTTTCCCACAGAGCTGTCTCTGGTGAAACTTTAATAAAAAGTTCTTTGACAAACCGTAACTCCTCGACCCTTCACATGGTTTATGTCAATCAGCTAGTTTTGACAAAAAATCAAATCAGTTTTTCAAATCGGCTTTGCACCACTATGCAACCAATTACTAACGTAAAGGCTCTTTTCTCCACTTAAGAATCAGCTGATTTACCTTGATTTGTATATATTGTCACACTTCACTACTGTAAATAAAAGGATGAACAAAAATTTCTTTTCACAGAAGAGTCAGTGATGAAGCAAAAGAAAAGACTTTGACTTGTGATTTAATTGAAAGGAAGCTGCTTTTAACATACACGATTAGCGGTCTACTCAAAAAGATTTTTTTTTGTCTTGTCCACAATTTATGCTTGAAATAAATCATATGAATCAATCAATCAATGACAGTGGTTCTTCTGTACAGAGTCCACTCTGCATATCCTGTGACCAGCTTCTAATGGTACAATAGTGCTGCTGATAAACTTAGAAATATGGTGTATTTCTGTCTATCGTTGTGATAAATTACTATTAGAGCAGCTGTGGTGCAGAGATGGAGTGGTCGACCTCTGATTGGAAGATAGCAAGTTTGATTCCTGCCCTGCCTGCCATCAGCGTGTGAATATGTGTGTGCGTGGGACTGTGACTGTAAAGCGCTTTGGGCCTTTTAAGACGGTTATAAAATGCAATATAAGTTAAATCAATAACCATATTTAGAAAGTATGGGTTTTTGTGACTGTTATTTCCTTAAACATTGTCGTTTTGTTGTTATTGCCGCAAGAGGCTGAAGTTGGTATCCAGGTTTTAGCCTCCATTTAAACAGTTAGGGTAAAGCTAAAGGAAAATCTAAATGACTTTTTAATGCGTTCTGCACGAAATGTCCCAGCTGGGATTTGAACCAGGGCCTTTCTCCTGTGAGACGAGAATGATTACCACCGTTCAGCCTGTGGTCTCATTTGATATGAAACAAAATGATGATCAGTAAATATTTCACTCAGATGGACTGAATATTTAAGAAATGAGTCTTACATGGAGGCTGTGATTTCCTTTTCTTTAATGATAATTAAAAGTGTTTTATTGGTTTAGCTTTATTCATGCATTACAAGTGAAAACTTTGTTATATTAAAGATGGATTTCTAAAAATGCACTGAGACATTGTTGTTCATTTCTGTCTTATAACAGAAGTAAACTTGTTTGAACAGAAATTAGATCAACTATCTTGATAAAGTTCATACAGTGATTGTGGAAAAACAGGATTTTAACTGAATATCAGGCAGTGAAGTGATGCCGCCATCACACCTACCTTCTGGGAACTTACTGAATCACTTAGTGCATGTCAGAGATCTCACGTGAAATCCTAGAAAATTTAGCAGAAACTTTATGCGTTTTGTCACAAAGTGTGAAAAATCCCAGTGGACACAGTGCTGCAGCCTGAGATGTCACAGGTATCAGGTATGTTCTGTTCAGCTGCCAAACCAGCCCCTCACCCCCTCTATTTTCTGACTTTGTGAAGAGATAAGTGCTGGGTGCATCCATGCCGAAACCCCCAGAGTGCTCTGTCAGCTGTGCAGATACCTGACGCTTCCTTCAGCTACTTTCTCACCTTCATTATTGTGGGGGGAGGGGGGCTGGGGCAGACGTGGATGGGTCAGAGTTATTGAAGAGGATCTGCAGCTGTGATGTAAAGATCCGCTGAGACCCGGCGGCCAGATTAATCTGACGGCATCTGATAAAGTGGACTTTATGTCTGAAGCGAGAAAAGCAATATCTTTACGTCCTCCCTCCTCCCCTGTCAGGGTGGGGGGCAGCTTTCCTCGCAGACTGACACTCCAGGTTCAGGTTCCTCTGAGATGCAGACTGCACCTCCCTCTTAGATAAAACATTTTTATCTGATCTCATGCTGTTTTGGAGTCAGAAAGATGTGACTGCAGACATTGAGCTGAAGGCAGAAAGCAGGGATGCTCTCGGAGGACAACTGCAGCCTCCCTTTGCTTCCTGCTGCTGTAATCTCACATGAACATGATCACTGGTATGTGAGCCGACAAACACATCTGTACTTGTATTTAAACTTTATAATCATCCTCACGTCTCTTCATTATTCACATCATAAAGTTAGGATTGTGTCAGGTTTATAATGGTGGTGCATTCAGGTGCAGTATGGGGTGAGATAACTCAAAATGAAACGTATGCATATTGACAAAAGTTGTGCATAACCATGCAAAAAATCTATGAATAAAACATTTAGCCTGGATGTTTAACTTAACTAATATGTTATGAATACAATTTGTTTGTGTTTTGATTATGACTTATCTTGTCTTGAAAACAAAACTCATTCATTCATTTTCTGAACCGCTTTCGGGGTCACGGGGCTGCCGGAGCCAACCCGGCTGCTCATGGGCGAAGGCAGGGTACACCCCTGGACTGGTCGCCAGTCTGTCGCAGGGGCTGAAAACAAAACTTCCTGTCAAAATAACATGACAAGGTTACAGGCATGTTTAAGGAATTACAATAAATCAATTCAAAGTACTGTACTGATGCTCATGTATGACAATAAAACAGAATAGAATTAACTTTTTGATCCCACAACACAGAAATGAACTTATCATAACTCTGTTAAAAAGAAAGACAGACAATAACAAAAACTATCTCCCAGTTGTTTCTCCGATGGCATTTTGCCAAGCAACAACAGCCGATCCTGTAATGCACCTCAGACAATTTTAGACCCAGAAGTGGTGAAAAATGGTGCAAAAGAAGCAGCAGGCAGTCATGCAACCTCACTGATCAAGTGTTAGAACTTTCTTTCTCTGAAATAATGTTTGCTGGTATATGGTAAGATAATATTTTAAAATATTATCCAAAGCCCTAAATATGGTGAAATTATATCATTACTGTATTGTATTAATGTTCATGTAACTACACTGTTTATGACATTCCTGCTGCCGCATAGAGGTTGGAGACGATTTGTTCTGAATATATATGTAAATAAATATATACATATAAACACTGATAATGCCTACGTTACAGAGGTGAAACTAATAATAATTGAAAGTTTTGTCTTTTGTCAGATTTTCTAACATTACAGAAATGTAATGCTATTTTAACAAATTATACTTCTGATCTCTGAACTTTTTTATGAACACAAACCTTTCTTTAAAGCATCGACTTTATCCACAAACATTACACAGCAGAACGTTGGGGAAGTATTAAATATTGATCAGTATGAACTGTTTATTCTAGAGGACAATATTGGACACAAAGCAGTAAAGTCGGTGTGTGACCTGCTGGGCGCTCACGTTGTGGGCGTGGTCAGCTTTGTCGCTTACAGTCTGATTTTTTAAAAATATATGATATATTATTTTTAATTAACTTTTTAATGTAAGTGTTTAACTTTCAATTAAAAGAAGACCACCCTTCTTTAATTAAATGACACATGCTTCCATGAAGATAAAAACTAGTGATACACAATAAAATAATTACTTTAATTTTTTTAATGTAATGCATAGAAAAACATGCATATATTTTAAAATGTGCATCGTTTTGCCTTACTGTGTGTGTTCTTACAGATCAGTGTGTTGTTGTTGTGAGTCTTGGTCATTTCAAAAAGTAACAATGACATGGAGGAACACGTGAATTTGTGTTTGTGTTGGCTGAGATCAGTGTGAGTAAATGCTAGAAATTACCAGCGCACCTGAATGCAGCAATAGCGAGCTCTTAATGAAAGCACACAAGTGTGGAAATTCCATGCAGCCCCTGAATGCACCTCCTGCTGCATCAATGTGAGGATTAAATCTGTGCTATAAAGTCAGAATGAAATGTTTAAGCCAACTTTAGGATGCATGTTTGTGGTGGCCAAGTATGGAGGGAAGGCAGACGCCTCAGTCATGGTTGTGAGTTTGAGTCCTGTGTCTGAGATGATGAATGTCTCATCTGCCAACGTGGCTAGTGGAATCGTTTTTCTTGAGGCTTGAGGGTCCTGCAGTATCTTAGCTGTTTCTAGCTCTGGACCTTTCTGGACTGAGGTCTCTGAGGTCTTTCCAGGGATCTTCTGTAGCCACTTCTTCAGTTTGGGGGTTACAGCCCTGAGTGATCCAATTACCACAATCCTGGTATTTCTCTATTTTCTCATGTTCCTTCTTCTTGATGTTTCCATCTCTTGGTACTGCCACATCCACCACAACAGCTTTCCTCTGTTCTTTATCCACCATAATGTCTGGTTGGTTCCATTTCCATTCTGTCGTCTGTATCTGGACGTCCCACAGGATCTTTGCTCTCTCATTCTCTACCACTTTCTGAGGTGTTTCCCGTTTTGACTTTGGGGTTTCCAGTCTATATTCTGCACACATTTTCTTGTTTACTATTCCAGATACTTGGTTGTGGCGCTCCATGCTTTAAAGGCCAACATCTTACACAAAGCAGTTCTGTTCTGGATTGTTTCCTCTTTACACAGCCAACACCTTGGATCTTGTCTGGTGTGGTAGATCTGAGCCTCTATCACTCTGGTGATCAGGGTTTGTTCCTGAGCTGTCCTGTAGGCCAGCCCTTTCTAGCCATTGGTAGGATGTCTTGATGTCAGACACTTCAATTATGGTTTGTTGAAACATCCCATGCAGAGGCTTGTCCTCCCATGAGGATCTGTCCTCCAGCATCCTCTGTTGTCGATTGCCTGAGACATTCACTGAACACACTGTCAGTTGGGACCTTGAGCTTGATGTATTCATGCATCTTGGATGTTTCATCCTGGATAGTGGCTTTCACGCTCACTAGTCCACATCCTGCTTCCTTGTGGCTAGCATACAATATCAGGGTGGTGGATTTGGGATGGAACCCTCCATGTATGGTGAGGAGCGTTTGTGTCTTAACATCCATAGTCTGTATCTCTTTCTTTGGCCATCTGACTTTTCCTGCAGAGTATTTGATGACTGGCAGTGCGTATTGTGGATGCGGAAAGTATTCAGACCTCCTTAAATTTGTGTTTATTAATGAGGAGAAAAATTAACTTAAATGATTTTAGCAAATGCTTGCAATATAACAACGAGTGAATAATGTAAGGGGGTCTGAATACTTTCCATACCCACTGTAGGCAAATTTTTAAAAAGCCATATTCCAAAAAAAGAAATGTATTGAAAAAAAAACCAAAAAAAAGGAAACGTTTTCATAATAAAAAAGGAGTATTCAAAAATAAAATAGTTGTATTCAAAACAAAGAAAAGTTGTTGTCAGAGACATCAAACAGAAAAACCAAATGCAGAATTCGTATTTTTTCTCTTTTTCCTCAGTGTGCATATCTTTTCTACTATAAACATTTCATTTTGACAGTAATTTTACCCCACAGTTCAGCTCCAGCAGTTTGAGCAATCTTTCCTAAAGGACCAAAGTGAGCCTTTTACCACCAAGCTCTTCCAAAGGTATCAAAATGGCCACATGTAGAAGAAGTAAAACATGAAAAATCTCGAAGGTTCAGATCTCTGCGATAAAGCTCTTTCAGCTAAGTCAGGTTTAACAGTGTGAGACCACTTACAGACACTATCTGACATGTACATGAAAACATCAATGAGCTGCTAAAAAGGATAAATCCTTTGCTCAAATAAATGTTCAAGAGTATATGTTGTTTCCTGTTTCTGTTCAGACTGTATAGAAACAGCTGATTTTACATCTCTGATCCATCTGATGCTGCTGTGGAAAACAACCACCCACCTGTTGTCATAGTAATACGCTCTGCATCGTGCATGTTTAACTTGATTGGTCACAGCTTATATGTAAATGTCACAGCAGTTCATTGTTTGCACACAAAGTTCCCCAAATCGCTGGGAAGTTTGTGTTTACATTGTGTTTACAGATGAAATGTGAGACTGCTGCAGACGTGATGGTTGTTGGGTTATAACCTCCTTCTCTCTACAGTTGATGCTGAGGTTTGCGGTGGCAGCTAAGGCCCTGCTGATTCCTAATATCTTAAACTTCTTCAGCTTATCCTACATTTTTGCAAAATGCTTCCAGACTCTGGATGTGATAAGAACATGGATGGAGTCATCCACTCCTCAAGAAAAGTTACGATATTCTGATTCCAGTTGATGTACTGTCCACACTTGTGCTGCTCTTGGACTTAAACATTGTTTTTTGGACTTCTGGCTGAATGCATGGTGGTGCGTTTTGCAGCTGCTGCTCACAGGTAAAAGTTTTGTTTTTGATAATTAATTCTTCTTTCCTCATTCTTTCTCTGTGTTTTCATTTTTGATTTACTCACGATGTGGATTAGCACAATTCTCATCTTTGCTCTTGACTGGACTTTACTGATCATTCGTCCGCGGCCGGTAGCGTGCTCGCTGCAGTACACAGCCACCAAACTCCTCCGGATCTGTTCTCACCACACGGTGAGATGTCTTTCATCTCTACCAGTGTTCAGTCCTGAATCATTTGTGAAAGTTGTCCCTGTCCTCCTCAAAACTGCTGTTGTAACCCGTAAATAAAAGAAACCTGGTTAAGATCCCACCTATTTCAAAAACTTCCACCCCATCTCCAACTTACCCTTCAACTCCATGATCCTGGAAAGCTCACCTCACCCTCCATGAACCCTTCTAGTCCGGTTTCTGACCCCAACACAGCACTGAAACCACTGACATAAAAAAATAACTAATGGCCCTCTTCTTGCAGCTGACTCCAGTCTCAGCGTGCTTGGATACCTCCTGACTTGTTTAACTTCTCAATTTATGAGAAGTTGAGGAAGATGAGAGTCCACTAATGAGGAAGCCATTCCAAGTCTTTGACCTTCCAAGACTGTAAAACCTGAGATCTTATGAACACATGAGGATCTGGCTTCACTTTGGATGGTAAACCACCGTTACCAGTATAGGTTTTTCTATTTTTAGCCCTCAGATTAGATGTCAGATGTATTAAACAGTTCTATTTGCTTTATAAAAGTTCAGTGCAAAAACTCAGTCCTACCAAGTGTGTTTGTTTAATTTCACATTAAATGAAATCATTGTTGCAGATTTAAGGCACAATCACTTCACAGGTAATGTTTTGGGGATAAGAGCCATTCCAGTGTCTATAATATAGAGAAAAATGTAGATTGCCTCACTAGATGTGTTTTGGTTATTTAAAGTGTAGCTTCAGTTCTAGTGTTATGAACGTGTGTCCTTCAGATGTACACTGACAGATGTCCAAGCTGGAGCTTCTGATCTGCTGTGTTTGGATACAACTCTGAGCACAAACACTGAAGACCAAAGGAGGCGCAGGATCATTGCTCCTGTCCTGGATGTAAAATAAGGATTTTCTTGTTTCATTTTTGTCAGGCTTGTAGCTCTGGTCCTCACAAGCCGTCTTCTGAACAGACTCCAGGCACAGATGCTTTATCTGAGAATGCTGTGGTGTTCTGAGACTGGCAAACTCTACTCACTTTCATGCTTCCACCCATGTGGACATCTCTCTTGAGAGCCAAAGCTTGGTCTCTGAGAGAGGCCAGGATAATGAAGCTGTCGTTCAGAATGACGTGCTGGCACACAGAAGAAGAGCGAGCCAGACTTTTGCTAGAGGTCAGACAGATGCGTGGAAAATAAATGGAACATTTCTAAAAACATGTAGTCAGCATTCAGTAGAACCTGCAAAAATGTAAGACGTGAGAGGTGGAAATCTGTGTTACTAAAATGAATGTGTGAAAAAAGTAACATTCCAGTACTGACTACCTTGGATTGGCTGTAATATTATCAGGAAAAATATGCAGTAGTTTGAGTCTTTGAGTTGGTTTGGAATAACCAGAATGAATAAAGCATCTCCTGCAGTTTGATTCAAAGCATTTCTCACATCTTTCACAGAAAGCTTCAGAATCTCGTGGTAGGTTTGAATGATGCAAAACTGACCTTGGAAAACCATTTCCTGTGTCTGTGTTTGTCTCCAAGCGGCTCCAGGGCCGTGGATGCATGCATCAGCCTGTTGGTTTGAATTGAACATTTAGGCTGTAGTTTTAAGACCTGTGCTGTGAAGACAGATGCAACCGCTTACAGATCGTGGCTCATATCCAACTCACGTAGAAGACCTCTCTGTTAATAGGATGTTATGTTTCATTTTATGGGGCTTCTCCAAAAACACAAAACTGTGGACTCTGAGCTGGGTGTTGACATCTGCTCCTCCTGAGGACGAGAGCCTCTTCAGGTTTGATGGGCTGAGCAACTGGCAGAGGGCTGACACAGCACATACTTTCTCCACTGTTCTGAAGCATCTCCATCATAAGTTGTTTGTAGATTTGAAATCATTCCAGTTGATTCCACCAAAGATGTAACACAACAAGGCTGTTTACTGGACCTGTTTTAGCTGTCATTAGATGTCTCTCCTCTGCTCCAAGAAGCTTTCTCAATCCTTAAACGCAGTGGGAAGAGAACGTGTTCATATGCCCCTTGGAAGAATGATCGGAGACATGACCCCCCCATCCTGTAGGTCACTAGATAGATACCCTAACACATGGTCTAAGACTTAGACCATGTGTTAGCACATTAATCCCAACCCGCTCATCTCTTAATGTATTTTTAAAATGTTCCCAGTGGTTTTTGAAGAACAATTATGTTGTTTTCAGCCAAAATATTTAAAAAAAACCTCGTTTTCCAGGACATCATTTCTGCATGCAGTTGGGCGTGGACTCACTAGTTTTTGGTTTGTGTACACAGACAGGGAACGGCCCTGCAGCCACATAATCTGCCTAGTTTATCCTGCTCGTTGGTTGCTAAGCTATGCATGCTTCTTGACACCCGGAGCTCCATAGATCGATTAATTTTTAAACATCGTTTTTCTCATTCACTTCCTCATCAATGAACTCATGGAGGCTAGCGGAGGGATACCTCAACACTAAGCTAAGGCCACGACTCACCAGGTCTATTTCTCCAGTAACACTACTTTTTGACACACCCTTTGCCTTTGGTCTAGTGTTGGGAAATGTTAGTTTAATTCAGTCTCCGGCTTCTGCTGCTGTTTCTTGAGGCTGTGACTAAATTAGACCTTCCTGCAGCTGCCTAAACTCATGGTCTTATGGCTGTCTTTGCAAAAACATGCTGGTAGTAAGCTCATGGATTCTGAGACGGTCCATTTGTCCCGAGGTCACATGTGTGAATGTGTCTCCAGGGAACTCACATCCCCGGTTCAACACTGTTAAACAGCAAAAGATCACAGATAGGAAACAAGTGCCTTTAAACCCCAGACAAACACTTTCTCTGATGGTTGGAGGTGTAAGAGTCCTAATGTTTTTAAATCATTTACAGATGAATTGTCCTTCCGTACTCTGGAAAAAAACAGACGCGCCGTCTAACTCAGCTCAGCTGCCCAGAGGTGTTTAATGTCTGGCTCAGCGTCCCGAACACCCAGAATACTCCAACGTGTGAGTTTGTTTGTGTGTGATTTATGGCTGTGTTTGAGGTGCAAGCGCTGCGGGGCCAGCTGTAATTAATGCAACTGTCTGCTGCTGTTATTAGCTCCAAAAACCCTGCTGAGTCAGCAGAAGCAACGCAAACGACAGCCAGAGGCAGGAAGATGTGCGGACAAAGTAAGAGGGAGTGGGACAGATGGTTGGGTGAGGACAGGGGAAAGACAAAAGAGTGAAATAGTGTCAAAAGTTAAAAGGTTTCCACGATGCAGCTTCATGAAAGTGTCAGTCTATCCATCACACATTCATCCATTATTATTATAATTATTATTATTCATGCAAAAGCAGCCTCACAGATAGAAAGAAAATGCGCTGAGGTTAATGAGCAGCAGATAATAACTGTCTCCAGTTTTTTTTAACACAGTTGTGTGACTGATGGAAAATCTGAAAATCTTATCAGAGTCCCCCAACCAAACATTTTTCAAATCTTCGTTGTAACACTATATGGCCCAGTTAAAAGCCTTATTTTATTTTTATTTTTTTTTCAAAAAATGACTGGATCACCTCAAATGTGGATTCATTCTGTTTGAGTTTACTGATGTTGAAGCGATTTTGAAAGTCACACGATGCTCTGTCAAAACCTTTGGTTGGGTGTTGTTGTGAATATGCTAATGCAGCTAACAAGTAGTAGTGTCAGACTGTTTTTTATGTCACTAACAAGTTTGAGAGTTAGCATAGTTAAGAGTTCTAGAGTTACTGTGAACGCAGAAATAGAGTCTGACTGACCGACAGACTTTTCTGACTCTTTTGTCGTAGTTACAGTTTGGTGTGCCTTCTAATCTGGTGCGCTCTTCAGTGCAAAAAATATGGCAGATAATTGTTTAAAGCATTGACTGTTGCTTACCACATGCTGACTCTAAAGCTAAGAGCAGAGCATGCTGCTAAAAAGCACACATTATCGAAGAAGAGTTTTTAAACAGAACTCTCGATTTATTGCTGACAATAAGGAAAGGACATCTTTTTTTTGTCTAAGTGTGGGGGCAAAAAGGGCAATTTCTAGACACAAGAAAGAAGACAGTGTGACAATGGAGTGAATCCAGAACAGCAAAAAAAAATCTTTCAGGAATGCCAGAAAGGCAAAACAAAACCAGAAACATATTTCAAAACTAGAATCTAAGACAAGAAGAGCGTCCAAAACACACCAACCTTGAAGACAGGATAAGGACTCCAGGCTAAAGTTACAACTAAATGAAAAACAATGAAAGAAAACCAACAATACACAAAAATCAGCTGACAGAACATGTCATTATACATACACTCATACATGTTTTAGGGTGAGCACTGTCTACTAATATTGAAATCCTAATATGTTGATTTTTTTGCTTCAGTAATCCGTCTTTTGGTGATTTGTTTACGATCTTCCTCTGTCGTCTTTACTTAAGATCCACACGCATTTGATGAGAGCACAACGTCCTACGTCCCTTCCCTTAATTCAGGTTCGTGGCGTTTGGTTTAGACTGATGCATTTTAACAGGACCCAGCGAGCTTTAAAAAAGTAATAATTGATCATGGATTGGAGGATAAACCAACAGGACTTACAGCAACAATCTGAAATGTCTAAAATGTGATAGTGAGCACTTCTCCTTTGCTGAGATAGTCCACCACACCTCACAGGTGTGCCCTATCAAGATGCAGATTTAGACTGTCTGATTATAGCACAGGTGTGCCTCAGACAGGCCACACTAAAAGGCCTCTTTGAAATGTGCTGTTTTGTTTAATTGGGGGTTCTGGGGGTTCAGGAAGCCCATCAGGATCTGGTGTGACCACCATTTGCCTCATGCATTGCAGCACATCTCCTTCACTGAGCCTCTGCAGACAGACAGTAGTGCATGGCCTTTGTCTCATTGTCCTTAAGCTTAACCGGTCTGACCCAAACTAGAACGTCTACATTAATTACAAGGTTGTAGACATTGATGTTCAAAGTACTTTATCAGTGTCAGGCGTGTTTTACCGCTGACGATCACAGGGGAATGAGGTGTTCACCTACCATTAACAAAAAGCAGTGCAGTTATTTTATTAAGGATACTTGAGTAGAAGTATAGCTAGTAAATGAAAAACCTTGTATGTATTGTGTAAAAAGTATACAAACTGAATATTTCTTCAAACTTGAATGGAATATTTTAAATTTACAAAATATAGATAGTATATAAAAAGTAAGCTTCAGTGATATCATATGCTTTTAGTATAAACTATTAGCTGTACTTACTAGTTCTACAGTACTTTTAGTATAGACTGAGTGTACTGGTCATACACTTAAATAGACCAGATTTTAGAGCTGGCATTAGTGAGAAATGGAATTCTGTAACGTGTGTCTCAAACCAGAGACATTCTTTCCATACCTAGATTTTTATAACATCACATCCAAGACTAAATCATATTTGATACATTTGAATGAGAACTGATCAGGCACAGCAGCTGGTATTAGAGCTCAGCTTTCGATACAGTTGACCACAACATCTTGCTGCACCGACTACAGTATGAACTGGCACTGTCGGGGACTGCTTTATCATGGTTTTCTTCATATCCAACCAACAACACTTTTGCTATGTTTGTTATTAATATTGTACTCCCCTGGTCTATGGTGTACCACAAGGCTCAGATCTTGGCCTAATTTTGTTTCTGCTTTACATTCACCCCCTTGGCCACATTATAAACAGCTTCAAAAATGTCTCATGCCATTTATATACAGATGATATTCAACTTTACTGTTCATTTAGTGAGTCAGAGTCATACAAGATTGCACAACTTTTGAATTATGAGTCTTTGATTCAACACTGGGTTTCCAACAATTTTCTTTAACTAAAGCAACAGAAAACCAAAAATCTGATTTTCACCCCAATAAAAACCTTCTTTTTTTAATGCCCCACCTCCCAACCACATCTCAGAAACCCCGTTTTTTCTTTGACCCAGTCTGTGTCCCCGGACAACCGGTTCAAGACATGTGGTTAAAAATGATTTCTTTCATCCTTGATCCATCTCCAAGCTGAGGTCTAAATCTGATCTAGAGTTAGTCATCCATGCTTTTATCTGTCTTAATGAATCAACAGCAGCAAGGCTTTTAACAGGAACCAGCAGAAGGGCACACATCACACAGTTTGATTCCAACTCCATTGGCTGCTGCTCAAATTCCAAATTGATTTAAAAATCTTAGTTTGAACTTTTAATGCTCTAAAAGGGCAGGCTTCCAATTACATTTCTGATCTGTTGGCACTCACACCTCCAACCAATCTCTTCGTTCCTCGGATCAAAACCTTCTTAAAGTCCAAATTTGAAACCCGTGGAGACCTGTCCTTTCTCGCTGTGGCCCCGAGACTCTGGAACGCCGTGCCATTAACCCTCCGTGTGGCTGAATCTGTTGATTCTTTTAAAAAGCTTCTGAAGACATTTTTATTCAGACGGGTTTTTAGCTAACTTTTGCTTGTTGATTACCTTTTACTTGTTTTTACCTTTATTGCATCTTACCTGTGATGTTTTATTACATGTTATTTATCTACGGCCTTTTAATCATGTCTTGTTAAGCACTTGTGGTTTTTACTTGTGAAACATACTATATAAATACATTTTGTCTTCATCTGGGATGTGGTTTGAGAATCAGTCGGGATGAGGTTCAGGTCAGAAAAGCTCGAGTTTCTTTCTTTGACCTTTGAGTACAGAAATAGCTCCTTCCTGTCTATTTTTAAAAAAATCTAGTTTACAAAGGAAATCAGATATAAAAGTGACTTCTGATCAGGAGGGTTGGATGCACTTATCACTATGACAATTCAAAATATACAGTTGATTTATTTTTAGAAGCAGAATGACAGAACAAAGTCTCTGAACATGTGTGAGAATAGATGATGTTCCATTTAGGGCAGCAATCATGTTTTCAAAAAACAGTGAAACTTAAAATAGCAACGGTTTCATCAACAAAAGATTTTTCAAACAAAAGAGCTGTTGACCAAAAATGAAAAATATGTCTAAAATAGAAAAAAGGACTGAGAATCTTCACTAAATCGACTGAAATGCAGTAACATATACTTAAAAGAAAAAGGAATATTTATGAAAATCGATAAAACTAGAACGTTTAAACCTGTTTCATATGCCTGATGTTGGATGAAAAAACCAGACAGAACTTTGACTGTCCCACTCATCTTGCTTCCTCTGTTTGCCTGCTCTTAGAGAGCTGCAGTCTGTAAGCTGGTAAATAGGTTCATAAAAACCATCTCAACATCAGTTCTTTGCTGCTCTGAGGATAAATGAGGTGACTGCAGCGCTTCTGTGGAAAATTTAATAATAGAGCAATAAAGAGCAAAGAGTGCATATCCGAGTGAAAGTAGGAGCACGGCTGCGTTCCTGCTTCCTCCCTGAACCAGCTTGCAGCCACAGTTGAGGTGTTCCTCACAAACCCATCTCCTGATCCTCAGAAACAGTCTGAAAATGACCGCATGAGGCTGCTTTTGATGTGTTTTCTTAAATGTTAGAGTTGTAGACTGAGCTCAGGTCACCTTTCGACTTATCCCGTCAGGGGTCGGCACAGCGAATCAGCTTTCCCTGCTTTGCACAGGTGGTGTCTGTGTCTGTTGGAGAGTTTTTCCACCCTTCCTGACAGGGGGACTCTGTTAGGCAGCAGCGTCAAGGGTCTTGCCTAAGGACCCACGCTGGATGAAACTCAGTGCACGCCTGGAATCAAACCCAGGTTGTCGTTTTTTTCTCAAATCACTACCACAAATAACCACTAGGAGGCTTTTTATAAAAAGTTGCACATGCTTATGACGTACAGATATCATACGTTGTCCTTATGCCACACTCTAGTCATTAGTACTAGCTCCTTAGGGACCACCTGCAAATGCTGCACGCTCAGAGTGTGCACGTGGCATGTACAGTAAGTGCCTGTAGGACGCTCACACAGGGTTGCCTAGTTTCCTAAACTGTAACAGTCAGGAAGCACACACTTTTCACATGAACAGCACTAACATGCACCTGTATTTGATGGGATTAACTAGTGAAAAATCAGTACAACACGCCTGCGTCTCACCTACTTCACTCTCATTTACCCTCACGTTGCATACATGTTCATTATGAGCTGTCGCTCACAGCATGCTTTTAGAAATAAATGTGCATGAACATTTTCACCTCATAGGTTCACTAAGCGGTCCATAATCCTGATATTACCGGTGGGATACCTATGTGCTACAACTGGTATATCTACTTTTTGCCTGCAAACAGCCCATATTCACCCTAATGACTTTTTCACATCTTTTGAGTCAAAACAAGTATGTTCTTACATAATAAACTAATGAGCAAACAGCCTCAAAGACATCAGTTTGAGCTTTATCATCATTTAGTATCAAAACATTTATTTAAATAGCTCTCTTATAATCACAAATAGGAAAAGAAAAGATGTAGAAACTATAATAGACATTTGAAAACGAGGTCAGACTTTATTCCTTTTGGTAAGTGGCCTATGCGACCACTTAAAGTCCCCAGGTTTGGAGGTGAGACACTGGATATTGTCCTAACTCCTGACTTTTTGACCATTTGTGTCAGGACGTTTCTGAGATGAACTCTTCCTCTGCAGGATCATGTTTACCGAGTTTAAAGTCCCACTCCAGTCATCTTTTGATCTGTTGTATTCACATTGATCTTTTAATTATGCTTTAATTATGCTTTTAATTATGCTTATCCTGTTTTAGCCAATATATGAAAAAAAGAATACCTTATGTTGTTTTCCTGAACATAGTTTCTGCAGAGCGGCACTAGTACATTAGAAATCCCCACTGAGCTGTGTACAAAGAGCTTGAGGCTTGCCCAGCACATGTTCTACATCATAAATATGCTCTGTTTCAAATGGTGTTTTTCATCTGCTCCTGATTCACAGCTTTCTAAGTCAAGACATGCTCAGACACGGAATTTCAACCTTAATTACTGTTAGATATGTCCTCCATCATGAGAAAAATGTCACAAAAACATGTTAAAAACTTTGATCAGTGTAGATCTTTAAAAAGAATTTAGGAGTGTTGGTACAAAGTATGAGGCGCCACTGGAACAGACATAAACTAAAGACATGGTCTGACATCTATCACTCACAAGGTGAGGGCTATTTTTTGTGACAACATAAACAGATGGCTCCGACCATTGCAGCACGTATAAGCCAGCTGATCAGCATGAATCTGCACATTATAACAAATACTAATGCCTTTGCAGAAGGGCTCAAAGGGCTTTAAGGCACGTTGTCTTCTAGCTCAGAGCACAGTAGAATCACAGAAGTGGAATGGTCACAAAAAAAGTTCAAGGTAAAAATGTGACTATTAAAAAAACAGTAATATTAGGTTTATAACCATGAACAGTTTCAGATCAACTTGATCCCAACCAAAAGCACTGTTTGTGTTATAACCTGATTTTGAGTATTATTTTCCAAAATATTCCAATGAGCAGAAAAAAATGCATTCTATTAGTTGCCTTTGGTTGTGTCAGTTTCTACAAACTAAAGACTTGTGTGTAAAGTTGACGGGGTAAGCAATGCCATAGCTAAACATTGATTTAGTGTTTTAGTTTGCTTGTTTAACATGCAATGCAGTTGACAAAATCCCATGCGATTGACTTTGTGCACACTGTCGAGATTACACTCAATGTTATGCACGCAAACTTGTCATAATCTAGCCTGTCATTTAGTTTAGTTCTTGAGTTTGTTGCACCACATCTACTGATGAGACAGGAAAAGATCAGCATCCAGCCAAGCATTCCAAATTACCCAATGGTGATCTGAGTACAAAAGTTCAAATTTTACGTTAATAAAGCTGTAAATTTATGGGAAAAAGCCATTATTTTACAAAAATAATAATATTATAAATGAAAAAATTACGAAGACAAACTTATAGAACTACGAGGAAGAGAGTCAATGCAATGAAGTATTAGGCCCTCCATAAAAATAAAGTTGTAAGATTATGAAAAAAGATAAGATAAGATAAGATAAGATAAGATAAGATAAGATAAGATAAGATAAGATAAGATAAGATAAGATAAGATAAGATAAAGATAAAGATAAAGATACTTTATTGATCCCAGCTTGGGAAATTTGAATGTTGCAGCAGCAGTGTAGAGAAGCAATACGACAATAACATATTTAGGGAAAAAAAAATAGTCAACATCAGAGAGTTTATCTGTGGCACAAGGATGAAGAATTATATCATCTAATAGAATGAGGCAGGAATGATCTTCTGTAGCGTGTGGTAGCGAAGTTGCCTTAGCCTCAGTGAAAAAGCGCTCCGCTGACTCAAGTACAGGATGGAGAGGATGCTGAGTATTGTTCATGATGGATACTAGTTTATTCAAAGTCCTCCTCTCCATCACTGCATAAAAAGCTATAATTTTATGGGAATAGAAATGTAAAATTATTAGAAAGAGAAGTTATCTCGCTATAAAAAGCTGCAAAAAGTATGAGAAATAAAAGTAGTACTTTCACGAGAATAAATCTGTTAAAAAAAAAAAAGGCTCTCGTAGAGAGAATGAACTGTTGTAGAGTTCATTCTATGAGAATGAACCCAGAATATGAGTAAAAGAGTCAATGCAATTAAGTATTAGGGTCTCCAAAAAATAAAGTTGTAAATATATGAAAGAAGTTGTAATTTTACAAGAGCAGAGTTGAATAAAAAGTTGTGACGAAGAGACAGAGGATCCATTTGGATCCATGTGCAACTGGTTTAATAGACAGATCAGACAGACAAGGGCAAGGAAGGACAAAAATCAAAAACCAGGAAGGAGTCAAAGTACACAGAGAGAGGCAGGCGAGAGTTAAGACAAGCAAGGGTCAGGATACACGGAGAAATATCAGTAGACACGCTCAGAATGAACGCTACAGCAAAACAAGACTTCACACCAGACAGGAGCCCAGCGTCTGCCTAAACACTGTCTGTGGTGATTGTGATGATGAGGAACAGCTGGTGAGTCCTGGGAACTGAGTGCAGAGACTGATGGGAGTTGGAGTGCGGAAGAGGCTCAGGAAAAGTCAGTACTCAGGAGATGGCTCCCTCTGGTGGTCATAGATGGAAACGGAAGCTCGAGACCTGACAAAAGTTGTAATTTTACAAGAATTAACTCGAACATTTATGAGAAAAAATTTTACAAAAATGAACTCAGAATTAAGAGTTAGTTAGTTGTGAAACCAGTGTGTTCCGTCTCTTATACTGAAACTCGATATTAGTTCTTTTTGTTCTTAATAAACTGACTTTTGCCTCATAAATGTATGACTTTAATCTTGTAAATTCTCAACTTATATCTTATTAAAATATAACTTTCATTGACTCTTACTTATAATTCCATACGTTTATCCTCTTAACATTTAGACTTTTTTGTCATGACTCTACAACTTTTTTCCCAGAACTTTACAAATGTATTCTCGTTAAAATCATGACTCTTTTTTTATAGTGTTAGTTAGTGTTAGTTATGACTTTATTCTTGTAGAATTTCTTAGTGGCTGGATGGTTCTGTTGGCTGACATGGTTTGCTTCCTAGGGGGCGCAACAAGCTGAGTACAGTCTTGGTCCCTCTTGGTCCACTCTTGATGCTACTGGCCACTGGCCACCACTGGGTTTGACAATTCAGCCACAGGATGGCTTAAGTCTGGGTCTCCCTGTGTGTCAGGAAGGGCATGCAGTGTAAAATGTCTGTCAAACCAAACCTGTGAATCAAGAAGAGCTGATCTGCTATGGCGACCCCTGACGAGATATGCAGGAAGGTACATAATATTCTTGAAAATGTATTAAGTTATTTTTATGGGCTGGCCGGTGGCGCAGTGGTCACTGCTCTTATCTCACAGCAAGAAGACCCCTGGTTTAAGTCCCAGCTTGGAGATCTGAACCAGAATCACCAATGGGGGACGTTTCTGTGTGGAGTGTGCATGTTCTTCCTGTGTATGCGTGCGTCTTCTCCGGGGACTCCGGCTTCCTCCCACCGTCTAAAAACATGCTTCATAGGTTCATAGGTCACTCTAAATTGTCCCTAGGTGTGGATGCGAGTGTGTCTGGGTATGTGATGGGTGTGGCCTTCAACCCTAGCGATCTGTCTAGGGTGTATACTCCGCCTTCACCCACAAGTGGCCGGGTTAGGCTCCAGCAGCACCGGAATCCCGAAAGGGACAAACAGGTTTAGAAAATGGATGGAAGTTTTCTTTTATGGTGGGTGGATGTAACAGTGCATGGTAATGACATACATGTATCCATTTTTGGAGCATTTCTGCTGCTCTGTGTGGTCAGTTTGGCTTTGGCTGACTGTCCTGTCAGTTTATTTAACAGACGACTCACATGGATTCTCCTGTAAATCCAGCATAACGAGCAGAGCAGCAGTTTTGTTCTCATGTTTTCCTGTTTCACACTGGCTGATGCAGAAGACATGAGTTAGAAGAGGATTTGTCACAACAAACTGTTGAACTGATCTCATCAGCATCTGAAAGCTGAATGGAAATTGAGTCTGTTTTTGAGCCACACAAAGCTCAAGTGTTATCAACGTTTTCAGCGGCTGACTTTGATATATTTAGTATTTTCTATCACTAAACAGGTTGTTGTTGCTATGACAACACCATGTTAAAATGTCAGAGGAATGCTTGAAGACTTTGTCAGTGTTGGTGTGATGATGCACACTTCTGTCACAAAGAGAGGGAGATTCATTCAAACTTTTCTTTTAATGATGAAGAATCCTTGCTTAACGTTGAGGCCTCACAATAAAGAGGCTGTTGTTGGATTAGTTTCCACTCATTTTCACATTTGCTCTGCTTCTCTGTCTCTGGGTCTGACATCTCAGGGGAAATTAAGGCACAAGAAACCGCCTGTGTTCTGGGGCTTCAGATGAATAAGAGTCGAGAAGCTTCTTGTGCTTTTAAAAGACGAGAAGGCGCTACCAACCAAGCCAGGGCGTCTTTATTAACACATTTGAAAGAGAATTCTCCCTTACAGATGAAGTAACTAACTCCATTTCTGTCAGATGCTTGCTTCAGTTCCATTTGAAACCATGTTACTTTATGCACACCATGAGGGAAGACTGAGGTTTCAGATTTTAAATTATGGGTAGTCCTCCTAGATATGGGAATATTTCTTCTTTTACTTTGCTTTTAGAAAGAAATAAAATGCAAATTACTGTAGAAGAAAGATGGGCAGAGAAAGATGTCAAAGACCTGAATTAAAACAGTAGGATAGAATGACCAAGATTAGCATATGTGCCTCTAATCTGTGGATCCAGAAAGAACTGCCTAATGTACCCTAAAACACTCGGTCAAACTACACTCCTGAGCGTTCGTTGAGTTGCTTTGTCTCTGGTTGGGAGTGGATATTCTCATTTCATGGCAGATTGGTGTGAGATTGCTTTTAGTGTGCTCGTTTTTGATCAGCCTTAGATGTCAGACAGTTTTCAGAGAAAAGTCTCCTCTATTCTATGTGAAACCACTTTAAATGTTCTGATCTGCTATCTTTAGTTCTATTACAAAAGCCACAATACATGTGTTTGCTTACATAACCTGCCCTTCATCAGTGGAAGCTCTGAAGATACCTTATCAGACTGTTTTAACCACAATCCACATGAAATAATAAATGCAGCTTCCTAGCATGTATTACAATGTTACACCAGGGTTGAGTTGACAATCATCTGCAGGAGAAAACTGAACTTCATTAGAGATGCAGATCTGTCTGTCTCGTGGGTCTCCATGTTTTGGTTATCTTTGTTTGTTGTGTTTGTAGTTTACTTATTAAGTTCTTAAGTATTCATGACATGCAAATGCAGTTGGATCTTCCAGAGAACAATTTTTTAGACAAAAAGTGTAAATGTGAATCTAATAAACAACAGAGACAACATGAAAAGGTAAACAGATTATGGTCTGACACCAAAAACTAGTGCTGTCATGTGATTAGTTAATCATGACCTGTAATTAATTCATTATTCTAATCAATCATTGTTTTTGTATAACCCAATAATTGTTGTTGATAACACACTTCCAACCTTTACTTTTACACGAGAGCCTTGCAGGTCCAATGCTCTCATTTACAACATCCAAAATCAGTAAGAACACATTTCTGAGCGATCCAAAATATATTGACCACAAACGTCTTAGTAATACCACAGAACATGTGTGTTAACATTCCTTATTGCACAGTTTATCACACCAGCGCAGCAGACAGTGGAAAAGACACGAGTGATTCTATACATTTCTTTAACTTGTTTGGTCAAGTTAATCATTCTGAAGACTGGAATAAAGCAGAAGAGGAAGCAGGAGGAGAATATCAGAAGGAGATGAAACATGAGGAGGTGACACCAGAGGAATTGAACAATTCAGATTTTCTTCCTTTGAAATAAACTTTTGCTTCATCATGTGGACAAAAAGAAGACGATGAACTTTCTCTCTGAAATGATGCTTTGTTTACCTTATGAGGATATTTAGAGACTAAGTAGAGAGGTTAGTGCAGTTGCAGTAGCTGTTACCATGACAACACACTGCATCACATTTTAAATAGTGCATTTTTGTAAAACACAATTTACACTGAAAAAATAACACGATTAACATACTAAAAAAAATCTTTGTAAGTGACCATAGTATAAGCAGAATAATCCCCTTTGAGGTCTCTATTATCAGAAATTAATGGACTTTGAGGAAGCAACTGTCTGATGCAAAAATAAAAATGACGCAATAAAAATCTGTCAATACAAATTTGACACTTTGAACAACCAGCTCTGAGTTAACTGACAGAACTATAATGAGTCCAAACAGAAACCTGGTGTGAACTCATGACTCAGGGAAGCCAAACTGCTTTACACAAGCATAAAAGAAACCAAGATAAAAAGAACTAAACGTGAAATAAACCAACACCAACACACATTCCTCCCCACTAGGAATGAAGTGAAAAAGCAGAAGACTTCCCCACTGATGTGGATCATACGAACAGAAGAAGATGGGTTTGAACAGGAATTGAAGGCCAATTATGACACCAAGCATAGATAAGTATGAAGATTTTGGTCCCTTTTGAGTCAAAGAGGCTGAGAAATCAAACGGGTGATAAGTTAGTGAGTTAGTGGAACAGAGTAACAATAGGGACTTAATTAGAATCAAATATACAGAGTTATAGAGGACAGACGGAGAGACAAAGTGAATCAATTTAAGAGGAGTAAAAAGGAATCAAAGTGTGATTAAAATGGATTTGAGAGTTTTGTAAATAAATAGATGTGGAAAAAGAGAAGTGATGAAGGGAACATGGAGAATATCTGATGGCGACGGTGCTGAGGCAGGTGATGGTGCACTAACCCCCTGTGGAGACGTGCTAATTAAGCTGCAGATAGTCATGCATTACAAACATGACAGCTCGAGAAAAGGATTACAGGAGGGCTTTAACCCACCTGTGGAGGAGCTCAATAACTGCTAGGATCTTAATGACTAAGCATGTCATTTAAGGTGATTTCAACATTTCAGTTGTTAAGATCGTGAGTAAAAGGCATGATGGGAAATCGCTAACAGACAAAATCAGAGACGAGTGCATAAAGTGGAAGTAATGGTACAAGGTGAGAAATTAAAATTCAGAAGTCAAATGAATGTGAAATAAACACAATTCTTTTAGTTGGTTGAGCAATTAAAAATCCTGCGGGGGGGTTAGGGTATACAAGAATAACAGCCCCAAAAGCATGATGTTTCCTTCCCAATGCTTATGGCAGCATTCTCTCTCCTCCAAACCCAAGTAGAGTTTTTACCAATAAATTCGCTCTTATTCCATCTATTTTGGTGTCAAAGCTGATATGAAGAGTCAGTTGATTCCTGTTAACCGCGGGAACAGTCGAGGGGTTACGGTAATAATGTGTGTGTCAGAGTGTGTGATATTGAGATGTTGCCAGTGTCATCTCCAGAGTTAAAAGACAAAGCAGGGGGGTTACCTGGTGGATTCCCGTCCCCAGTGGTGCAGTGTGTTACTGATGGCAGCCTTTGTTACTTTGGGCACAGCTCTCTGCAGGTCATTACTAGCTCTCTCTGTATGTGGTTCTGAGATCTCCCACTGTTGTTGTCTTCATTTTGACCCCTCAAAGTAAGAGTTTGCAGAGCCCCAGACGGAGAGGCATTATCAGAGGACTTGGATGTTTTCTGTATTCTATTTTGTTCCCTCAGTCAATTTCTTTACCTGAACCTGATTACATGTCACAGATTCAGTCTTCTCAGTCTACATCAGGTCTGCAATTGTGTCTAGATGGCAGTGCAAAGCCACTTTTCTCTGTGTCAGAATCAGCTGGAATTATGTTTATGGTGTTAATGGTTGAAGAGTTCCGATAGTCTAAAGAACATGTTCTAATTGCTGTCACCGCCAACACTTCAGTGTTAAAGGGTCAAGAGAGGTTCAGATAGGTTAAGTGGAGGTATGATGTACAAACGTGAGTAAAGGTTTGGCTGAACAATGACACACGTGTGGATTAAAAAAGGTGGCAGAAAACTGGTTGGGTCAAAGGTTTGATAAAATGATGGAGGGAGGGGTTATACATATGATTGGGAGGTGAAACAACTGGCAGTAGATGATGAGAAATGGTGTATGCTTATGCAACCTTAGAAAGAACAAAGTGCTTTACAGTCGTAGTCCCATTCACGCACACTCACTGATGGGGCTACCTGGAACTACCAGGCGACAAATGGGGTCTTGCCCAAAGGCACATGGGCCAAACAGTTTAGATTATTGAGGCAATATACTTGCAGCCCTGCTAGAACCTCTAACATACCCTGGTGGCTTGATTCAAGGAGCTGCTGCTGCACAGACTGAAGCCTGCTCTATCCTGATGTTTGAGAAGCTATTAGCAGATCTAGCAGGTGTGGGTGGGGCCCAGTCTTACCCAACATCTCAATGCAAAAGGATTTTGTTAGACACTGAAATGCAAATAATCCGATGCAAAAGAGAGATCTGAAAAAAGACAAAGAGACTGAACAAATCAAAGGAGTCGAGGGTTGAACACCAAAACAGTGTTGGAGGGCGAAACGGCATGTTTCCACGTTTGAGATTGCTGTATAGAAATGTTCGCTCATGCTCAGTTCGCTCATGTGCAGTGCACTCTGTTGGACGTTATCGTGTTGGCCTAAACATAGAAAACGTCACACATCTCAGTTTCAAAAAGGCTTTTGGAGTCCAGCTCCAGTCCTCTCTTGTAGCTGAGTATGAGCGGAACAACAGTAACTATTTGTATTTGTTTTTATTATTTCGGTTGGACTGAGTTGAATGAGGCATTGAATGAACGATAGCATCCACATGCACCAACTTGTGAGGTGTGAACCTGTCAGTCAACAAAAATACTGTCAGTAGATATTCTGTGTTTACTGTTCTTTCTGAAGGTCAGATGATCTCAATGAGAATCTTCTTGATGGGTTTGACTTCCTTCAAACACTAAAAACAGCAGCATATTCCTTAAAAGTTTAGGCATCCTCATTCAAACCTCATTCTTCACAAATGTCCTCTAGGAAGTTCTCCCAGGTTCCTGTCCTGCAGTGAGATTGACAGTAAAAGATGACAGTATTTTTGTTGACTGACAACAAGCTGACTGTAAAGAGCAGCAGAAAATAACAGCAGTTTGAGCAGGAAGCCCACAAAAACAGTTCTGTCAAGTTAGCAAGATATCTACAGACCTGGACTTCCAGGCTCAGTCACTCTTTTAATAAATCTGTAAATCTTTACAGCAATAAAATGTAATGATATGCAGACTTCTTCTAGAACATTTATTTGAATAGTGTCAGGGTTCAGCCGACAGGCTCCTCCTCCGACCACCAGAGGGAGCTCTCTCCAGAATACTGATCCCTCACGTCTCCACCAGCTGGCTCTCATCACCCATTAGTCTTACCATGTTTAAATGCCTGCCATGCCCTCTCTCATTGCGAAGTATTGTTTTCCTTGCATCCAATCCTGAGTGTTCATTTATATTCTGTCTTTTCTCCTCGCCTTTGTATTTTTGACCCTCGCTTGGACTCTGACTACGCCCACGTCTTACTCTACTTCATTAAAATGTCCGCATATGGATCCAAACGCCTCAGCCTCCTCATTACAAATAGTAAGCTTGACATATAAAGCACTGATCAATATAAATAAATATCTTGTACCTGCTCGGGATGGAACAGCCAATTCTGATTGAGTCTGAGACGACGAGGTTGAACCCGATTTGGGATCACATGATCGTATCGGGACGTCCTTAACTGAAATCTGAAGCAAACATTTGCCTTTAGATTGAAAATATGCACCAGGCACCAAACTACTACAGTTAGTTCTGTTTTGTTTCATCCTGCACTATGTCAGCTAGTCTGCTCAGTAGCGCCCCCTCTGGACCGTGAAGGGCCTAACAGACAAACATAAATACAAGCTGCACAGCAGATCCTGTGATCAGATTTGGTTTCTCTGTAATTACAGAGAACAAAAGCGTTGTTGGTGGAGTTGGGGAGCTGTGCTCACGTTCCTGCAGGAGATGTAACCTGTTACCTTTGCATGAAGCTCAGTTTTCTCTGAGGTTGTCTGCGCTGCTCTGTTCTGCTCACGTCATGGGCCAGACAATGCTTCTGAGCGTGCAGAGTCACTGACATTTATCACATCAAGGATATCGAGCCAAAAATAAACCAGCATACTTTTCCTGCATTTGTCCTCCTCCTCCTGATAAAGAACTACTCTTTGTTTCACAGAAAAAAAGGTCACGCATTTATTAGCTGCCACGTTTTCTCCGTGTGATTTGTAGCTCGTGTTTCTTTTTTATATGAATACTTCCAAGAGAGTAAACGGAAGCGTCGTCTTTCATTTTCTCTTTTTGGCAGCAGGAATCAGATATGATAAACGTCCAAGACAGGAGAATATGACAAAATACAGCACACAGGAAAGCTGGAGAGACTCTGGGCCCTCAGCTGGACCCCTGTCCCTGCCCGCTCCTCCTGACAAACATGTCCCCATTAAATCATTTTTTCCAGTCAGTGTTTCGCCGGCAGTTTGCAGCTGAGCCGGGCTGTAGGAGCGCCATCAGAGCAGCTATTTGTCATGAGGAACATAGAGGACTCGCTGTCAGATCAGTTAAACAGCTGGGATGTAATTATTCTAATGTCTCCACAAATGGAATATTAAAAACAGCCTGATGCATCTTGGCATCAGCAGAGTGTTTGGATCACACTGACGCTTCTGATAACCTCTGTTTTATTCTCAATCTTGATCCTAATGGAGTCTCTGTTAAATTTTTAATTCCTCTCTTCAATCTTACAGATTTTTCTTTCAATATCTGTTAAAAATGTGTGTGACCTTCATTGATTTGTTCCCCTGCAATCTTGTTAGACGGGTCTTTCGACCTCTAATGAGACCAAATGAGATTTGTGATGCCCGCCTTCGATAACAGGGGGGAGCGAGGCAGGAGAACTCTCAGACCTCATCTTTCTGATGCCTCCGCCTGCTCCCCTGCGTCTGTTTACTTGACACTTTGTGCTGACAAACCCAGGAGTCTGAACGAGGGTCAGAGTTTGTTTAGAGTCTGAGCAGAGAGGGGACGCCGCCGGTAATGCAGCCGTCATTGTGGGTGGGAATGACATACTGAGGGTGGCAGATTTGAAGGTGCAGGTGCACAGCCTACACGCCTCATACCAAAGAGCAATTACCAGGTGGCATAAATTTAAGCCACCCTGATGCTCTCACACCCATGGTTTTGTGAAAATGTTTTTCTACCTCAGGATGTCCTGCATCACTGATACCAGAGGAATTATCCAAGAAAACTCCAGGTTTCCTACATTCACAGCAGAAGAAACCCTTCTGCAGCATAGAGAAGGCTCAACGTGTTCCACCATCCACCTGCCTTTTATTAATAAATCTAGAACTTGAAGCCTAAAGGTTGGGACGTTTTTAGATTTAAGTTGAAGGAAAGAAAAAAAAATCCAAAGCTTCCGATTCAAATGAGTAAGAGATCAGTAAAACATTTCCACCTAGTTCCACCAGGATTCTATTGTTTTTTTTAAATGTATTTATGTATCTTTAAAAAAAGGAATTTCTTTCATGTTCCATGAAATTTGCACTGCATGGTTTGTATTTTGTTCAATCGTTTTTCAGTGAAGGATGGCCTGAACGTCCAAGAATCACAGGTATCTTCTCCTTATTCCCTGATGCACAGAGATTTCTCCAGCATGTCTGAATCTATAGATGATGAGCTGCTCTGTAGAACTTTTTCATTCCATCATCAAGTCTCCTGATCTGATTCATTCCAACCTTGCTCCCTGATCACTTTAGCTGTAGCTGACCAGTCATCTTGAAAAACCTCCTGATCTCTCAAGGCCTTTTAACCCTATATAAGCACTGCTATCATATATGATACAAGCAGGACCCCCTACCCCCTTAGCATGATCTGAACTTTCATTAAAAACCCATTGTATATAACATGGTCCATGTTCTCTGCCCTGTAGTTCATCATGATTCCACTAGGGGCAGTAGAAATACCTTTTAAAAATGGCTGTTTCCATGAAATGTCACTTTTAGTGGCATAAGTTTTGCTAATTTTCTAAGCTTTGTGGTGAGGATAGCTCATCTATTGTCATTTATTTTAATGGCTACTTGCTGTATTCAAAGAATGCACAAATTGTTGATAATTTGTTTATTATAGATAATACTTTGACACCAAGTTAAGATGTGGGGATCAAATTTGGGACGGTGGGTATAAAAAGGGGCTTTCTTTCTTGATCACTGACGTCAAGATTTTTTAAACTAACGTTGTAAAAAAACTTACTAAATCATCCTACACATCATAATAATACACAATTCACATGCGAATTCTGCAGCGTGAACTGAGTGGCCGGCGCAGCGCGAAAGCCTGAAAACAGAGCAAATTGCGCGGCCAGAGTTTAGGCAACAACTCTGGGCAGGTGGTTGTGTCTCCTCAACCAATCAACTTCAGGCACGTTACGTTTTCAGCAACAGCAAGGGAGAAAACATCCAATATGGTGGACGGATCCGTAGTTCTCTGAACTGAACTTCCATTCATTTTCTTAACCAGCTGTTTCCCTTTCTGGGCAGCGGGGTTTCTGGAATACTTCTCTAGAAAAACCTAGAAGTTTTTAAGGAGAGGCTGAAGACACACCTTTTTAATCAGGCTTTTAATGAGTTTTGCAATTATTTAGTTTAATCTTTCTTTGTATTTACTTGAATCATTTAATAGTTAATTCAAATACACAATTATACATGAGATAGTACATTTTCTGTTTTCTCTGTGTGTATTTGGTTTTGCAACACTTTAATGGGTATTGTATTTGCTTTTAAGTAAAGCGCTTTGTGTTTTAGCAGAATGAGAGATGCTATACAAATAAATAAAGTTTGAATTGTTCAAATGGATTCATGAATTAGTGGGAAGGTTTCTTTAAAGATCTTAGTGGATATTGGGTCAAAGAGAAAAATCAAGGTTTTGGAGGATGTAATAACTGATGTTATTTCTGTTTGATGCCTGCTCTGGGCTGATAGTAGGGATACCTTTGTTCAGCTTACGTCTAACATTGAAGATTTTATCATCAAAAAATGTAAGAAATTCTTCAGAGCTGAGAGTAGCAGAATATGTGGTTCTACTGACCTGTGACTGCTGGTCACAACTAATTCTAGCTTGGGGTTTTGAGGGGCTGTAAGCTAGGAGAGAGTGTGTAAACAGATGGATAATGGAACATGGGGGCAGACTTACTCCACGCCAACGGTCCCGTCCAAACTCAGAGGTGACATTTTTAATGAAATCCTGCTGCTCTGCAGAAACTGTCTGAAAAAACGACACAGGTTTTAGTATTTAGTATTTTAATTAAAAATAGCATGACCCTGATTAAAAGACCACTGAAAACGATTTTAAACTAGATCAAGAGACGGTCGGAGTGGGACTTAAGTATTTACCAAAGGTCTATATGTTTGTCTTGCAAATGTTGATCAGTTTGATGAACTGCTTGTCAGCAGTGATGTTTTGCTCTGGTTTAAACTGGGAAGGAGCCAAACTGAATGCTGGTTTGACTGGAAGGGCTCAGAACCAGAGGAGATGCCTGTGTGAAGGATTTCCTGATGGCCCGTCCTTTAAGTTTCTTCAGACTGCTGCAGCCTCGATTCACTCGGCAGTTACTTCACGCAGTTTGTGCCACTCTCTGCTGATTGTTGGCTGTGCTTTTTTCTGTCCAGTCTCTGTGTGTCGGTGACAAGTCTTGCGTGAAGGAGATCTGTGTTGAAAGATCATCCAGACAAGATAATGGCTGGTGTAGTACGATGTAGGCAAACACACATTTTGATGGGAGCACATTTGGATTCCTGTCATGCTTCTAGTCACTGTCCTTGTGTCCTTAATATAGTGGGAGCAGACTCCTACACTTCCACAGCAGGGTGCAGTGAGAGCTGTCTGTTCTGCTGAGTGAAGAACTCCCTTCACATCTCCTGTCAACAAGTGGTTTATTTATATTCATTCCCCATCACACATGAACTGTGAGGAGTCTGAAAAACACACAAGAGCTTAATACACTTTCCCTTTTGCTAAAGTGCCTTTCTCTAAACTCAATTGGTTGAACTCTTTTTCTCAAAGATATTTCTTTGTTGTAAACCAAAAACACAATTTGCAGTTAAGGCACAATTAGCAAAACTCTGAGTTTCCTTTTTGCAGAACACATGACACGTTCTTACTTTCAAAACTCAAAAAGTGAACACAAAGAGGCCAAATTCAACTCTGCTACCACAACACAACACACAACTGATCAAAGCTGAAGACACTTGGTGCAAATCAGCTGCAGTAAAGATCAAGACAGTTCTAGAACAACGGGGCGGCGTTTTCAAGATGGATAACAGAACAAAGCAAGTCAGATCAGAACCAGACCCAGAACCCAGACCTAAACCTGGACCCAGACAAAGACCTTCTCTTCCCTTAAGATGTAGCCGCACCTCTCAGTGGGTGGAGGGCACCACCTTCATGGGGCAAACAGCCGGATGAGTGCATATGACCCATTCACAGAAAAGCAGAGAAGTATCTGCAAACAAAATCCATTTCAGGACTAGTTTGGATCTTTTCCTGTCGTTATTTATTTTCTTTGTATTATTCAGTTCCTGTTTTTCTGATGAGTGATGGGATTTATTTTTATTTTTTTTAAAGCTGTGCATTATTTTTGACTTAACAAATTAAAGACTATCAGGGGAGGTAATATCATTTTAATGGTGCTGCAGTGTAATAAAACACGCTTCTTATTTAAAAATGGAATAATTACCAGACGCAACAAAATGTACCTGCTTTCTTCTTCACAGCATTTCAGGTTTGAGACATTTTTATGATTTTTATGAGATTTAAAAACTAATTTTTCAGCAGAAAGAACAGTTGATCGTTCTATTCCTGTTCTTCATGACAGAATGTGCCATCCTGCCGTCCTGCACACATTCCTGACGTTTGCATCTATTTGGAAGTAAGAAGTGAGTCATTTCTTACTGAAGAGATGCCTCCACTGAAAAAGCAACACCAGTCATCCATTGTATGGAACTATCATACTGTATAAATACTGCACCTTGAATTTTCAGGAGTTTGATGTTTTAACTTCAATTTGCTCTCAAAGACAGGGATGTGTTATCTATGGAGCTTACACTGTAAAAACAGAATCTAAAGAAAGTAAAGAGATTCTTGTTTCAAGGAAAACTGGCCAACTTTTGCAAGCAAAATAATGCTCTCAATTAAGTTTTTCAACAGTAAAATAACATTTGTTTGACAAAACATGTCTGAGTGACTAGAATAAAAAACTTTTAGTAAGACCACCTCATTGGCAGGTTTTTTTCTTTCTTATTTATAGGAAAATACGCCGATGGAGTAAAATCTTTTGACATATTGAGGCCTGGTTTTGCAGTGCAGTTCTTGTGCTGGTGTGGGCACACAGGGTTCAGGTTCAGAAACATTACAGTAGCAAACCCAGACACCCAGTCACGTCAGATTTTGTTTTTTTTTTTTTGTTTAATTAAGCTCTGAAGCTTTTTTTTGTTTTTTTTTTTTACTTTTTTTTCTTTCTTTTTGTTTTAGTCAAAGTTGCCACATCATTATCAGCCTGGCCTGATAAATAAATGTGACAGGGAGAGCTCCTTCACTCATCAGTGTTTTATTTCACTGCCTTTGTTCACTGAGACACTTCTCTGCTTTGTCCTCCTTTGTGTTTTTAATTGGTCCAGGTCACTGTCACCTGGTTGAAAGGACTGCTCTGAAGGAAAATGAGTTCAGAGAGCTGATTACAACACATAGCAGTCCGTCTAATTAACTGAGATGGAAGTGAAATGGGACCTTGTTATAAAGCAGCAGTCATATCCTCACACCCCATCCTTTATCCTCAAACTTAGACTGAAATTAGTGTTTATAGCAGGAACATGTCAATCAGCTTATTGTCAGTTTTGGCGCATAAAGTCATTAGTGTGTGTTTAACCTTCAAGACATTTAGTTGAACCGCCTAATGAGAGCAGGTTGAGGTAAATCTAGGAAAAAAAAACAGTTAAACTTATGTTTGAAAGTTGAAACTGAAATGAAACTTAATCCTGAGCTTCAGAGAACAATGTTAGAGTCCGATACAAGGAGTTAAGAAAACATCCGATTTATCTTATGGTTACCACCTATTAATTATCATGCGGATATGTATATATTATTTGAAGCAAAAACATTGTACATTTCCTTTAGACCTGAGGTGAACAGACATTAGAGAAGCAAAGCTCATCAGTCAAACTGGTCTGCTCAGATGTTTAGTCTGATGCTATGTTCATACCAGGGAATGAATGTGGGTTCAGCGCCTGATACTAGCACCTACAGGGGGAGGGGCTAAAAATGGCAAATGTTGTGTCACGATTTCTTTCACAGCTTTTTTCCAATATGTAAAAAGATTTTGTGTTGTGTAATTTTAGCCAAGCACAAACCGCAATTATTCATTTCTTCTCTATGGACTCTTTACAGTTGTCACTTCTGTGAACGGAAAGCGATGCTGTCCCCATTACGATTAGGATTAGGATGATGGTGCTTTATTAATCTCCTAGTGAAATGAAGTTGTAGTAGCAGGATCATTTAAGCACAGTCAAATAAATGCAAAATGTATATGAAGGAAACTCTTACATACTGTACATCTAACAAAATCAAATGAGCATAAAATCTAATGGAATGTAAGTTTGTGAGCACAGCTCTGACAGTTACAGAGGAGTTAGGACAACAGGAGTGACTTCCTGTGCCGTTCCTAAGAGCAGCGGCGCTGCAGGAGTCTGCTGCTGAAGCTGCTTATGTCAGGTTTTTGAATTATTCCTCAGTCACCAGTTTCAGGTTCACGATCAACAGCTGTTTTCATTACTGTTAATGACCCTCAGTCTATTTTAGTGTCTGGTTTTCAGTTGGTCTGTGTTAAGTCATCTGTTCTGTTCTGCCACCTTATTGTTTCTCCCATGGGCTTTTGTCATGTTTAAGTTTCTTTATTAAATGTTTTAGTTTCCACCACCAAGGCTGGTCTCCTGCATTCTGGCTCCTTCACCACCACTTCTGTGACAGCTTATCAGTTGGTCCACAGTTTTATGGAGAGGGTGGCAGGGATTGTTCATGACGGTCAGCAGTTTAGCCAGCATTCTGTCCCTCGATCTTAAAACTAACTACAGACTCTGCCTTCATGAGTTTGTCCAGTCTGTTGGCGTCCTTTGCTTTGGTGCCAGTACCCCAACACACCACAGCAAAGAAAACTGTGCTCACCCTGACAGACTGGCAGAACATGTGGAGCATCTTGTTGCAAACAAATATTCCACGACTAAATCCAAGTACCTGATTAGTTAAACTTTCAGCGCATGTTCAATGGCCGTGCATTTTGTACATAAAGCTCCAAAACTGGCTTAAAAACGTGCGTGGTGACACATGAACACAAGAGTTTTGAACACTGAAGCCCCAAACACATTCACCAGCATTTCCATAAAACATAAGCAGAGGGCTCATATATTTACAACTACTAAAAAGGTCTAGTATGTTATTATAAAAATACTGTTTACATGGAAATTGAGTAAAAACAGTAGAAGAACAACAACGCTGTATGCATGTAAGAACAGTTGCAGACGGATTCCTGAGACGCTGAAGAGTCATTGAGCAGGTGTTTTTCTAAGAGAAACAGCTGCAGAGCTGGATGTTAAGAAATATCTTTCAAACATCTTTGTCCTGCATTGCAGATGAGCCATTTGATTCCAACCATTCCTATTATTTACATGTTTTCAGAACATCTTCCATGGGGTTTACTGTTTCTTCAGTCTAGTTTGAGTAGGACTTTGTCAAGTTCTGCATGAATTTTGTTTGGAAGTTAAATGAATAATTTGGCACTAAGCCCTAAATCTGTTTGTTGTTTCCTTGAAAACAACACACCCTTCTGGCTCCCTCAGTTCTGTCTCAGTCCAGCTTCCATTCAGTGGACTAACATTTCATGAGTATGAACCCATTTTGATGCATAAATGCTTTTATCCATTAGTTATGTCCCTCTTTCATCATCTCCGCTGGCCACTTCGTTTGTCCTTGAGTCCACAGCGCTTGCTGCATAAATCTCTGCTGTCCTTTGCTGCATGCATGACACACACACGTCCATTAGGACTCTTTTGGGAGCTGGAGAACACTGTGCTCCGTTTTAGCCCCATTTATGGCAGTGGTCTCTGTTGGGTCCATAAGTGCCTGTTGAATGTTTGTGAGGTTCAGGAGCTTTCATGTGAGGTTTTTATACTGGAATATTGGTTAAATTTAAACGGTGGAGCTCATTTTGTTTCAATTTTTTAATTGGGAGTTTGGTGTCAAAGTTGAAATCAAAGAATCTCAGAAGACAAAATTAAATGACTTCATTTAAAATTTCCTTGTGTTGCTTTTTTTATTTCATACTGTTTGTGTGTTTTTTGAAATGCTAGTCTAAAAAATCCTCAAACTTGAAGCCAAAATGTGTTTAAAAAAAACCCAAAACTAAGCATCATGTTAAATGCAGTTTAAACTGTGGAAAGTATTTTCCACAAATGACATACCTGTTAGTGGATTTGAGGTGTTTTGGTTGTTTTTAACATGTTCTTGAAGTATTTTTCTCATGAAGGAGGAAATATATAAAGACATTTAATCTTAAAATGCTTTTCCGAGTATTTCTTTAAAAGAATCAGTGTAAATCAAGAGCAGACACTTATTTGTGACGCATGTGGGCGGGGCCACAATCTCCCTGCTCCTCTTCATTCTGATGCCTTCACTTGCAGACAAATAGATGTCTTTGTTTTTTTCATCTTAGCTGGAAACTGGATCAATAGCTGGATAGCTCTAATATTGCTCGCCATTTTTGTTTCAGCGTTAATGTTAGGCTGGGGGTGTGAGGGGCTCTAAGCTAGAAGGAGAGAGTTTAAACTGCTGAGATAACTCTCAGCAAGGAAGGGAAAGGGGGGTGGGGTTGCTCTGCGCAAACACTGCCGCTCACAGCTCAGAGGTGTATTTCTAATGAACTCCTGCTGCTCTACTGAAACTATGTCCTAAAAAATGACAGATATTTTGATTTGGTCTAAAAACAGCACTCTCATAATTGAAAGACCACTAAAAACAGGTTTAATCTAGATCAGAAGATGATCAGAGTGCGACATTGAAGGGTTAAAGGTTAGTTGTTGGTATTCTCTGAACTAAGCTCCTCCCCCTTGTTATCTGTCATCTTGCACCCATTGCTTTTTGCTGTCAGCATCACATGATCCAGTGCCATTCCACTGCCAATCAGTGGGAACTTTTAGGCTCTTGCCAAATTTTGAAGAGGTGCCCTGATAGTGTTTGATGCATCAGTCTTTGGTGTTGTTACTATTATTAATGCAGGAGGAGCCTCCCTCTCTTCTGTTCATGGTTGATATAGCTGCTCCTCCTTCAGAGCTCCTCAGAGAGAGTCAGAGATTTGGCCCTGCATCCTGTCCTGGTAGTTCTTCTACACTCTGTTCTGAACTTTTCTCTTCTGACCAGTTTTTTTTCTTCTAATCTTCTGTCCTCTCGCTATCCTTTCGCCCTTGCCTCTCTGCTGCTTCCATGGTTTGATGGCTTCATCGTTGATCTTTGGACTCTTCAAAGGGTCCTGGAACCCCCAGGCAGCGCTGTTTCTCTGGGGCTGCGATGGTGACCCTGACCCCCTCCCAGCTGATCGGGATGTGTGTAGATTCACTGAGGGAGTTTTGTGTGAAGCAGTTAGGGCTAATGGGCAGACTTGCGTTATGGTTGCTGCCCCTCAGGGCTGAACGGGGGCAGTTGTTGTTCTACATCTCTCCGGTCAGCTCTGTGTTTGTGTGTTGCTGCTCCTGAGATGACTGAGCCGGTGGTTAATCATTTATTGCAATTAGCTGAGAGATGTAGAGTTAAATGGCTGTAGACTTCACTTCTTGGTGCAGCTGCCAAATGCTGGTATAAACAAACTCATGTACCTGCCAAGAGCAGTATCTAGCAGCCAAATGAATCCTTTCACAAAAGTACAATGAGATCCCATGTGAGGCCCCAGTAATGAGACAAGCGTCTTCTATGTTACAAACAAATCCTGCTTTTTATTTTTAATTCAGAGAATAATCTGTTGAATCCTTCCAGGATTTGATGAAACAAAGCTTCTGGTGAAGGACGATGTGAGGCAACAAATACCAGCTGCAAGTTGCTGTATGTGTGCCTGCGTAGGAGAAAAATGCAAATCATTGGATCTTATCATCATCTAGATGGAGTTTTAGACGAACAACTGACTATTTTACACATCATGAAATCTAAGTAAAAGCACTAACTGCCCAGAAAATACTTTCATACTGTTTAAAACAGACACTTCAGTCAGAGGAAAACCAAATATCTTGATAAATGGAACTTTATCAGACTTATAGTTTAGCTGTTTCTAAAGCTTTAGCTGGATGTGAACACTGAAAATAATTTCCAAATAGGTTGTACTCACCATAGCCTGTTAAAAGAAACACGAGACCATTGTGGAAATATTGCTCAGACTGGAATGAAGCTGGTTTGGAAAGAAAATTGCTAAAAGGCTGATGATGTAGGCTGGCAGGACCTGGATTAAACCAAGTTCTCCTCTGCAGTCAGAGGATTATAAAGAAGATTAACAGCAGTTGAAATGTTATTTACAGGTACTGGGAAATAGTGAATTGACAGAAGCCTTCAGAAGACAAGTAAAACCAAACTTTGATTCTGAAATATTAGATTGACCTTTTGGTTTGAAATGCAATGAAAGCATACCCTAATGCTTACACAATCCCTGCTGAATTGAAATTGTTTTTATTTTTATGTATGAATACGGAAAACAAGTTTTCTGGTTAATGTTCAGGTGTTTTCTCAAATACTGCATACATCTAATCAATACCCTCACTGCTGTTAATCACCTAATAAAGTTCATACTGATATGAATCTACAAACATGAGTCCATATTTTGCTCCCTGAATACACACCCAGGGTGCCAAGAGAGCCTGCAGAAGAGACGTCTGTACAAGTGTGGACTGATGAGGCTGGTGAAAGACGGAGATTGTCTCCAGACCACTGACTAGGACACTATGGAACCCACTGCATCACAGACTACATTGATTTTGTGTAGAAAACGTGGTATGACCCATAGGGTTACTCCAACAACAAACCCCGGGTGACTTCCAAGCTTCAAGGCCTGCTGAAGGAGAAGAGGAGGGCTTTTGATTTAGAGGACATAGAGCACTCAGCATAAGTATAAGATCTGTTAGGACAAGAGCAGCTACAAGAAGAATTTGGATGAACAGCTGAAGCAGGACAACGTCAGACATAGATGTGTGAGGAGGCCTGGAGACTATCTCTCTACTGACAACATGGCCAACAAGCTAACTAGCTAGTGAACCAATTCTTCAACAGATTTTCTTCCACCTCCACCCTCTCACCTCATACATTTCCAGCTCAGCGACAAAGGAACTGGGCTGACCATCAGTGTGAGAGGGTCATATACCCTAAACTCTGAGTCTGAACCTGCCCCTGTTCTGTGGAACATCTTCTGTGTTTCTGGTTACTAAGACAACCCACACTAATGAGCCGAACCACCACAGACCAGAAGCCTTGACCTCCGACCTGATAAAAAACACGGATAGGCTCATCTTGGACATCCTTTGCAATGTGTTGAGCACAGCGATGGACCCACTTCAGTGGGGCTGCTGGCCAAACATCTGCTGCACTGAGCACTGACTCACCTGGAAGTTCCCGGAACCAGAGTGAGGGTCATATTGTTTTTACTTCCCTTCAACACCATCTGTCCAACACTGAGGGACAAGAGGCAGGAGTGGATCAGTGATTGGCTGCGCATGGATTACCTCACCAGCATGCTACAGTATATGAAGCTGCATAACTGAGCTTCTGAGATGCTGATTTCCAGCACTGACACTCCACAGGGGAAGGTGCTCTCCATGTTCCTTTTCCCACTTTACACATTGGGCTTCATATGTGAAAAGGGTCGAGCCTTGTTTTTGCTGTGTTTCTTGGGGGAATGAGCTGGAGTACTAGTGCTCTAGTGTGAACCAACTATTTGTTCTTAAACAACAGTTAAGACAACGGAGATAATAATTGACTTCTAAAGGAAACCAACACATTGTTGAGCTTCCAGTGTTCACCACAATTTGAGTCATCACAGTAGCATCCTGTACATGAAGAGCTAAAGTCACCTCCATCTCCTTTGACATGAGGAGGCCTTTCCTAAGGACATTCTACACGTCTGTGATAGCCTCTGCTCTTCACTACACTGCTCAACAAGTAGGTCAGGAGGGCCATGTATCTCCTGAGCTGTCCACTGTGGAGGTAACACATTCTCACTCCCAACTCATCAAATATTGATGCGTGGATAAGGACTCCTCCGCATCAATTTTTTGATGTTTTGAGAGTCCTCAACACGCCATCTTTTGATTCACCGGCTGTTCCGGTTAAATCCGTGGTCAGGTCTTGTTGTTGGTTGCTGTGCCGTCTGGTACAGGTACCATAGCCCAGTCCACGTCCAGTACCACGTCTGGAATGGGTACTGATCTGCGTCCAGTAAAATACAGTTTCCGGAATGGGTACTGATCCACCTCCGGTACTGGTACCTATCTGATCTACATCCGGTACAAAGTTAGGGTCAAAGTTAGGGTAACAGGTTAAGGTTAGGGTACCGATGCAGTCCAATACCAGTTTGTGGCCTGGAGGCTGGGGAGTCTGGATTAAATTGGTATAGTCAGTGCATCAAAAACGACGAGTTGGGGACACCCAAAACATCAATATTTGATCCTCAACCATACGTCAAAATGTGACGACTTTGGAGTGAAAATGTGTTGGTTGGTGGAGGAGGTGATGTGAGGATGTTGGCCAAGCTGACATCCATCATGGACAATCCGTCTGTGGATACCTACACGCTGCATGTGGCGCATTCAAGAATGTTTCATAAGTGTGCAGTCAGCCGGGGATGTTCAAGCAGGGAGATGCAGAGAAGGAATTCTTTTGTTTTTTTACTGTTGACTACCACTTGTCCAACACATACAGTTGGATGAGGTTTGATGTGAAATGTTAAAGTGGTGCAATCCTGCAAGTCTTGCTCCAGGCTTTTTCTTTCACAGCTCTATTCCTATAAATGTACGTCTTGGTGTCATTCTGCACAAACTGCAGTTTTTAGTTGCTCCTCCATGGTTGATTTTTAAACAATTGGCACTTCAGTGTTATACTAGACAACTCATCAACCTAACAGCCCACCCTGCACATCAGCTTTTATAGTTCATTTAGACATTTGTGTATAATTGTTTTACATTTGTTAAAGTGTAAATATCTATCTGTATGTCTGTCTAGTCCTAGTCCTTTACATGTTTTTTCTCTTCTCAGAAGCTTTTTGCATGGTGAGTTTGCTTATTATTAGATGATTGGTGACCTTCAAAAGTTTGCTTTAAAGGGAGTTTGGTGTGGCCTTGGGCATAATAATACCATTGGATTTCATCTTTGTTTGCTTCATTAGTGTACACATTGCTTTGTTTTGTTGGGTTTCTTTACCTAGTCTTTATCTTTCTTTTCCCAGTCTCTCTGCACTGGACTGTAATATATTTTAATGTGAAGTGCGTCGTTTTTAATGGAAGCGTATCGCATCCAATTAAAAAAAAAAAGCTGGTAAGCTTTGCCCTTATTTTTTTTAAACCTACAAAATCAAAGAACTACAAACAGACTGGGCACCAGCCTTATCTGCTCCTGAAACCTAAAGGATGACCTTGCAATTAAAAGTTGAAAAACTACAATGTGTCCTTGTCACAGACACATCCTTTTGTCTTTATTTCTGTCACAATAATGCCAGTCTGTTTTGTTCTTCCTACTTTAACTACAAACATCACACAACAAAATGTTGAGGAGACATTAAAAATTGAACTGTATGAACGATTTATTTTTTGTTTGTGCATTCTATATATATATATATATATATATATATATATATAATGCCCTTTCTTACTGTAATTTTATAAAAAGGACTTTATAAATAAAGAAATAAAATGTCTTTCATTGCACACTTGTTAGCTAGCTGCATGAGTCATGAATGTGAAACTCCAGGGCTTGAAGGCCAGTACATGTAAACCTGTCATTGTAGCTTCTTATTGACAAAACACATTTGATTAAGGCAATCAACATTAGCATAAGGAGGAGTTTCTGAAAAACCAGTAGGATGCCGGCCTTCAAGTCCTGGAGTTGGACACCCTTATTTACAGATATGCTAACCAGTAACTATGACTCCCGCTCTCATTCAATCCATCTTTAATGTGATGATCTTCAGCACAGATGTATGCAGGCTCTCTGACACAGCAGTGGGTTGTGGATCCACGTAGCAGTTGTAGTGCATACAATCCGCCCGATGGCTTCCTCCACATTTTGGAGTGCACACACATTCGACCTCTGCTTAGCAAAATGCTGCCAAAGAGGAGATTTGTTTGCTTCAAGTGAGACAGATGAAGCTTTTGCTGGCACATGGACCCATAATCCACGGAGCAAACAAGATCCAAGAGCTGAGGCCAAACAAAGCTGCAGACTCATAAGAGTTGCCATTTATGATTTCAGGGTAGTTTGATAAAAGAAGCAGCCTATTGTTTGACACACAGCTTGTATTTGCTCCTAAGCTTCAGAGAGTCAGTAAACCAGTTTTGCGTTGGTGAAAGATAAACAAGTTCAGCGTGAATGGCTGCATTGGGCTTCTGCCCCATGTCTCAAGAAAATAGTTAACCCTGTCAATGGGTTGCTGGAGAGGGCGCCAAATCCCCGTGATTAGGCTAAGGTTTTTCTTTGTTTTTTTTTTTACAAGTTTATAGCAGTTTGACACGCTATTCATTTAGTTTAAAAATAAAAAAGATAAATAATTTTAAACATAAATAAAATAACTCAAAAGTTTGACGTCATAAATAACTGCCTCGTGCGGCGCCCCTCCGCACCTGAAGCTGCCGCTGTTTAAGCTAGGTGGGGTGGATGGTGGGGGGTGGTTTTTCGCTGCTAGTGCTTCTTTAAAACTTTAAGGATGAAACAGCAGCAGAACAAGCCCTCGGGGACAGCAGTAAGGGAAAAAAGGAAGAAAGGGGAGAAAACAGGCTCAAAGCAGAGGTTTGTCTGGTTTATTTACATTCAGTTGATTGGAAATTCACCCCCCTCCCCTGCATTTTAGTTGAAAAATACTCACATCTGCCTGAGAGTATGCTGGGTGAAGAGAGGCTATGTTCTCAGTGGCATGGCATCGTTATATAAGTACGGACTGTCTCCTGACAGGTTTTTATTTTCTTATTGTCTGTAGGAATCGAAAGAAGAAACATAAACATATTTGCTGTTTTGTTTGCATAGTTTATTTCTTAAATTGTCAGGTTTTTCCAGATATTTATGAAATGAGAAACCACAATATCAGTTGCACGGTGTTGAGCTTAGAACTGTGGCTCTGGTTCAAATCCCGGATAGGTCGTATGTGTGGGCTTCTCTGGCTTTCTCCCACACTCCAAAAACATGTTTCATAGTTTGACCAAATTGTCTCTTATGTGTTTGGCCCGGTGACAGACTGGTGGACAGCCCATGGTGAGTCGTTACCTTCAGGTATCTGGAATAGGCTCCAGTGACCCTCATGACCTTGCACCTTTTCTTATTAGTTGGTTATTGTTTCCTGCAGTCACACCAACAAATTATATATGCACTTCACTCCTCTGTTAAATAACACTGGTATTATTTTTGTTAGTTTCATGTCTTGAAATAAGGTTATCTCTTGTATAATAGGAATTGTCTTTTTGTCAAAAGGAAGTGATCCTATTTCAAAGTCTGTAGTACACGAGTTAGCTGCTGACATACTAAGCTCAGACATGGGAAAGGACATTCAAGTTTCACACACTCTCCAGCAGCCTCTCTAGAATTAGGGTTTTCTTTAACCTCTTAAGACCAGAGCTAATATTTCTGCTAAATCTCTTGACATGTCGTCACAGCGCCCCAGAAAAGAAGACTTAACTGGTAATACAACCCAAATTTGATGTCCACTTTGATGTCCAATGAATGCGTATTCATTTATGTTCATTTATGTACTTTAGAAACTACAACCTCTTCTTTAACACACAGCCATCACTCTAGCAACAGTTTGATGTGTTGGGATCCACATGTCTTGCTGGAGAAATTGCTTTCTCTTCTCTGTGCATCATGGGTCCAATCTTATAATGGCTGCAGGGGACAGATCCCATATGCATTCAGAGGAAGACATCGCTGAAAATAACATGCCAGGTGTGAGCCTTCTCCAATCTGTTTGCAATCAACCTGCCACCACGTTCTGGCTCCACCACGAGTCCCCAGTGAGGATTGACTGTATAAGCGGCCAGCTGTCAATAATTAAACTTTCCCGTTGGAATTTTGTTTGAAATCAACTCATTCATTGTCATTATGTTTCATGTTCAAGTCTTCAAACATGTTTTATTCATTTTAAACCTCTTTACCATATTTTAAAACCCTAAAACTGCCATGAGTTTTTTTGTTGTGATCATCTTTGCATTTGAATGCTGTTGTGTGGATTCTGTGTAGTCTTTTGAACTCGTCTAAAGTCATCCTCTGGTAGAACTTTACCCAACGTTGTCTGATCATCTCACGCATAGATCCACCTTTTCTTTTTTCAATATTAATTTGGATGAGGAAGTGACGGACAACATGCTGAAGTGTGACAGAGGACACCGCAAATGATCCAAACAGCCTGTGTGAATGTATTTTCCTTTGCATGGGTCTAGTTAGAACTCATACTCTTGGGTAAATCCTGACAGATTTCATTACATTTTTACATAAGTCATTACTACTTTTATTGAGGGCGTTTTAAGCTGAGTCCATCCAGATGAAAGGAAAGTAACTTCAAAGAATATTCCTGCACACCATGAAACCTGGTTGAAAAATGCCAGACTGTTGAAAGTGGGAAAACGAAAGTCCATCCATTGAACTAACATTTCAAAAAGGAAATGTTTCCGTTACTGCTGCCTTACAGGAGGGACATCTGGGCTCCTGTTATAGCTGCTGAGCTGAAGAGCTTGTTGCCCAAGAGCACTTCAAAAGATTACAGGAAAAACTGATACTTCGATTCAAATGTTCATTTCCTCAACCCACATTCTCAGATCTTAAAGATCAGAGCTGCTCACACATGGCAATATTTAATAACACCAGCAAGACCATCAAGACACGACCTTAAAAGTCTCTAATAATGGAAGTTAAATCATCTTAAGTTTGGTAAGACAATTTAGTTGATGTCTTTAAAGTCCCACTCTGACCATCTTTTGATCTACTATGCAAGCTTTCCCAGTTTAACTACGATTATGCAGTTTTTAGACAACATTTTATAAAAAGGAGAAAAAAAAACGATGCCACTTGTGTAGTGTCAGTTTGTCTCTGAGTATTGGGCAGGACCACAGGCATGGAGTGATCCGGCCCCCTTCCCATCATCCATCTGTTCACACTCTGTCCTGATAGCTTACAGCTCTTCACATCCTCCATGCAACAAAAATGGTGAGCAATATTAAAGCTATCCAGCCGTTAAGTTTGATCTAGATTCTAGCTCAGTAGAGAAAAAAACAAAGACGTTCATGGATCTATTTGTGTGCAAGTGGATGCATCAGAATGGAGCGGAGCAGTAAGATTGTTTCTTGCTGTTGGAACTTTTGTTTTTGTTTTTAACAGCATTTTTCATCTGCTCTGGATTCTCAGCAATTTGAATAAAGAAATAGTCAGAAAGTCAATGTTTGTTTCGATGTGTCCTCATCATGAGAAACATGCCACAATAAAATATTAAAAACAGCATTTTCCTCAGATCAGGTCTTTAGGACCAAATGTGTCTTTTAACACGGGTCTCGCTCCTCTTCTTGTGTCACAGCAGCTTGTTCTGCTTCTTCTGCATCCCTGCACGTGTTGGGTTGAAGTGGAAGTTGACTGATGGTGTGGCCCTCAGCTGTGTCACTGTGATGAATGATGCTGCAGGGAGATCCAGTATTTTTTTTTTTAATATATGGTCCCCACCCTCACAAATACCCTCCCCCATGTTTTGACACACATGCACACACAATCATGGAATCCCTTCAGCTTCTCTGCACTCAACACTGGTGAATCTAATGGGCAGGATCAGTGTTGCCTGTCTCAAAGAAAACTCAAAGACTTTTGGAAGATTTAAACTAATACAACCCCAACCCCCCATTAAGGTCACCAAGTAGAGCTGAAAGGTGCTGCAGTTGCGTTCAATCATAATCGGGCTTGTTTCCAGGTTTCTTACTTGTTCAGGAGGGATCAGATTGTGTGGATGCAGTTTGTCACAAGCTTGTCTGCTGTGTCCCTCTTCTCATGCTGATGGGCTGCTATCTCTGCCATCAAACTCGGCTTGTTCCCTAAGCTTGTTTTGCATGTTTATGGATGCACATCTAATCTAGCAGATACAAATTCGAAAGGTTTACATTTTATTATTTACATTATTCACTTGGGAGCAAATGTACAGATTCAGAGGAATTGTCTTTTGAAATTATCTTTCCTACTGCTGCTGCCTGAACCAGTCATTTATAAATGGAGGTTGACTTTAATTTCAGAAAACAATGTCACTGAAATTAAACATAACTTATCATGGAAAACATACAGGAAAATTACACCCAACCAACTGAGCTACCCAGCCGCATATGCTACATAATGTAGGTTCATTGGTGAATCTAAATTGTTCCTAGGTGTGGATGTGAGTTTGTGGTTGAGTTACCCTGTGACAGACTGGCGACCTATCCAGGGTTTTTTGCCCAACAGTAGCTGGGATAGGCTCCAGCAACCCCATGACCACAGAAGGTACTAAAATGGTTTTTGGAAAATGGATAAATGGAAACATTCTGTTTTCTAAAAGAATGCATTTGTAAATTATGCTGGAAAATATTATAGTATAAGTATTTGGTCAACAACAAAAGTTCATCTCAATACTGTGTTATATGTCCTTTGTTGGCAATGACAGCAGGCAAACGTCTTCTGTAAGTTTCACAAGCTGTTGGTGGTATTTTGGCCCATTCCTCCATGCAGATCTCCTCTAGAGCAGTAATTTTGTTTGGGGCTGTCGCTAGGCACCTTGGACTTTCAAATCCTTCCACAGATTTTCTGTGGGGTTGACATCTCCAGACTGGCTAGGCCATTCTGGGACCTTGAAATGCTTTTGTCAAAGCCACTCCTTTCTTACCCGGGCAGCGTGTTTGGGATTGTTATACAAAAGGACCCAGCCACGTTTTATTAATTTTAATGCACTTGCTGACGGAAGGAGGTTTTCACTCAGTCTGACCATACATGGCCCCATTCATTCTTTCCTCTACACGGATGAGTCGTCCTGGTTCCTTTGCTGAGTAACAGTCCCAAAACATGATGTTTCCACCCCCGTGCTTTACAGCAGGCATAGTGTTATTTAGGTTCATCTCAGGATTCTTTCTCCTCCAAACACAGGGAGTAGGGTTTTTACTGAAAAGTTCTTTTTTTGGTTTCATCTGACCACAGGGCATCCTCCCAATCCTCTTCTGGATCATCCAAATGCTCTCTAGCAAACTTTAGATGGGCCTGCACATGTACTGGCTTTAGCAGGGGGACACATTTGGCTCTGCAGGGTTTGAGGCCCTGGTAGCATAGTGTGTTACTGATGGTAACCTTTGTTACTTTGGTAACAGTTCTCTGCAGGTCATTCACTTGGCTCCCCTATGTGGTTCTGGGATTTTTGTTCATCGCTCTTGTGATCATTTTGACCCCATTGGGTGGGATCTTGCAGGGAGCCCCAGATGCAGGGATATTATGAGTGAACTTGTAAATCTTCCATTTTCTAATAATTGCGCCCACAACTGATTTCCTTCACACCGAGCTGCTTACCTATTGCAGATTCAGTCTTCTCAGCCTGATGCTGCTCAACAATGTTGTTTCTGGTGTCCTTAGACAGCTCTTTGGTCTTAGCCATAGTGAAGTTTGGAGTGTGACTGAGGTTGTGGACAGGAGTCTTTCATGTAGATATCAAGTTCAAACAGGTGCCATTAATACATGTAAGGAGTGGAGAACAGAGGATCCTCTTACAGAAGAAGCTACAGCTCTGTGAGAGCCAGAAATCTTTCTTGTTTGTAGGTGAAAAAATACGAATTTTCCACCAAAATTTGCAAATACATTCTTAAAATTAGAAAATGTGACTTTCTGGATTTTCTTTTTCAATTTTTCTCTCATAGTTCAGGTCTATCAACAATGAAAGTTACAGACCTCTCTCCTCTTTTAAAGTCGGAGAACTGGCTAAATACGTTTTGCTTCACAATACACTTACCACTCACATGACAATTGTACGTTCCATTTTCATGATGTTCCTTAACCCTCTCAGGGCCAAATTAGGTCTGAGTAACAACATTTAGCTAATCTGCAACGCCTGTCCTGAGAGGGTTAAGGTGGCCTTACAAGCACTAAGAGAACTGCAAGACAGACCTGTCCACCCCATTAGATTCAGACGCTCCTCTCTACGACTCTCCAAGGGACGAACAACCCAAAAACATGTTTCAGCTCCCATATGGGTGCATGTGACTAAGGCTTAAGCTGTGAGCTGGAGTCAGGAAAGCTCCAGAGCTTTGACTTGTTGTTGAGGGGTGTCAACATTAGGTGGATTTCCCCTTGTGGGAATAATAAATAATAATTAAAAGAATGAATACAGTTCTTTTCTATTCTATGCTCTTCTATTCTATTCTATTCCATGCTCTTCTATTCTATTCTATTCTATGCTCTTCCATCCTATGCTTCCAGCAGACTTTATGCCTAATGCTTCTCAGATGGTTTGATTACATGCATGTTTTGGTAAAAAATAGAGGAAAACAGACACATCTCCATTTCAAAGCTGGGCAGCTGTAATTATGTCCATCAGCAGCTCAATTGCTCTTCATCAGCCTGGCGCAGCAGGACTGGTGCAGGGCATCATGGGTAATGGGGCTACACACCCTGGATGAATGGCTTAATTAAGCAGAAAAGAAATTAAGACCCCGCTGGTTCGAGGTGAAAAGGTACAAGAAGCCATGCATATTTAGCACCGGGGGTGCACAGTGTGTGTGTCTAAGAGTGTGTGTGTGAAGGGGGGGTTAGTCACAACAGCTCTGCTGCTTAACTTAAATCAGAGTAATTACTTTTGTTAAAATTTGATGAGTAAGTAAAGTAATTCTGTGTGAGTTTGGGTGTTTAAAAAAAATTGTGCAAAATTTTCTTCAAAACTGAAATTTAGGTTTGCTTCTGCCTGACCACAGACACTCAAACCTTGACTATGATGAGCAGATTTCTGTCTGAAATGAGAAAACTCTAGATCCTGGTGAGCAAAAAGCTCTCCCGATGAGATGACTCCAAACGGAGTCTAGCAGCTGGACTGTCATTACGGCAAGTGAAAGTAAAAAAATTAGATCAAAAAGACTTATTTAAAGCACAACGAAAAACACATCGCTTCTGTCTGATGATGAAAGAACAAAAGGAAAAGTAGCTTCAAGCAAGACTGACTGCAAATGAATAAAATCAAAGGATCTGTGGTGCAAACAGCATCTAAATATAATGTTGATTCTTACAAACGCAGTTTTCTGCCACGAAGCATCCGATAGTTTTAGGGGCTTTTTTTAAAATGTAAGCAGAATATAGGCGCTTATTAAAAAAGCTTCATACATGTGTGTGGAGAAAAAGTTTGGCTGAAATTAAATTCAGTTTTCTGCAGTGTGGAAGAAAACTTTATTTAAAGGAAATGCTCTGATTTTGCATTTCCATCAGTCTGCTTGGAGTTTGTCTGCATTCAATGATGCTTCATCATGTGCTTCTCGTCTTCATGAGGATGTGCTGAAAGAATAAAAGCCTGCTTATTGTGAATCAGAAAAACACTGTTTGAAAAAGCTAGCAGTTGTTACGTACAAACAGGCCCCTGCGCCGCTCCATTCAGACTCATCCACCTGCAGACTCATAGATCCATGTCAGTCTTTGCTTTCCTCGTCTGAGCTGGAATCTGGATCAAAACCGTACAGTTGGATATTCATAGCAATATAAGTCTGATATTGCTCGCCATTTTTGACAAAGAGTTAAGATGTTCTGGATAGGAAGGTATGGAGGATGATGAAGGTGGCAATGATGATACGATTAACTTCAGAAACACCAAAGGAGTAATGGATGAAAACAAAACAGAATTGAAAATATGAGAGATGGGCTGGGACATCACATTTCTGAGAGATTTCAAAAGCTGGAGAAGAACCCTCAGGAGAAAGGTTTAGGAATGTTTTTGCTTCATGGGAGAGAAGAAGGTTATCACAGGCAGGCTTTTATGTATTTTGATCTCATATTTTAACTTTAGTTATGGAGCTGGAACAAGCTAAGCGAACAGAACTCTGGCCACTGGCCTTCCTTGGAGCGAGAGTTCAATCCCCCCACATCCTCCCAGGACACTCTAATAAGTGGGAACCCACTGTAATTTTTCCCTTTAGGGTGAGGAGAAATCCTCATGACGAAGACCCCTCAATAGAGCTCAATGCTGTCAAGAGTTTGACGTAAACCTGAGAAAAAGCACAGCAGTAACGAACGAGGGTCCTCCTCACGAGGTTTATCAGATCTTCACAATGAATGCTCTTGATGCTTGACAGCTGTGATCTGGAATTGTCCCAGGGGGCTTTGTAATTTCTTGGTTGACTGACAGATTGTCAAACTGCTGGTTTTGTACTATTTGTAATGATGATATTCAGAAATGCAGAGTTGCATAAAACTGTTTTAGTGCAGCTTGTTTCTGTTTCTTCATTCTGATCAGAGCTCAATTTGGGCAATAGCGCCCCCAAATGAGCAGCTGCTGGAACAGTGAGATCCCCATGTGCTTTGAGTCATTTCAGAAAGGCTTGTGTGTGAAGGATTAGAGAAGAGACAAGGTACTTTGATTTCTTTTCTGGAATAGATCTCCCTACAAGCACATTTCCATGACTAACTCTGCTGACACTCAACCCTTAACTTTTAAAAGAGAAATCAGATGACAGGAGAGATGATGTGAAACAGTGGAGGTGTGGAAACTTGCTTACTGGTTTGCATGAAACTATTCATCCATTCATGCATCCATCTTCAGAACCCACTGAATACCTTTTGGTTTTATGAGACAGTCCAAGTATGATTGGGTGAAGGCAGGATGCTCCCTCGACAGGTCACACAATCACTCGTGCTCATCTGGGGGCAATTTAGAGAACCCAATTAACCTATGATGTTTGCTTTTGGACTGTGGGAGGATGCTAGAACCCAGCCAGGATTTGAACCAGCTCTCACTGTGAGACAAGAGCGCAGACCACTGCGTCTCCGTGCAGCCTTGCATGAAACTAACATCTTAAAATATAAATTACACCCCGAAACCAGGTGCCTTCAGTGCATTTGATGGTAGACTAAGAGCCCTCTGCATCACTCTTTGATGCTTTGGATGCCCTCAACTCGTCATTTTTGACGCACCTGCTGTTCTGATTAAATCAAGGGTCCAGTTGTTTTGTCGGATCCGGTACATAATGTGGACTGAACCTCAGGCAGGTCCTTAATTTTACCCTAGCCTGGTCCTCACCTGGATGTGTCCACTGCCAATATCTTAGCCTGGTCCTCATCTGGAACCGGTATCGATCTGCGTCCGGTACCAAGTTTTGGTTTGGGTTGGGGTACCTGCTTAACGTTAGGGTACCAGTGCGGTCTGGCACCAGACTGGTACAGGTTTGCGGCCTGGAGGTTGGGGAGCCTTGTTTTAATTGGATGAACTAGCGCGTCACAAAACGACGAGTTGGGGACACCCAAGGCATCAATTTTTGTGGCGGAGGGCTCCTTACTCATGTGTTAATATGTGAAGACTTGAGAGTGAGGATGGGTTGGTCCAGCATGTTTGTGTTTGTTGACCAACCTTTGGCAGCGTAAATAGTTCATTCATGGGGTAACCAATGTGTCAGAGAATTTTTAAAAATCACTTTCAGATAAAAGATTACAGAAGCTGCATCATTTTAAACCAGAACCATCACCAATCGTGACTTTAAAGAAGGTAACAGTTGTAAGGGTCTCATGCTGCTCCCAGTCTAACTATGACTGAGACATAAAGCCACTGAGTTCTATCGACAACTGGACAGAGTGAGTGTGACATCACTCATGGAAAATGGTTTACTTCCAGCTCCAATCAATGATGTCAAATTGAGACGCCACTTTTTTGCAATGTGGATGTTGACATGTTGAAGCCAGACAGGAGTCTCTCTGTATGTCTGAAGCCTTGAAAATGATCTTTATTTTCTTATATAAGGAATGAGGAGCTGATCCTAAATGTATGACTTCAACTGGGTTTTATTCAAATGGATCAAACATTATGCTATCAACACTCTGGCTTTTACTGCACAGCACGGCCTGAGAGGCCCTAGTCAGACATAGACTGAAGAGATGACATCACAATGGCTGCTGTCTGGGGTCAGAGCAGCTTACTATATTTCTGTAAAGTCTTTCATAAGCTCCATATTGACAGAGATTAAGGAGCATGGAGACGACCGGAAGGGAGGCGGATTTTTGTCCTGTTCCAAAGATTTTTATCTCCTGCCGTCTGATAAGAGTCACTCTGTAAGTGTCATTAGAATGCAAGGGGAGTCGCTTCAGCTAAATATTGTGCAGGCTTCATTTAGCACAGATGAAACCATGACTCACTGTGGACTCATAGAGCAAGTGAGTCGGATCGCAGCCCAAATGGTCTGGGCTGGCTGCAGAGTGAGTGAACTCACAAGCCTCTGGCACCGTCTTCCTGAAGCTTCCAAGCCCTATTAGAACCATTCTAGTGTATTATGCTAATTGGTCCTCAATGATTTTAGTGAGTGACTGAAAATTGAAGACTAAAGCTGCTTGGCTCATTAAACTTGAGTGTTTTTTATCACTCTGAGAGACATGAGAAAAAGTTCATCGGACTTTCTCATTTTCAGACCCGATGGTTGCAGCAGGAAAAGTGTTTCCAGTGTTTAACACACTTCATGTGTTTGGGAGGCCTAATTATGGTGGCCTTGAAATGCAAATCACTCAATACAAAAGCACATTAAATATCGCAACAGCAAATAAAAAAGCAAAAGAAATAATACAGAAACATGTCATTCTAGAAATGAAAACCAAATTCCAGGAACTAAAACTGGAGTTCAGTCAAGATTTTCTTTTCCAACCGGAAGCAGCAGGATGTCTGCAACCAGCCAGCCTCACTTTCTGCCCTCCCTATTTTTGTCTTTTCTCTGAACCAAACCTGACTTAGCTCAGCAGGACTTTTTTCCTGTCATTTTACCTTTCCTCAGTGGAAATAGCCTGCTGGCCTTTGGAGCATCTCTTGACCTTTCCGTCACACAGATCTTCCCCTTCAGACAACTTCAGCTTCTAACCACAGATGAAAGGTTCCTAAGTGGTTTGAACTGCAGATCTCTATTTTCAGACAAGGAAAAGATTCATGTGAAGAAACATTTTTACAGAGTGACACATACGTGGTTTACATCCTTACTCGATAACAGAAAGGATTTGGAGGGCAGATGATAACCAAATACTATCTTGCCACAATGAGTACGTTTCCATTATACATGGTAGAGTGTGCTCAAAGAATTGCTTGGGAGGAGTTTTATCTGTGCAGTTGTTGAAGAGAAAACTCCGATGAAAGTTTTTTGGTGTTTATACTATGTTCCTGTGGCATTTTTCTGAAGATGGAGGGCACATATTAAGAAAACTAAATCTTAAAATTGCATTTCTTAATATTTTTTCATTCAAATTGTTCTGAATCAGGAGCAGCCGTTTGAAACCAAGTGACCTGTTTGTTCTGTAGAAATCACGCTAGACGGGCCACCAGCTCCCTGCTCTGATCCATTCTGATCCATTCAGACGGATAGATCCATGAAAACCTTTGTTTTCCTGGTCTGGGCTGGAAAATGGATCAAAACCACAGCTGAATAGCTCCAATATCACTCGCCACTTTTGTTAGGGGGTGGGGGAGAATTTTGATCCTAATTATAAGACTACTGGGGAGAAAATCTTTGAAAATAGTTCCAAAGATTGAGGCTCTGATTGGTTGTTTTGTTTTTAGGCAGAAGCTCTTCTGGAATGAAATGATTTGTTACATCTCAGATTCACTGGACATTTCCACCACCGATGGGAGATCGTTATTCCCTCTTCAGTCAGTTTTGACTGTTGTTAAATACAGCAACACATTTACATCAATACAAATTCCAGAGAATTTGCTCAATTGGCAAAGGCCCTCCCTCTTTGGGATGATTTAAGTTTGGTTCTGTCAGATTCTGTCAACCTCATGATTGCGTCCAGGAGCTGATTGAAGCTTGGTCTCTCCTGCTTCTCTTCTTTCCTGCAGCCTGTGAGCTGATGAACCAGGGCATCTTGGCGTTGGTTACTTCAACCGGCTGTGCATCGGCCAGCGCACTGCAGTCTCTGACGGATGCTATGCACATCCCACACCTTTTCATCCAGAGGAACAGTGAGGGATCTCCAAGGACGGCCTGCCAGTTCAACCCGAGCCCGGGAGGGCAGCGCTACACCCTGGCGGCCCGACCACCCGTCCGCCTAAATGACGTGATGCTGATGCTGGTGGAGGAGCTGGGCTGGCAGAAGTTCATCGTGTTTTATGACATCGAGTACGGTCAGTGAACACCTCATTTATGTGGCAGTGTTGGCTTTGTAAGAGTTGTGAAAAGCCTCAGTAATTTCATCACAATATCCTAGTTTGCAGTTTAGCTTCCGGTCAAGTGTGGCTCAGATTCCTCAGTCTAACACTTTTACCCTTCAAACAAACCGTAAGAGAAGTTTATCAAGAGCAGGGTTTATCAACACAGTCAGACGTCCACGTTTATGATTTAAATGAACCCTGTAAAGCTAGCAACATCAAAGAAGTGAAAAAAAGTCAAATTCTTCCGAATTTTTTTCATTGTTTTTTAGAATTGTAAATAAACTGTTTAATGAAATCCACAAAAAAATATTGCAACATGATTTTCTGTGAGAAATGGATAGTATTAGATATGATTGGTGATTTAGTAAGGTTTGCTCGCAACGTTTGTTTACATAAGCAAAAATATTAACAAAAAAAAAAAAAAAAAAAAGAAAAATTCAATTTTAAATGAATCATATTAGATTATGTTAAATGAAGAAAAACACTTCATTTACCCACTGTCTCTAATTTGATCCAGATTGTTTTAACATGGAGTAACTGTATTATAAAGATTTAATTATCAAAATATGTAACATTATTTCAATACACAAAGTATTCATTAAAACAAGAATAGTAACAGATTAACTGTTTTCAGCATAAAGTTTTGAAAACTAGCTAAAGTTTGTTTTTGATATTCAGTGGAAGCAGACATTTTGATGGTCATTCTATGATGGAGGACATTTTAGGTCCAACCCATCATATTTTATATTATCCTTAAACAAAATACTAAAACATGTTGTTTCTTTCTAAATTTACTTTACCTGAGACCGAATTTACAAAAACTAACAGAAAAAAAAAATACATGATAGTTTTAAACATACCAAATAAGTCTAGAGTCCCCTATAAATTAGATAAATGAAACTGTATTCAAGCAATGCATTTCAGTTCATAATAGGGGACATTCATTGAAGTTAGAGAAACTGTTTTTCAGTGTGACCCACCACTGCGTGCTGCTGAAAAGCAGTGACGTTACTGAGCCAAGTGTGATGCTGATGCACAAAGGAGAAAAGAGTACTTTTTCAAAGAAAGAAAGAAATGGAAACAAGACGTAGATGTTATTTCTTCTATTTTTGCCCTGTTATTAAAAAAAAGTGCAATACAACCCATTAAAAGTTATTCAAAGAACACTTCACTGTCTTGGTAATTTTGGTCAATTATGAATGATTTTTTTCTTATTATATCTACAGTTGGGATTGAAAATAATGATAAATTCTTTTAATAAAATGTTTTCATCTTTGAAACAACAGCTTCTTCTAACAACAGTTTTGATGCGTCCACCCAAAAGAAGATCAAACTTTTCTACTTTAAGATAAAACAAACAAATGTAGGAAGCCACAAAGACAAATGCAATGATTTTGCAGGTTTCTGGTGTATCAATGTTTCCTTGAAGCTCCAGGGACGTCTATTGCAGTTGTTCAGAAATGCTTTCTTGTGCTGCATCCTAATGAAATCACATTAGCCTTTATGGATTTTTGAGTGTAATCAATATGGAATGGTGGCAATTACAATGTAAGGATACAGACAGATGCAGGCATTTTGGCTCTTATACGCTATTATCCAGGATGATTTAGAGTAAGTGGAATCTTTGATGATGGTCAGCTTCAGACGAAGGCTGCTCAGCTTCTGCTCCAAAGGCTACGTGCTGCTGCATTTGCAATTGTAATCATTTTGTCAAACCTGTTGGGTTTGTGTCATGTCAGGTTTCTTTGCTTCTGCCTCAGTGGATTCATGTCCCTGGATGAAGTGTTTTTTTTGCTGCAGTGCACAGATTGTTAATTGATCATTCAGCGACTGCATCCGGCCCAATAGTGCAGTATTTTTCTTCATCCTTGCCTCAAGGAGAACTAATCAGCGGTGGTGCATGAAAAATGTGAACATGAGATGTGGTACAAGTGCAATTTTTCTCCAACATGGATGCAGTTTCTCTGCCTTCATTATCAAGACTCCTGCTTAGCTGCCATCAGTTGGTTTCACCTGTAATGGTTTGTTGCAGCTTCAGGTCTCTTCCCTTATTGATTCTTACCTTCTGCTGGCACCTCCATTTTTCTCAGAGGTGCAAAAGATTGCGTAATGCATTGTAGTTATTGTTCATTTGCAGTTAGATTGCTGTGCAGTACATAGCTGCCTGCACCTTTCATGTAATGAGCAGGCAGTAAACTACTATTAATGACATTTCTGCCTGTTTATACCATTACTTTTTTATAGCCCTGCACTTCAGAGCAAAAGCTCTGCAGGCAGGGCCTCATAAGTGCTGATCCCCTGTAAGGAGATAACCTCAGTCAGGTCTTTGGTGCGTTGCAGTGTAGGGGTTGGTCTCAGAATCACATACTGATACTTTTACCAGGGAGGGTGGACACTGGTCGCTCCCGCAGAATTTTAAGTTTGATGCTCTGTGATCACGTCACATATTCAGGTACATGATGGCATGTTAGATGACAAATCTGGCGTGTTCCTGCATACATGTAAACCGTTGACTGTATATGAGAACTGGACTAAGGCTATGTCCAAATTCCCACCCTCATCCCTAACTACTAAAAGACTATATAGTGCAGGACTAACTAGTACCCTGGATTTTAAAAACAATTTGGACTTCATGCTGACAACTTTTTTTTTTTTAAACAGCTAATATGACGACACTGATTTCACAAAGTGAAAACCTAATCAATACTAAGACTTTTTATGAGTCCACTGTGTTCTGATGATCAAAAAGTTAATAGTTTACTAAAAAATCTACATTTAAATACCTTTTTCCCTGAAGTTGTTCTAACGCAATTCATTATGGTCCATATTCCCCAATCTAGTGAGCATCGATGACACTGGTTTTTCGAAGAGAATTCTGGGAACTTTCTAGGCACTCGAATGTGAATTATTGTAGCACTACAAAATGAAGTAGTAGTAATGAAGGAATTCGGACAAAGCCTAAGTGACCCTTCCCCTCCCCTGATTGTCATCATTTGGAAAAGCTAAGACCTTGAACTAGAAACAGCAGCATTATCTTCCTCTTGAGAGCTTTGTAATTAGACTAAATTATAAAAAATAGAAGCAAAAACATGAGCTGAACTAGTTCCACAAGTTTCACTGGACACATTTTGCTGCTAAATTCCGGCAATTTTTTTTTCTCAGGGTAAATTGGAATGTTTTTTGGATCTTGTTAAATGAAAAAAAAGATGTTTTTGATATTTTTCGCAGAAATGCAGCTGAGCATTCAGCTTTTAAATTGGAAATCTGCATTATGTAGATGTTTTGCTTGTGTCATGCTGTTGCACGTCAAAATGTTGTGTTCTTCTGAAAACATAGATTAAATGAAGCTGTTCAGACCTCTTCAAGCTCTTCCAGAGAGAGAAAGCTAGCCATTTGGAGGCCATGAGGCCACAGAGCAAAGACACCCTCCCACTGTCACATAAATGTCAGCTTTAGGGGATAAAGGTTTCCCTATAGCAGACCAGTCCAGGATTGGGCATCTCCACCACAGATTATTGGATATGTCAATATCTTTAGTCGTTGTTCAAGTGTCCACATCTCATTTCCACCCACAATGGCAGCAGAGTGGTCTTCTTTTTTTGGCACTGTTGGGAAACATGACATTTTGGGATCATCAACCTCTGGATGTCCTGATGAGTAAGAGAAACTCAGGTCAGCTTTTTAATCATTCTGGCTCATTCTGACCGGCTCTTTTTTGACCTAAATATGCAAAAAAGCAAAAAAAAAAAAAAAAAAAAAAAAAAAAAATGCAAAAATTGAAATGACTTCTTAGACGAGATATACAAAATATACCATTTGAAGGTGCAAAGGTGAGCCGACGTCTTTGCTCAGGTGAATGTTTATGTTAAGCTAAAGTGGATGATGGAATGTAAAAAGCAAGGAGGAAGAACTCCCAGCCATTCCCACACCAAGGACCCCGCCGAGGCAGCAGTGGCGACAAGGGCCCACCCCCGCACCCATACTATGGTACTATGGGGCCAACGGAGGAGATCCAGCCGCCAGGCAGCCTGGCCAAGCACCCAGACCAGGACCCGCAGGACCGCCACATAGGCCCCCAACACCCAAGAGCAGTGAGGTACGGAAGCACAGAGTGCAAGCTCAAGCCCAGCCTGAAGAGCAGCCCTCCCTGAGAGCTCCACCACCCCAAACAAGCAGCTCACCACCACCAAGGAGTTCTGAACACCCCCCCACCCCAGCCCCGGGTATGAGCCGGGCCCCCCAAGGGAGACCCGCTCCAAAGCTCCAGAGATCCACAAGAGAGCACGGCAGTGGGCAGCTACCCCTACCTAGAGGAGGTATGACCAAGAGAAGTGGGGTCCCCGAAGGTGTAGAATAAAATAAATACATAGCCTGACCAGGCTCTCCTAATGTTGGGATTAGAAGGGGCACCCGAGGGTAAGGACGAGAACCCGCACCACAAGGACACAGACACCCTCCAGGCTCAGATGAAATATGATCCCTCGCTCATGGACTTGCCAGATAACTAAGGAATCCCTCTCCTTGCGTGGGGAGGGGGCCGCCGGGCCCAGGAGGCCGACACCCAAGAGACAAGGCCACCGCTGCTGAAGGGCCTGTCCCTCCATCGGGGATGGAGTAGGGGACAGAAGATTAGTAGTCCCACCTTCCCTGTGTAAAGTATTAGTGTGTGTGTTAGGGTGTGTTTGTTGAGGTTTAAAGGGTGTGTGTAATAAAGGGTGCAGTTAAAATTGGCGAGCAGGGCACTGATGAAATCTCCTGATTGCTTACAGGCATGTCCAATCATCCCCTCACCAAGTAAATGTCTACGGTGCAGTTAAAATTGGCGGGTAGAGCACTGGAAGGACATCTCCTGCTTGCTGGCAGTAATGACCAAGCACCCCCCACCAAGGGTCCTACGTGTCTAAGGTGCATTTAGAACCAAGAGAAGGGGGCGAAACTGTGCGGAGACCGTGGGAGGGGGGCCCACTGCCAAGTGGCTCGGCCCCTCGAGGTATCTAGCAAGCACGCCCCCTCTCCAACCTAATAAGTAAGTGGTCATATGAGGAAGGAGGGGAGGTCGGGGACAGCTACCAAACTCACCCCTGATAGTGGAACAACAGTCCCCCCTGCCTCACCCCCCCAGCATTGGGCCCACAGTTAGACTTTTAAATGTCTAGATACTAACCATTTTTAACATTCATTAGGTAACAGTGGTTAGAATTCAGTTTGTACCAGATTATCTCAACAAAGCTAATTTCTCTTAACTGTATAGTTACAAGTGACTGTCACATTAAATGGAAGAGATTTTACTGTATAGTATTGTATGGTATGAAGTATTTCTACAAGGAGAGCTTTTAGGACCTTGAGTAAATATTTATTTGCGATGAAGAAATATGTGTATGAAATGAATCCCTAATCTTTAGCGGTTAGGCTTCAGACGTATGAGGATGCAATGATTCTTAAATGCATAAACTTGCAGCCAGAGTTGCTGTCTAGAAAGCAGAGAGACAATCATTCATGAATTCAAAATATGATTATGTTTAGCTGAGAGGAAGGCAGGCTATTTAGCTTTTTGGTTTAAGGTGAAGAACTCATAGATATTGGTATGTAGAGTGAGGCTACAACCCAGCATCACTGGAAGTGAGCTAGATCTTCCTTATTGAAAATTTCAGCAAAGCTTAATTTAATTATTCTTATTAAATTTTAAACAAAAATACACACAAACGCTTCACTTACTGTGTTTAAACTTATTGAGACTTTAATGTGTGTGTTCTTTTCTTGGTAAAAAGTGCCACAAACTCATTTGAGGGAGTCTAGGAGATCGGTCAGTCCAGATCAGCACAGAGTGTGTCAGTAACGGATGTTTTCCTCGGCTCTTAGTTCAGTTTCTTTTGTATTTAAGACTTTAACGATTCCTAACAACTCTCCACCTCTTATTGGTTTTCCAGTCAAACTTAATTTTCTCCACAGAGGGCAGATCCAGTTTGTTTAGCCATGCTTTTCAATGGCTGAACCTGTTTTTTTGGGTCCCAATCAAACAACTTCATTGATTGTGGATCTGTCGCTGTCTTGTTGACTTCTCAAATTCCCATGGTTCTGGGATCTCCTAGTCATTTAAATCATTATTGGGTTAAAGAGCGTTTCGCAAAACTTTGAGTTTTTATTGGTAAATTCCTTCATTTTACACATGAACAGACTTTATTATTTGGAAAACCAATCTCATATTGACTCCTGAGGCAGAACTGAGACAAAGTATGAGAAAAAGCAGCTTTTGGTATTACTGAGTTAAGAATTCTATGAATTGGAAAAAGTACACAGTTCAAAATCAAAGATAAGAGTATTGCCATTACTATTACACGTACATACATGCAGAGAAATAAAAGTATGCTTCTCTTTGGCCCCTGGTACATACATATAACACTTATATGTGTAGATATATGCACAACTAAAATAAGCATATTCTCAAATATAAATGTGTTTAAATCGGAATGAAACATTCTGAAAAATGCAACAACTGTTGCAGATTATAAAGCAGCTCTGAATACAGATTCACCACAGTCGTCCCCATCTTTTCCCTCTTTATCTTCATCCAATCTCCCTCACCTCACGTGATGAGCGAAGCCATTATAACTGTGGACCCAGTGAAAGGCCCATTTATTCAGATTAGAGCCGGACTGCAGAGGTGCACCAAGAGCAGATGGGCTCCTGTGTTTGCCTGTCTGGCTGCTTAGACCATCCGGACTGTCACTCGGTCGTGATGATGATTAAAGAAGCTCTGCAGCTCCTCATCTTCATTCTTCTATTGCTCAGTGACCCTCTATGCTCCATTTTTAGGTGTAATAAGTAGGCTGTTTACTTCCTTGTTGTTTGTAAAACAATGTTTTGCAAGTTCAGAATGTTATTAGTGGCTCTTTGGTGAGAGGGTGTTGAATTGAATGTGTGTCTGTTTTTTAATTGTGTTTTTAAATGATGTTTTAGGCCATGTTTTGAGCTGTCTTTTAGCCACATCAGGTAGACGTTGATGATCACCACCGCTATTTTCCTTTCTGTAAGTTACCAGGGCAATACTCATTCATGTCTGTTCCTGAGGATGGTCGCCGGGGTCACTCCTCTTTATGTATCTGTTCCTGAGGAGGGTCGCCGGGGTCACTCCTCTTTATGTATCTGTTCCTGAGGAGGGTCGCCGGGGTCACTCCTCTTTATGTATCTGTTCCTGAGGGGGGTCGCTGGGGTCACTCCTCTTTATGTGTCTGTTCCTGAGGAGGGTCGCCGGGGCCACTCCTCTTTATGTATCTGTTCCTGAGGATGGTCGCCGGGGTCACTCCTTTTCATGTATCTGTTCCTGAGGATGGTCGCCGGGGTCACTCCTCTTCATGTATCTGTTCCCGAGGAGGGTCGCCGGGGTCACTCCTCTTCATGTATCTGTTCCTGAGGAGGGTCACCGGGGTCACTCCTCTTCATGTATCTGTTCCTGAGGAGGGTCGCCGGGGTCACTCCTCTTTATGTGTCTGTTCTGAGGATGGTCGCCGGGGCCACTCCTCTTCATGTGTGTGTTCTGAGGTTGGTCGCCGGGCCCACTCCTCTTCATGTGTCTGTTCTGAGGATGGTCGCCGGGCCCACTCCTCTTCATGTGTCTATTCCTGAGGCAGGTCGCCGGGGCCACTCCTCTTCATGTTTCAATTCCTCAGGCTGGTCACTGGGGCCACTCCTCTTCATGTGTGTGTTCTGAGGTTGGTCGCCGGGTCCACTCCTCTTCATGTGTCAGTTCCTGAGGCTGGTCACTGGGGCTACTCCTCTTTATGTGTCTGTTCCTGTAGAGGCCCATGGGGCTGGTTCCTTTCACATTTTTTGTTGTGAGGAAATTCATCTAGTCTGCTGTTCCATGTAACTCCTCACTGCTGCGGGAACCTAAACATTTTTTCTGGTCTTTTTACCCAGCTGCTCCTCATGGTCTTTCCTTCACAGGTATTTTTCTGTGTTTGGACATCTGGAATCTGCCTATTTAGGAAGTGGTGCAGTCAGTATTTTCCATATTAGTTAAGTTTTCTTTAATTATATTTTGGTCATGTTTATAGCTGTGAATGTTGATGATCATCCACAGCTGTCCGCTTTTCTGTAAATTCCACTCAGTACATGTATATGTCTTGTTTTCGTTGGTCATTGTCAGGTCATCTTTTTTGTCCCCTTTTCGTTTATTTGTGTTCTCTTAAGTTTAGTTATTAAATGTCTGAGTTTCTGCCATCCCAGCCTGGTCTCCTGCATTTTGGGTCCAACACTTCCTGTTCCTGACAGTTTCTGCTATGAAGGTGTTATGGTTAAGTGTCTGCAGGGAGTTTATCCAGTCCTATTGGTCTAACAAAGGTCACTGAAGGTTTTTTTTCTCCCCGTTGGCCTCTCAATAATCTTGCTGTGCTCAGAAATCTTCTCCTCCGAGTCCTGCTTGGTCCCCCATACCCACTTTAAATTCCTGTTTTCTTTCTTTCCTTCCTTCCCTTCAGCTTATTGGATCTGCCTTACCCTATTTCTGCCACGCTTGCTGTTCAAATAAAAATAGTTCTGAACTTGTTGAGTTTGATACTGGAGAGGCTGAGGGGCACAAACTCTCATTAAGCTAAACTCCAAACTGGTGTCTTGAAAGTCCTGAAAACGTTTTCCATAACACACAGTCACACAGCCCACGGTGGAATGAAACTAATGTTTCTTCATGTCCACCTGAGAAGCAGCTCTGCATGTGCAGAAATGGCTAAAACCACTTAAAGGAGCTTCCAGCAAAAACTAAATCTTCAGGAGACTGTTCACAGGAGTGGGACATTGTTTTACATTCCTCTGGTTGTCAGTGATATCTCTTTCTCTGACACTCTCATACGTGTTTTATTTTCTCTAAAGAAATGTCATTGTGTCTGCTAACTGTATCTGTAAAGAATGGCAATATGATGGAGAGGTTACCTAATGGTGGACAATGTGACCAAAAAAAAGCTTCATGATATTTAAACCAAAGTTTTTCTAATAAATTTCAATAATATAAAAAAACGGTACTCTATATGATCTGTACTTGCTTAAAGAGATGCTTGTTAATTAAATAAAAAGAGTGAGGTGTGTTGCATGTCTGAAAGTCGTATTGGTATAGTTCCTAATGTGCTGTCCCGTCAGGATGATGGGAAATTTTGTGGTTCGACTCCACCAGCTGTTGTTGGGACAGAAATGCACACAGACCGAAGTCTAGATGCTGTTAACCCTGCGATAAATGCAGATGGTGACCCAGCAGTCGCTTCACTTTGTTTGCATCCAACAGTAAGATGAACAGCAGAACTCAGAGGTGACCCGTTGCCCATCCCACACCTGAACGGAGCTGAACTGTTAGGATGAGAAGACAGAAAAGTTCTTAACTGTTCTTTTCACACTGATCAAACCAGCCCCTGGAAGCTCAGCAGATGCCAGCAGTTATGCTGGAACTAGCGTTTGTGATTGTCAATGTTCCCATTTGAAGTTTGGACAGTTTCACTTTTCCTCCCACTGTAGAATGGAAAGGGAAATGTTGATTTTTGGTTTTTTCTCACTCCCATAAGAGTGCAGAATTGCTTCCTGGCCTTCTGTGAAAGCATGATACGGTTGTTTGCTTTCTAGCTTCACTGAGCGTGACGTAGCCTGTTAGCACATGGCCCAAAAAGTCTCGAGAAAACCACTTTTTTCATCAACACGGTCTGAGACAGCTGTCAGCTGGAGCAGAGCGCTGTCCTGGTGAAAAAGGAGACCTTTTCATTTGCTCAGCTGGAGTTTTAAACAATCTTCTCAGACATGGACACGTGATTGTCGATGTTTTTGTAGAACTCTTCAAAAAAATAAACCTGATCTCTCAACGTCAGCTGTGTCTTACATGCTTTGCAGAGCAGATAGACATGGGATAAAAACCTTGAATATTTGCTCCTCCCACACGCAGTGGGAGCATCAAGTTAATGAACACATTTGTGGACAGGCACCGAAAGAGAGGCAGCGGATGCAAATTTGACGCATGAATCGTGTTTGGTGGGAACCTGCATAAAATCTTGTTTTCATAAACCTTTCACTGCTCACTCTTCCAGGGGGCTTAATGAGTGAATTGTTTCCATAAAGAAGATTTTAATTTCAGTTGCCACGACAACCCTACTTACCTGATTGAGGACCTTCATGTTTAGCTCTGACCTGTATGTACTGCAGACACTTCAAATTGTCTTGCACCAGTTTGACCCCTCAGGCAGGCACACATCCTCATTATATCACACACACAAACGGTCCACATGAAAACCCAATTCCTGCTTCCACCTGATAAGAAGGAAAACTGCTAGTGCAGCCGCTGATGAACGCTGAGAGCAGAGGTTTGGTCAGTCTGCTGTCAGACCCCATTTTCAAACCATCTGGAGCCCATCATGCTGCAGAGGAGAGCATTTTCCACAGAAAAACTGCATCCATTTCATCAATATCAGTCATACGGCTGTGGTTCTGAGTGACTGACATACTGTATTTGACCAGCTGTCACAGGAGATTAAACAAACCACCACTCTCCGAATCAAAAGATCCTTTGTTGCCAGGATTGTCACAAAAAATATGAATAATACAGAAAATGGAAACATAAAAAAATGAATATTTAGTAAGTAGCTGAAATGCTTGAGGGGGATGTTGGAGCATCCTCCCTCTTAATTCCGAGCGTGTTCCCACTTCTTCAGTGTGTTTGTGTCAGAAGCGTCCTGTTCTTTCATTGTGATAATCAAACACAGCTGTGTTTCAGTTCTGATCCATTAAAGGACTAATCCAGTTACCAGGAGCTCCACTCATCAAGGCCTCCAAACACAAAAGAGCCATAGAATCTGATGGAAACATGGGTACAAACAACCTAACGCAATAGTCGTTATTTGGTTAAAAAGATGCACTCTTTCAGGACTGAGTTGTTTTCCGATCACCCCATTGTGGTTAATTGTTGAACTCCAGCTGGCTCCAGTTAAATGTCTTCAGTCAGAGTCCTAAACCTTGACGGAGCCTTGAGAACCTTGAGAACCAGCTCAGATTGTTTTGTTTATGTCTTTCTTCCATGAACGTTGTTTGTTTTCCTCATCTGAGCTGGAAACAGGATCAAAACTGTACGGCTGGATAGCTCGGATTTTGCTCGCCATTTTTGTTGCGCCAGTAATGTTACGTTGGGGTGTGTTGGGCTTACTCTGCACAAACAAACAAAAGATAACATATTACTCAAGTTTCTTCTTTACAAATATTTTCTTCAGTAAAACTTTATTTAAAGAACTTTTCTGAACTTTCTTTTGGGAATTCTAAACTTTTACTCCGTCTAAAGGAGAGCCTGCTTGCTCTAAAGTAGTGCAAGCAATCATCTTCCTAAATACGAAGCATTGCAATTTGTAAGCTCTTTGTTCCCACTGTATCTTTAACTTTAAGCAAAAAAGTTTGCTGTTCCACTGTTTTTTATTATATTTCAACAGTTAAATAAAGTGTTTGTATGTTCCCTGGATCCAACTTTAATAGTATAGTATTTGAATTATTCTGCAGTAAAGAGAATGGCATTAATTTGGCTTTATTCATATTACCCCACACTTCAACGCAATATGTAAAATAAGGCAATAAAATTGAACAGTAAACCATTCTCAGCAATTTACAGCATAAACAATAACATTATTCAAAATATAGTTTCAGCCACTTTACTTTTACTATAAGATATATGAGGCTTCGAGACACATTTTTATCAAAAATGACCCCAAGGAAATTAAGCTTTAATATTTTTCCTCCATCAATGGACAGTTTTATTTCTTCCAGCTTTTTATTAGCAAAAACACAACCGTTTTAAACCAGTAAAAGCTTTACTTTTATTGTGGTGCGTGTGACAGTACATTAGATGGTGGGGTTGTTATTTTCCTAAGAGTGTTTCCCCTGAATATCAATGACAAGGCATTCACATAATTGATCTCGGGAAAGTCGGCCTCTTCCCACCTGTCTTTGATCTGCAGACCACACGCTGCATATTCATTATTACACAGCACTTGACTGCATGACACTTCACAGGAGGAAGGAAGTGACAAATGACAAATCAAGTTAGTATGCAGGCATGAAATCATTTCTGTGTGTATATAACTCGGCTGCAGGGCGCAGAGTAAACAGTTTCTGACAGGCCAAGATGAGCATGAGTGAAATCAGCGCCACTTTGTGCTGGGACTTTTTGAAAGATTCGGAGAAACTTTGTGGTAAAAGAAATAATTGGACTGTTTGCAGATAACAGGAATTGTAACTGCTGAGCAGAGAATCTCCTGCAAAAATCCATCAGAGAACAGGAAATGACCTCTTCAGCATTAACATCCACCTGTTGGCTCAAACTGCCTGAGTTTTATTTCAGCGATTTTTCCAGCCCACCTTCCCCTGACCTGTGATGTGCCTTCATATGGGAACCAACTGCGGCTCCTGCAAGACCTGTTAATTAAAATGATTAGCGTGTTCGGCTGCAGCGTCCCGTGGGAAATAAATTCCTATTATTTTGTGATTAGTGAATTCTTGGCTGCTTCTGCTATCTTCCTCCCTGAGGGGGAGTGAGCAGCAAAAGCAGAGATCAATCACAGAACCGACTCACCGGGGGAAAGACAAGTGACAAGATGGAAAACAGGAGCAGTGTTCAAAACAAAAGGGAATAAAGGATTTTTTTAAGCAGCTCTTTTTCTCCTCTGCACAAAGACATTGGGTGTTTGTTGGAACAAAAGACTCAACGACGGGAGCAGCACTCATGCGGAGTGTTTTAAGAGACTGTTTGGAGGACTGGGACACGGGGCTTTGCTTAGCTGTAGTAGGAAGTGCTGCTAACTCTGCTGTTTGTGCTCTCAGCCCCATTTTGTCAGGGATTATAAGTGTAACTCACATAAAGAAAATAGGATTGGTGAGCTTTTTATGTCAACAATCAAAGCTGCCATTATTTTGTTGTATTTTTATGTATTATTCATGTTCTGGACTTCTACAAATATCTCCGCAGCATCTGTTTTTAGTCTGGATCTTTTTTGTGTCTATTCAGTGAATACAATTTAAAGTAATTTCTCATAGTGAATCTCAGAGCTTGTGCTTTGGATTCTAGTTGTTTTGGAGTTTTCTGTTATCTAGCTTACAGACTCTCAAAACCCCAACCTAGCATTAGCGGTACAACAAACATGGGACAGTGTTGGAGCCGTACAGTTCTGATCCAGATTCCAGCTCAGATTAGGAAAACGAAGGCGTTTATGGATCTAATTGTTTGTAAGTAGCATCGGAATGGAGCTGAGCAAGAAGCGTATGGCTCGGCCAGAGTATGCTCTTTATCACAAATATGATCCAAAACCCCTGCAAGAGAAATATAATAGATTGTTGCCGTTTAGAGTGTGCTAGAGCTTCACTGTACTTGAAGCTGAGAAAAGCCTCTTTGTGCTGACATGCAACACTCATTTAATATTTAAATCACTGAATCCTGCTCTTATGATCTTCATCAATGGAAAACGTTCTATCGTATCCTTCCTGCAGCAAATATGCCAGAAGTTAGATTTACTCAACTAAACTCTGATATATCAGAAACATCTTCTTGACTTCATAGGTGACGTCATCGTCACACATGAGCTGGTCGTCTCCTTTGCTCTAAAACAGTTAAAGCCATAAAGGAAAACAGACTGTTCAGGTCTGTCTTTCTCCAGTTAGGGAGCACAGCCGCTGGCCAATGCCTTTTGCTTTTAATTACAGAGACAATGAATGAATGGATGGATGCTTCACTGTGAAATGAGCTTCAGTTTCAAATGTTCTCTCCTCATTGAGCTAAACTCTCCAACAGGATTAAACCAGCAGAAAGACAGGAAAAACCCTGAGGCCCCATGTTTGCATGCATGGATTCTTGAGGCTGCAGAAGACAAAGCACTGTTAGACAGGGCCTCTCTGGTCCTGAGCTGCTAGGTTATTGAGTGTTTGCTAGAATCTATGTGCTAAAAGGCATAAAACACAAACGTTCATAAATTCTTCTTTAAGCAAATTTCTCTGGAATTGTATTGCAAGATCTCTTAACCTTAAAAGTGTAAATGTAAAGTGTGTTTTTGCATGCATCTTTGTGTGTGTGCATGCATTCTTGTTTGTGTGTGTACATGATGTTTGTGTCTTTGTGTGCATGCATGTTTGCATATATACATTATAAATATGCACTTTCAGTAGATCAGTTCAGTTTAATGATGTTTATTCATAAAATGCCAGTTTAGAACTATTTTTAGAAAGAGAATTGAAGAAAAACTGGTTTAATCTGATCACACTGTCCAAAACCATGTAGGATTATTCAAATTCAATGTTAAAAATTGGCTAAGAAGATTGGAATTGTATCTCTGCTTGTACCACACAGAGTTTCAGTGGACCAAACATTTTTGGAGATACGCTGTCAATTATCTTCATTCTAAGGAAGACCTTTTGAGATTGAGATGAAAACAACATTCACTACAACTGTTAAACAATGTCTAAAAAATTACAATTGGAATTAAGCTGATCAAATCAATCAAACTCTTTCAATATAATGTTTCATTTTTCTCACGTTTTTCCCCATGACCTTCAGGAAGATGTTTTTTTTTTTTTTTTTATTTTCTGGAGGGATAGGGCACTTCCTGCTGCTCGCGTTGAAGCGTAGAGCAGTTTTAAAATCTAAAACACTGCAGTGTGCTGCCGCTGTCTTGGGTTTTAGATGTAAAGAAAATGTCAAGCTCCCCCTTTGCAGGCTTATTGAGCCCGCGGAGAAACATCTGACCACTTTCTTTCGCAGCTGGTTTATTCTTGGCTGATAAAAAAGGAAAAAAAAAAAGGTTAGCAGGAGGCAGAATCTGTTTTACTGACAGACAAGAGAGTGACTGCTAAAATGTGTGATGAGGATGTTTTGACATCTTTAAACATCTGTGACACTTTTTCTGACACTGAAGCAGCTGCTTCCACTGGGAGTTAATTTTTGTCAAATCTACTCATTTTTATTTTTGAAACACGTTTGCCTGTGAAAAAAAAAAAAAAACGCAATAATTAAAGTATCCTATCTGTTTACCAGAATCTCAATAACATGTTTTGAGAACGAAAACAATGACACCTCCAACTGCTGCTCATTTTAATTTGTTACTGTTTCACAAGGATTCACCACAGAAATCAATGAATGAATGTTCAGGACCCACAGTGATGACATTATAAGTTATACTGTGTTCAAACCCAATTCACACACCAAATCTTGACATGCAGAGAATTTGCTGCTCAATGCTCGTCCAAAATTGTGTTAATAAACGTGACACTCTAGACGTGTGTGGGAGGAGCTACCGTCAAAAAAACTTTAGCTTGAGTTTTATTAACTTACAATGCCTCTAAGACACAGATGATGTTGAGAGATCAGGTTTATTTATTTAGAAGAGCTCCACAAAAGCATTAGTAACCACGTCTCCATGTCTGGGTTCATAAGATCATTCAGAGACACCATCTACTGCAGGAGCTGCGTCTGAATAACGGACGCTTTCAGCGGTATCTCTGTCTCTCTGTGACCCAGTTTGATGGCTTGTGGTCCCACATTACTCAGAGAAGGGAAAAAAAGAATAAAATCAAGCAAAGTTTTTATTATTGTCTCCAAACAAACAGGAATAATTTAAGGCACACATTTTTTCTAGAACCCACATTTTGAAACTAAATTTACTCCATCATAAAAGAGATGACTTTTTTCTCTCCAAATCTTGGATTAAACTCACATATTTGAACCTGGAGACATTTTTTTCTGCTCCTGTTTCACAGCAATTTGAATAGAGAAATACTCAGAAATGCAGCCTTAATCTGAATTTTCTTCAAAAATGTCCTCCAAAACTGCCATTAGAACATATTAAAAATACCCAAAGCATTATTTACATCAGAGTGGATATTCAAAATGATCCATTGCTTATGAGCTACGTAGTCTCTCAGACACTTTGAATAATGATGATGCTTTCAATTTAAAGGCATGTTGTTTCTGAACGGCTTCATGTCTCCTCAGTGCTTTGAGGCACCAGGGGCTAAAGAAAACTGTTGGAAGAAGAAATGTCCTCTATCACAAAAAGTGACTAATTTTTATAGTCATTATGGCACACAATGCAGATAGACACTGGTTATGAACACGTGGATGCAGCGTTTTCTATCTTTAAATGTCCCCTGAAGCCCAAGATCCATCTGCAAATCTTCAGCAGAAGCTCCTACAGAAGGGAAACTTCCTGCTTTCTTCACACATGATCACAGATCAAAGAAGGTTATGCTCACACTGCTAGCATGTATTTCATAAAATTACATAAATAGGACTTGTGTCTCCAGAGTCTGCTTTGCAGCCGGAGTGGGATTCTCCTGGTTGTTCCTTTGAAAGGTTCTGGAAAGAATGCCAGCCAAATGTCAATGTAAATTGCTCTGAGTCCCTCTGTTCTTGTCTGTAGCTGCATGTAAAGTCTTGTTGGGGCAGGAGCTGAAATGTCAGAGTGTTTCTGTCAGACAGGCAGAAGTTGTCTCAGTGGACATATACAAGAGGGAGCTGTGATTTCAAATCACGAGCTGGGTTGCGTCACAGTAGGGTTAAAAAAACAAAAATCCTTCCTGGCAACAATTCTTTATAATTTTACCTTTTTTAACTTTTAGAAATCAGTGTTGCATGAATGTGAATGAATGTTTTATAGGCATTGATTTCTGTGAGAGTCTTATGTTTAAGTAAAGCTCAAGGAGAAACATAGATGTTTTCGACAGATTTCACCTTGTTTTTTTTCCCCTTCAAAATACGGCACAACAAGGACGGTAACTGAAGCAGAAGTTTGTGTCCCCTGAAGAGACAGTCAGTCTGCAAAGGCTTCTGAGCACAGTGCTGAACAGCAGACCAGGCTTCTGCCTAAACACGAGGAAACAGAGAGGTCCATCTACCCACCAGGACCACAGTTCCTCAAGAAAAATAATCAGAACAAATAAATAGCTCTTTTTCCAGTCTGTTAAAAAATGTTTTTAACATAGAAGCGTAGTAGCTTTTTTTTTCTTAAGAATGATTAACCATAGCCACCTTTTTAATCTACATAAAAAAATATTGTCTCTGGGAATGTATATAAGACAGTGACAGTGTACTAGTCAGTAATAAACAAGATAAGAGATCATTTTTGGGGCATTCATTGGTTTTATACCATGGTCCAGGTGAATACTCGATTCTGATTGGCCGCAGGATGTAAATAAAAAAAGTGATAATGTTCACCTAAAAAGGTGGTTCCGGTCACGTAGCCTGAATGTTCAGTGTTATTGAGCTGGCCTGAATACCAGTTAGTAACCAAACAGAAACATGAAACATAGGTGGACGGACGTGTATCTCAACAAGAAGACAGTAGAAAAGATCTCTGTCCTTCAAATGTCTCGATGATGGATATTCCAGGATCCCCGTCACATCATACCAACCAGAGTATCTTTGTAATTGCTTTATTCAGGGCCCTAACCTAACACCCGCCCACCCGAGTAAAACTTTGATTTGTCAGGTAGAGAAACAGGTCCACTAGGCACTTTGGCAGGTGAGATATTGTTCATCATCTCAGACACGGGGCTCAAACTCACAACCATGACTTTTAAGCGTCTGCCTTCCTCCCCACTTGGCCACCACAAACATGTAGCCGAGAGTTTGCTCAAACATTTCATTTTGACTTTATTGCACAGATTTAATCCTCACATTGATGCAGCAGTAGGTGCATTCAGGGGCTTCATGGAATTTCCACACTTATGTGCTTTCATTAAGAGCTCGCTATTGCTGCATTCAGGTGCGCTGGTAATTTCTAGCATTTACTCACACTGATCTCAGCCAACACAAACACACACTCGCTTGTTAATCCATGTCATTGTTACTTTTTGAAATGACCAAGACTCACAACAACAACACACTGATCTGTAAAAGACACACAGTAAGGCAAAACGATGCACATTTTAAAATAAATGCATGTTTTTCTATGCATGACATGTTGTATTTAAAAACAAAAAGTGTTCATCACTAGTTTTAATCGCAACACTAGTTCATAAATATCAAAAAGCAGATTGCATTTGAAAAAAAAGCGTGATCTTTGAAAAAAAATTCTTGGAAAAACACACTGCAAGCCACAAGGTTTTTAGTATTAATTAACAAAAGAAATAGTTTGTTGATTGTTTGTTGACTTTTATTGATCAGAGTCAGTTCCAAAAGTGATCTAGAAACAAACTTTTGCTTCATCATCTGGCCACAAGCAGGCAGTAAGATGTGATCTTTCCGTCTGAAATGATGCTTTGGATGACTTCTTATGTCATTTAGCATGTAGCATAGCATTTTCCTCCTCTGAGTTTTTCCCACCAGCAGTAACAGAGTAAGGTTGGTGCAGCCTCAGTAGCTGTTAACATGACAAGGCAACACACCGCGTCTCAAATACTCCACTTTTGAAAAACGATTAAAACCTAAAAAATAGCAAGATGACTAATAATTGATTTAAAATGTACTTATTTTGTAAGTGACCATGATATAAGCGAGAGAACACCCTTCAAGGTGTCCATTATCAGAAATGAACTGACTTTACAGTGGACGGTTGCTTCTGCAAGGTCCATTCATTTCTGATCATTTGACTTGTGCAAAATTCTGACCTGTGGTGACATTACCAATTATCTCTGTAAGAAGATACACATATTAGACACATCTTTTTTTTAAGTGTGCATACTTTATTTAACTGTAATCCTTATCTCATAATGGACACATCGAAGGGCATTATTATATACTTAGTAATGAATAAAACATGCCTTTAAAATGAAAGTCTTCTGAGATATATTTATGTTTCTGTCCGTTTTTAAATAAAGTCAATGTCTCCAAGTGGTCAGAGTATTAGCAGACGTTTGCACTGCAGTTCTGCTGCACTTTGAAAACGAAAGTACTAAGAGCCAGAAGCACTATTATGCCTTCTCTGTTAGAACTATCCAGCCTTTAACAGCGGCAAAACTTACATTACTGTATCCACAAATGTTCAAGTTTTTTCAACTGGAGATAAATCATTGCAAATGCTCATGAACTGGTCAATAGATTTGTTTTTTTGTTTTTTTTTTTTTTTTGCATTTCAAATCATTAACCATCTTGACTGTCTGTTTGATTGAAGTTGATTCAGGAGATGAGGAGAAAACCTAAAGATGATCTAGACTCAGAGCATTTTGATGTCCACCAACCAACTTTCTCCATGCTCTGCCTGTGTCCATCAGTTAAGGTTGTGGGAGTTGTGAAAGGGGTTGGGGGCATTGTGAGTGTGTTGGGGGGTGGGGGTGGGGGGTGCAGCAGCTGTGAGAGCCCTGACTTCCCTAAGCTGGCCTCCAAATCTAAAATAAGACTGCACTAAACACATATCCACTATCCTCACTAAAGGAGGCAGGTTCTTCACTGAACATATGGCACACTGAACTGGACAGAGAGGTGAAGAAAGAGGGAGAGGCCATGCTAAACGTCAGGCTAGCGGTGTGTAGCTAAGGGGAAGTGACTACGTCATAGGCTGCTTAGACAGCAAACAGTTGACACAGTAGTGTACTCACTAGAATGATAAACATGCTACTTAGAATTTTTGAATACTAAACCAGATAACACTAAGTTAAATATCAGCAAATCAGGCAATTGAAAAACAGGAGCAACAACAGCAATGATCAAGCAATAGTTGATGCTCATCCGGAAATGGCGTCACAGGAACAGGTCATTCCAGGTGATGTCAAGTGTGTTCACGGGTTTTGTGTGACCTCATTTTCAGGAGTTATTAATGCAGTAATTAAGGCAGTAAAGCACTTATTATTACATTACAATCAGCATTAGAAGGAAAAAGTGGTCAATTATTGTGCAGTTTTACCCCCAGCTGAGGTCTTCAACCCTTTTCCTTAGAAACTTTAGCTCCAGTGTGGACATACTTTAAATTACTATAACCCTTTGATCGTTTACACAGAAGTTTCAACAAATTCTAAAGTGGGAAAAGCCGTTTTGTGCTGAAATTTACTACTTTACATTCAAACAATGTTTAGAAAATGAAGACAAACCAACATTTTATGACCAAACACCCCTCAGTGAGCACCCTCCATGGGAAACCATGAGGGACGTGGTTGAATTCGTTCTCCAATTCCACAATCCCTGACTGGAGCAGAAGCTAGATTTGCACAGCCAGCAGTAGGTCAGACCTGTTCATGGTGCATGTTGGACTTCAGCAATGCTGTCCTTTACCACCGGTTCTGTTCATAGTCTTTATGGTCAGAATTTCTAGGTGCCGCCAGGGGCCAGAAAGGGTCTGGTTTGGGAACCACAGGATTTCCTCTCTGCTCTTTGCAGATGATGATGTCCTGTTGGCTTCATCGAGCCAGGACCTCCAGCATGCATTGGGATGGCTTGAGGCAAAGTAAGAAGTGGCTGAGATGAAAGTCAAAACTGCCAAGGATTGGGGCTCTTGATTGGCTCCTGCCCCAGGTGAAGGAGTTTAAGTATCTTGCTGTATTGTTCGGGAGTGAGGGAAGATAGACAAGCAAATTGGAGTGGCATTTACTGTTAGGCGGTCGCTGGCCATTGTGGTAAAAAGAGAGCTGTGTTGATCTTTGTTCCAATACTCACTTATGGTCATGAGCTCTGGGTCATGACCGGGTCATGACTGGGTAATTTCGGCCTGGATACAAGCGGCCGAAATAAACCTCCTTTGTAAGGTGGCTGGGCGCTCCCTTAGAGATAGAACCTGCAATCTTCCAATCAGAAGGCGACCACCCCACCGCTGCACCACATCCGCCCCAAATACATCTGTAACTGTCTCCATACATCTAAAATACATCTGATGTTATACTTTATTTACATATGTCCTAAATAGGACAGAGAATGAGGAGAAGAGAGCAGCAGACAGCGAGCAGAAGGAGACCGATGGAGGAGGTGAACATGAGTCCAATGAGGGACACAAGAACAAGTAGCGTCCCGATTGAAGTCAGTGATTTGAGGACTGCAGATACAGGACCACGGCAGGTCAAACACCACTGTTTTCCATCAAGAATGTTTGGAAAGCAGAAAAGAGCATTTCAATCAATTGTATTTACAACATTTGAGTGGCTGGAATAGTCTGTTACCACTAAAGCAGCATTCTTCTTTGGTCCAACACTTCCACTTTCAAAGAACCAAACAGACTATTAGAAGATGATAGAGAAAGATAAAAGAAAGTTGCAGATGAAAAAGGCAGAAAGAGATGAGGACATAGAGGGAAAGCAAGAGAGAGAAGGAAAGAGGTAAAGATGAGAACGAAAATGTAACTGAAAGAAAGGAGCAGTCTGGAAAAAGAAAAGTAACAGCACAATCCTGGATGAACTTTATCTGCAGAAACAAAAATCTTCATGCAACCTGACTCAGAAATACTGCTTTTGGTTGTAAAGGGAAAAACAAAACATAGAAACTTTAAAGAAACTTCAATAAAAAAAAGAGCTTTTTTCACTCCATAAATCCCCCCGGTCTTTTGTGAGGAAGTGGACTCAGGTCCATGTCTATTCAAATTATGGTTGGGCACAGAATTTTGGTTCTAAGTAAGAACCATAACGACTTACGCGGTTCTACCGGAACCGAAAGAAGTTGCCTCATTGGGTTCCTTAATATGGTGCTTAGTTTCACTGAAAGTCTGTTTGTCTTAGTCAGGACATGTCAGTCACTTTTACTCTGTTCAGTACTTTGCAGTTCTAGCAAATCCTTTTGTCTTTCCTGCGATAGTGGGCGGGCTCATTTGAAACCCGTGACTGATGGGACGAGCATGCGCTTCCAAAATGCAGAAGTTGAAGGGCTCGAAGGCCTGGCTGCATTTCACAGTGAAACATGATTTTGAAAAGATCACAGCAAAATAATCTTGTCCAGCAGAGGTAACACCTCAAATCTTAGCAAGCACTTGACAGTGTATGGGATTGCATTAAATCCTGAAAATTGTACAGTCTGTGTAACTGTGTGTAATAAAGAGGCAGAGACGTTTGGATCCACGTGCAACTGGTTTATTTTACATGGGCAAGACATAACGTGGTCAGAGTCCAGGCAAGAGTCAAAAACACGGGAGCGAGGTAGAGGACGAAGAACAGGCAAAGGTTAGGAGAAGGCACCGAGAAAACAAACAAGGAGAACTGCTCAGACTGTGAGTAAACCAACAAGTCTTGATGCTGAGCTGAGTCCGGGGAGAGTACATATACAGAGTTGTGATGATGATGATGATATGAAACAGCTGGTGAGGCCATGAGTCAGAGAGAGGTGACTGATGGGAGTTTAAGTAAGGCCGGAACAGAGGATCTCAGTACTCAGGCGAGGACTCCCTCTGATGGTTGGAGGTGGAGCTGAACGGCTGGATCCTAACACTCACTGCATCTGCATGTCCTCCAGAGCTAGCATGAACATTTTGGGTAAAGAAGTATCTGGCCTTAAATATCAGGTAATGGATATGATTGTGACAGCAGTCATTCTTTTCTGGGTGAGTAACATAACATCCTCCTGATTGGTTAAGTGACGTAGAATTCCCCATGCTCCGATCATGGATTGAGAGCGTTTACACAACATGTTTACTTTGATGTGTTTGTAAACGGGCATGATGCACTGTTTTCATCCATGCTGACATGTCTTTCATCCAGTCCACAATAATGAACGGTTTGGTACTGAGATGATCTAAAGCCTTAAGTGTTGTTTTTATTGGCTGCTAAACGTTAGCATTTTAACCCATCTGTTCTTATTTTGAATCAATAAATAAAGAAGTCACACTCCAATGATTTTTGATCTATTTTAAAGGTTTTTTCAGTAATCTTTTAACTATGATTATGATGTGTGCGTTTGTGTGTGTGTGTGTGTGTGTGTGTCCGGCCTCAAAAAACAACTGTGTTGTTTTCTAAGACATAGTGTCTGCAGAGCAGCAGGAGTTCATTAGACATTCATCAGCAAAAAAGGCGAGCAACATTAGAGATATCCAATTTTTTTCAGTTTTGATCCAGATTCCAGCTCCAAGGAGGAAAACAAAGACGTACATGGATCTCTTTATCTGCAGGTGAATGCATCAGAATGGAGCGGAGCTGGGAGCTTGTGGCCTACCAATTGTGGCTTCTATTTACAATTTTTAAACCGCTTTTTTTTGCCTGCAGCCGAGTCACGAGGATTAAAATAAAGAAATACTCAAAAACACAGGTTTGAGCTTTGTTTTGTTCATGCATTTTCTCCATCATCAGAAAAATGCCAAAGGAACATGTTAAAACACAATTTTTAACTGAGTGTGTCTTTCATTTTTTGTCTTAATAGTCGTGATAATAAGGATTTTTTTTAATGTTTCTGGCCTTAATGTTTTTCTGCACACTGATGACATTATTAAAAAGATCAAAAACATCCGTTTTTCTCTGTAGCTCTGAATCAATGTTCCTATGTTTGTGCGCATTGGATCCTTTATAATAAGACATCTGAAAGAGTCATCAGGGTTTTTTCTTTCTATTCATTTCAAGTAATTTTCAAATTATTTTGTTTTCTACTGGAGTAGATTAAACTGGGCATTATCATCGCTAGTGTGTTCTGTAATCAGACCAGCATGAAAGCAGATACCATCACCGCTACAAACTGCACCTCAGGATCCTCTACTTTTCCTTGTTTGTTTTTTCTGTAAAATAAATCTGTGAAGACAAATTTCCAAGCATTTGTTTTCATTAGGACTTTCCTGTTTCTACGCATTAATGTGTGCATCTTTGCCTAATTACTGGCTGTCTGAGCCATTGCTTTGGCGGTTGCTTCAATGCTCAGACATTCAGTTGCAGAAAATTGGAATTTTCTATCCTAAACCAGATTTTTTTCAGCTGTGTTTTCGAGGCTCAAAGTGTTCCGACGTTTAGATTTTTTACACGTTTACCTTCAACACCTGACACATGCAGCTGTAGGGAACACCGGTTTGGCTCATCTGCATCCTGCTTTGCATAATCACATTCCAGCTTACTATGAACACGACTGCAGGAAATCCTGGTGTTTTTTTTTCACTAGGATCACTTGCGCAGGTCTGGTGTTATCTCAAGAGTTGCTTCCATCGAGCTCATTTGTAGTTTCACAAGCTTTGCTCTGGGTTTGAATGTTCTTAGTTTCAAGTGTACTGTTTGTCAGCAATAAAATAAGCACGTCCAATTAAACCAAACAGGCTACTATTGAAAACCAGGGCATATGGCCCCCACCCATAAACTTTCCCTGTATTTTAACTAATCTGAGTGACTCAGATTAATTCAGACCAATCACTGCTTACTGACGATATCTGGATCCAACACAGTGGCATCCAAATTGCAACAAAAATGTTCATTGACTTCACTGGATGTCCCCTGCGAAAGACTGGCGACCAGTCCAGGGGTGTCACCTGCCTTCGCCCATGAGTAGCCGGGTTGGGCTCCGGCAGCCCCGTGACCCCAAAAGGGATAAAGCGGTTCAGAAAATGAATGAATGAATGAATGACTTCACTGGACTTCATTTGGATGACATCACACTAACTCAGTCCAGTTCTCTTATGCAGTCAATGCATTTAATAATGGATTCAAACAGCAGCCGTCATGGATCACAGAAGGTCAAGTAAGTCAGAGCAGAGTGTGAAACACACAGAAGCTGCCAGTAAGATGTATGTTACATTTGTGGTCAAAAGGTCATGGGGTGACAATGATCGGCTGATACTACATGTGGGTCATGGTTCTGAGGATTGTAAATGTGAACTGATGTTTCATATATTTCAGTAGTAGGCTAACTGTTATTGTTTAAAGGTTAAAATCAACAGAAACATGATATTTGTCTAAAGGAATACTACGTGTTTTCTGTTTTATCATTTCAAGGTACTATATCATACTTTGCACTGTAACTGTGGATTAAAGTAAAAGAAACCAAGAATAGTTGTCATGTTTGAGTGGATCCAGGTGCTACCTCTATGGAAATACCATTTCCTTTAAAATGTGGAAACTGACCTCTAGAATGTGACACTACAATTCAGTACAGAAGGTTAAATTCCATTGAATCAGAATGTTCGGATTCATATCAGCAAGTGCTCATATGAAATACATTAAGATATATGTGTGCATGAACTGAACCAAAGCTTTTTTTTCCTCTCTCTGCATCACTTTTTATTTCCATGACAACCAAGCACCAATATAGAAAACAGGCACACAGCTAGGAGACAAATTACAAATATTTTAGGTGTAAATTTGGTCCAATTTCTTCTGGTTGACAATATTCTTAGCAGTTTATGAAAACAAAATTAATGATAAAAATAATGTTACCAGTAACCTTTATAGTGAAATAGCATATAAAAAAGGAAGCCTAGAGTCGTTGTTTTAAGGCTGTACAACCCATAACTACATCCTATATACACTTTTCTCACACAGATAGGAACATTTTCACACTTTTCTCTCTTGTTCATGTTCAGACCTTCAAAGAAACATCTATTCAAATGTGGCAATCTGAACACGTTTGTACAATAGACACAGCACAGAGGAAACTGATTGACAAGGTCTTCAGCAAATCAGGTTGCAGAACAAGTGCCCCGAAGAAAGAGATGAGAAAAGGCACGCAGAGCTGCACTAAAACAATCAGCCAAACAGCAAGACCAAGAAAGATGAACCACGATGTAGTGAGGGGACACTATTGTACGGGTTTAATGATTGTTCAATTAATTGATTAATCAAAGTAACCAGATTGATCTGTCTGAGGCAAGTTGTTGAATAAATCAAATCAACCTAAAGCATTATGAAATAAATCAATTATATCAATATTGTAAAATCTCATTTGGATTGAGACACAGTATGTTTATTCTACTGTAACGTAAAAACGACCAAGATCATCCCAGAACAACACACATGTGATGCAGCAGAAACGTATCAACCATCATTCCAGTCCAATGTGTGGAAACACTTTGAATTTACAAAGTCATGTGACCATACAGTGTTGCTAGAATGTCCTAATAATGTTCCTCTGAGTTATTCTGATGTGGAAAACAACAGTGGAAGGAACTTTATCAAACTCAATGAGTGAATGGATTTGACATTCATTCTTGTTTACTTGTTTGTTTGTAAACATTTATTTACACTTATCTTGTAGAAACACAAGAATCTGGAAAACTTCACTGTTCAGTAGCAGTGTTGAAGGTTTGGATGAAGATGTTCTGATCCATTTTAGATCAGATAATCGGATCATTCAGACTGAACCAATATCCACCATGAAATGTATCTTCAACCAAAAATTATCATATGAATTGAATCGTTCAAATGAATCATTAAACACCTGCTGGATTAGAAAAATGACCTAAAAAGAGACCAACAGAACACATTGTAGTATCCTCTCTTGAAGCAGTTTGAAACAGTGATCCACACCGTTATTCCCATTAGGCTGGATTACTGTCGTTCTCTATACATGGAGTTGGCACCTCGGCCATCGCTCGACTCCAGCTAGTGCAAAATGTGGCCGCTTGTCTGTGAGCTGGAAAGCAGAAATAGGATCACACATCTGCCCTGTTTTAGCTTCACTGCACTAGTTTCCTGTTCATTTTAGAATTCATTTTAAGATTCTTTTGTTTTTTTAAAAATCCTTACATGGTTTGGCTTCTCACAGCTTTCTGTCCCCTCTCAGCTGATCAGCTGCTTCTAAAAGTACAGACGACAAAACTCAAACTCAGAAATGACTGTGCTTTTGCTGCAGCAGCTCCAAAACTCTATCTACGAATACATGTTAGAGTCTACATTGCTATCTGTTTTTAGTCCTCTCTTGAAACCCACTTTTTAACTTGGATTTTAGTGCACAGTGAAGAGGTGCTATGTCTTTCTTTTATCCCAAGGCAATTTAATGTATTATCTTTTATAAAGCACTTTGGATATGTTTGTTTTGACAATCTAAGCATTTCTTTGTGCACTTTTAATCTATATTTATCCACTGTAGTGTGCGTTTTTATCTCCCTGTCACTGTACAGCACGATGGGTCTGTATGGACAATTTAAGAGCTTTCTTTATAAATAAAGTTGTTGGTTATTATTGTTGTTGTAAGTCCTGTACTAAGTAAGGAATGTGCAACAGTGGACAGAAGAAATCATGACCATCTGATCCTTTGGGTTCTGAGAGATCAGGACAAGGACAAAGAAACACAAAAACACTGGAACATCCATTGTAAGACAAGCATGTTAGTAGGTGCAGCAATGAGGAAACAGGAAGCAGAAGGACAAACAAAAAAATCAATGATTCTCAAAGCTGCTGAAGCAGCAGTATGTTGTGGATTTCTGCGAGAAACAGCAGCTGAGAGGAGTTGAACTTTCTGACACCTTCGTGAGATTGTTTTATTCCTTGAATTAGCTCAGACCTACAAACTGAATGCAGCCCCAGAACAACCGGAAGATTTGAAATATTGACAAACTTGTTGAAAATTTTAAGTCGTCCGCCTGCAGACTCCCTGCACTCGTTAAAGTGTGATGGTGAAATATCAGAATAACCAATGACGTTTTTTTCTATAAATTTTAGACAGATTTTCTTTGAGTCAAGCTGCTCTGTCCTCCAACAACTGCACTTTGTTTTTTTCTTAGTTGGGTGTAGAACCTTGCACAGACTCAGAAACAGATTAAATCATTGTCTGCAGTAAAGTGAAGCAGAATTGAGCTGTTTTTGTTCCTCTGTGCACTGAGGCGTGCCGCGCCTGCTTTCATATCTGCTTTATGTTCCGCTCTGCTTCCTGATGAGGCCTCCTTCACTTCATGTTCCTCTGATAGCTGCGCTGCATCATCTGCCATTCAGAGGATGCCACTCTTCAGGAAAATACAAGAAATGACAAAGCGATCAGTAAAATTTCAAATAAAGAATAAATTGTGGTGTATCCCAAGGAGCTGTAGATGAATCTGCAACTGCTTAAAAAATCCCCGTGATGTGATGCTGCATGGAGCTTACTCAGCGTATGTGTGCACTCAGAGAGAGGAGCATGTCGTTGCTGCAGACAGACATGGAGCTGATGTGCAGCCTGCAAGGAACAGCTGGATCAGAGCAATGCTCATTCACAAAATGCACTTGAAAGCAACATTGACGCTAATCTGCCTTTCTGACAGGTCTTTTCATTGATCCTCAGCTTCCTTCATTAAGGATTGACAGCAGAGCCAAAAAACAAATACAAAATATGAACTTCTGATTAAACAACAGCTGAAGGTTTTTTTAATCAAGCACCAGAAAATCCCAGAACTTCTCTGCCCAATCCTCACTGGTGTAAAGATGACATACCTGTCAACCAATCAGGTGAAACCTGAACAGCAAGCCGATCAATTACTTGCTTTTTGGCTGTCATCTACTGAGAGCTCTGAACTGATGAGGGCTGCTGTTATAAATGAGCGTGTGCTGTCGCTCTGTGGGGCTGAAGGATGCAGCTTCTTCCCTGAAGATGATGTCTGCTTGGTAGCAGATGCTGCTTCTGGTTCAGCTCCTCTCCAGTCAGGAGGAAGCAATAGTCCCACTTTCCACATAGCGAAAAGCGGTAACACCACTTAAGTGTAGAGCCCCTAATTTGGATCAGAACTTTTACCCATAATGCCGGGTTTGTTAGCAACTCGGTCAACTGTGCTCCCGTACAGCTGCAGCTAACAACAAAATTCCCATCAGTCCATTGTCTTAACCCGCTGTATCCTTTTCAGAGTCACAGGGCTGCCGGAGACTAAGCCGGCTACAAATGAGCAAAGGCGGGTAAACACCCTGGACAGGTCACCAGTCTGTTGCAGGCCACAACAGTATTCTCTGAAGACTAAAGTACAGATTTACTACCAGTGGTGGATACTGTTGCCAGCATCTATTTGAACTTTATAATCTACCCCCCCCCCCCCCCCCCCGCCTCCATTTACTGCGAAAACAGTCAAACTTTTATTGTTATGCAGACATTTAAGGCGAATTGATTAAACTCAAAAGTCAAAATCAAACCTCATCAACCAATCAGCAGTGTCCCCTAGTACCTGTGTTTTTTCTGGTTTCTTATTCTGTCTTGTTTTTTGACATTTCAATTACATTTCTGGAAATTTACTTTTGTTGTCTATTGATTTAAAAAAAATGTGTTTTAGTTTCTGGATTTTTGTTTTAATTCCTAAAATGTAATGTTGTTTTATTCTACTACTTCTATGGAATTGTCATTGTGATCTTTATTTTGATCTTGTGTTAAGGGACTTGTTGGAGTGACTGGCACTTCAGGTCTATCATACATGTATCCTATGAAACGGATCATACTGTAATCGCTGGAGCTTGAAAACAAAACCAGCTCTCATCAGACATATGCCATCAAGTCTGGAGCTGTGGTTTACACAGTCTTATCTGAGCTTCAAATCATGAAATGCACAGACCTTCTTTCAATTAGTAGAGCTCTTAAGAGTAAAGGTTCATCTTTGACTCAAAATGGCATAACATGAGTCCATAATTCTTAGGCGGTTAGCTCCCCTCCCAGTGATTGGGATTAGATCAAACCATGCATGAATAAACCCCAGAGACAAGACACTAATGGTGGTTAGGGTCAGCACCATGCCAAAGCTTTATTTCAGGTGCAAGAGGGTGGAGAAGCCCGGTGAAACGGCTGGCCAACCCTGCTCACCAGAGCCACAACAGGTTTCCAGCTCATCCAGCTGCTTGATACTTAAATCAGGTGTGTTCAGTCAATCAGGATGTGGAATGAGGAAGGTGGCGACGTTCAGTAAGTGGTGTGGTTGGTGGTCACTGCCGTCCAAAAGGGGGAAAAAAAGAAAAATCTTTAGAAAGTTCATCATTTCTACTCACAGGACAGACAATTACTAGACAGGAAATGACTTTGGAAATTTCATTGGTTGATTCAGAAAACCTTTTTACAGCAGCGTTGACCTTTATCTGAAGGCTCTATTTTACCAGCCATCTGTTCTCAGTTTAGCAACAAGCTTCCCAAACGTTCAGCCAGTTCATTAATGAAAATACGAACGTCTAAAAAGGAGGCCAAGCACAGCGACAACACAATCACACAAACCCCAGGATCTGGCAGGTCTGCCAAAGTAGAAAAAAACGGGATTCTATGGTCATTTAGATTTTTAATTATTAGAGGCCATTCAAATAATTCAAAAAACAATTATCCGTATTTTAAAAAAACTGAAAATATCAAATATATTTTTATGGCCCATAATTGTCTGAGTGAGTTATTAGTCTGCTTGAAGCTGGAGTCAGAAAGAGTTTCAAACATAGAATTTTTAAACAAAGTGTGACGTTTAATGTGTGGATCATCACACAGGCTTTCAATAAATAACAATGACTAAAATACCATCACAAAGCAGCAGCACATGTTTGAAGCTGCTGCTGCCTCTGGAGTCCCACCAACATGAAGCTGTAGGATCCTCCAGAGGCTGCAGGTCTACATAGACCTTCTATTCCCCCCGAAACAACACTCACAAACAGACACGGCTGCAGTGGCCCAGACATTCATGAAGACTCATTTTCAAACAGAGTGCTCTCTGGATGGTTCAGATGGATGGAGTAGTGGGTGGTTGGTGGATGGCCTCCATGTCCTAACAAGGCTGTGATGTCAGCAACAAGGTGGTGGAGTCATGGTTTGGGCTGGAATCATGGGGAGAGAGCTGGTTGGCCCTTTAGGGTCCCTGAAGGTGTGAAAATGACCTCTGAAAAGTAGGCTGAGTTTCTGACTGACCACTTTCTTTCATGGTACAAAAAGAAGAACCCGGCTTTCTGTAACAAAATCATCTTCATGCACGTCCAGACTTCCCTCTTCCTGGCCACTTCCTCCACCTCCTCTGGGGGTTACCTTGAGAGGTTCCCAGGCCAGCCGAGAAGCGTAGTCTCTCCAGCATGTCCTGGGTCTTCAACAATTGAGGCCAGTACAACCCCTAGCAACTAGATCACAGTAAATACCTGCCATTTACTCAGGATGGGTACCAAAACTCTGTGCCGAGTCATTACTGACATATACTGTACCACCAAAACTGTATAAAAATGTGGATTTCTGTGCTTCAGGTCGGATAGTTATTTTACATTTCCAGCAATTGTGGGCGGGCTCATATAAGAGTGGGTGTGGTATAAGTGAAGCTTCAGTCAAGAACAAGATGAAGCGAGTGACAGTTTCACTGAACTTCACAACAAAATATTTAGATTTAGGGACCTGATGGATAAGAGTTATGTGTTCAAAGCTCCAAAGAAAAGACAGTTGTCGTGGTGATTAGCAGTGACATACATGTTTACTTCTGTGTGTGAAAACAGCGCCGCAGTGCAGCCTGTACGAAGGGATGACATGATAAATAAAGCATCCCTGCTTCAACTCATTTGAATGTTTTTAGAAAAAAACAACACATTTCTTTTGTTCCTGAAGTATCAGTTGCAGCACAGTTTAGCCACCGGAGATATTTTAAAAGAACCAGTTCATCAGCGGCACCAGATACCATATTATGGATGACATGATCAATCAAGGTCATTCAGTCTAGAAAATGATCACCTAAAGGTTTTTTTACCTCACACTAACAATTAAAGAATTTAGGATATGACACGTGGAGGATGCCTGGGAGGAATCGGAGATGCCCATCAGGATTAATCCTCTTCAACAGTTCCGAGCAGACGAGCCAAGATGATAAAAAGGAATTCAGGCAAAACCAAGGAAGGAGGGAGTGAAGCATTCAAATTGGAGGAGGCGTATGAACAATTTGTCAGAATGTTTTTCAGCAGGTTGAGGTGTTAAGTGTCTGACTGGCAGCGTGCCTGTAAGTCAAACGGCAGAACTCCCACACCAACACAACCACAGGTTTATTTTATGCTGTACATTCACACCTTTTCAGTCCAATTTTCCAAGCTGGATCAGACAGCAGCATCTTTCTCAAGCTGCTGGTTCTCCCTGCGTGTCAAGAAGAGTCGCTGTTGGAAGTCATGGTTTTAATGCAGTGAAGGCTGTGGTTAAGATTGGAATAAACTTTTTCCAGAATAAGTTCCTATTCTGCGTACGGTCCGAGGGTTTCTTAGCAGTAGAATTCTGAAGTGTTGGTGTGAAGAGGGATGTCATTGATGGCCTCTGTGGTGTCTAAAGTCTCGCTGCTTTTCAGCTGCATTGAGAAGTGCCCAGTGTTGCTTGACAGTCTTTTGGCTGCAGTGTGTGATGGAGATTTGCTGTTGACGCTGCGCTCCGGCACCACAGATTTTCTTGTGCACAGGCTGTGTGAAAGGATCTAATAAAAATGCTTATTAAAGAGTTCTTTGTGGCTCCGAGTGCAATTCATCTCCCGTGCCCAGCTGCCAAACGCACACAGAAGCACAGCGAGATGTTAACCCGGCCGTTATGCTGCACACAAATACGATGAGTCATCTCCCGGCATTTAAGACAGATTTCTACAGTGTTGGAGTGAAGCCCCAAAAAGCCACAGTAAACAGCTCCCACACAGAGAAGCCTCCAGCTCTGACTGCCAGCTCCTTTGTCCAAATACTATTAGGTTATCTAAGCAGATGGTCTGCTGCTGTGCCGGACAGTAGTTTTGTTAACAAGCTGACTGTGGCTGATCAGTCCCTTGGAAGGTCAGTGTTTTGGGCTGCACTTACATTTTTAGAGTTGAAATAATCATTTATGTGTATAAACTCTAAACTTTGTTTTTATTTAAATCAGTATAGTGCAAGAAAAATACATGAAGCATTTTCAAAAGTTATTTGATGAAGTAAAGCAAATTAAAGAGCAATGGAAGTAGGATAGTTATGGTTTCCGGATTCCCAAATCAAGACCAACATTTCACAGATCGAACCAGGATTCTTCCTATTTAGTATCATCATTTAAATGCTTATTATATGTATGTCTTTTTACTAGATGTATGCGAAATAAAACAAAATGTATTTAATCACCATCATATACCTTATGACCTCACGACTACAAAGCAATGCATTGTGGGAAACATTTCCCTGAAAATGTTTGTAGTTCTGAGTGATCAGAAATGGCTGGCACTAAATGAAGGAAATCTGTGTATTTTGTAACTCTTTCTGCAAAAGTGAATCACTGATGAAAAAAATAAACAAGATTTCTATTTATATACATTTATGCTCATAGAAATCAACAACTCTCAGATTACTTCATCATTAGAAATTATTTTACTTGAATTATTTAATTCTTTTACTTTTTCTACTGATAATTATTTTGGTTTTACTGCTAAACATCAGACACTCAATTACATTTATGCAACTAAAGGAACTCATAAGTTCAGGCATCACAAATCATCTGTGCTTTTGTGTTTTATTGTTCTCTTCAAAAGTTCCCTTTTATTTCTCTGGGACAGTAAAGGCATCACTTCAATGAGACAATATTTGCCCCTGCGGCTATTTTTCATCAAAGAAATAAATATTCGATCAATGTTTAGTACTTTATTCTTGATTTTTTTTCTCAGTTTTTTATTACGAAATCTGAATTTTGAATGGTGGCACGGCCCGTTGTCACGGTAACATGAGAATGCGCCGCTGGGCCGGCATACCTCACCTGCAGTGGTAAATGAAAGCAAATGAATGTGTGCTGATCGTCACAAAAGGTTAGGTAAAGTATCAGTTCAGAGAGAGAGTTCACCTCTTACTGCTTGTTTTTGTCCAGAAGATGAAGTAAAAAGTTTGTTTCAAAGAAGCCTGCACCTGGTGACATAGAACGTTTAGGCTTTGTGACCGGAACTCCTTTTTTAGGTGCGCGTCTGTAGAAACCTTCATTTCTATAGATGGCGCCGGTGTACGTGACTGCTCGTCTGTCGCTCCAAATATTTTGACTATAATTGGCGTTTCTGTGTATTAGGATCTCACAGTCTGGGTCTCCGCTGGTTTATAACCAACAAGCCCTTTTAAATCTTCGACCGGATGCAAGATTTGCAATTTCATCCGGTCACAATGGACATAAACCTGTGCCACCTGTGCTATCAGAGATTCCAACTCAACTGTTCAGGGCGTCGGTTGTCCCTCCCCAGCGGAAACACCGGCGCGGTGAGCGCGCTGGTCGGATGAGCAGGTTCAAAATCTCCCTGGCACAGTCTGCTTCCATATCCCGGACAGGATCTGGATTCTTCATGCCTTGGCGCTCACTGGATCCACCAGTGATGTGCCTAATACCCCTGACGGTCACGTCCTGCCCTGATGCATCTGTTTCCACTGGCCTCGCCAGAACAGAGTAAATCCCGGGAACCTGAGGATGCTGCCACGTGCTTTCAAAATCACGGACGATCTTCAGGATAAAATCCCTGCCAGGATTCATCGTTCATCCTTCCTTCTTCACCTCCCACCACCATCTCTCTTCTGCATAGCAGAGACGTGGCAGCTCCTGGTGATAACAGCGTGTTCGTGGAATTTACAGACCGCCTAAATATAACAAAGACTTTATAAATGAACTAATGCCTCATTCTGATCGTGTTTTGATTGTTGGGGACTTGGTCCAGACAAACCTCTGGTTAAAGACTTTTTATCCTTTATTGACTCTTAACTTTGTGCAGTGTGTGTCTGGACCAGCACATGAACAGGGTCACACGTTGGACCTTCTTTCATGCGGCGTGTCTGTCTCAAATATGGACCTTGTTGATAGTGTAGTTTCCGATCATTTGCCTGTTCTGTTTGATGCTGGTTTGTCCTCTGCTTCTGTTAAATCTGGCGCCTCTGTTCAGCACTGTCGACTTTTTAACTCTTTCACTGTCAGCCAGTTCACTGCTGCCTTTGACCACCTTTGTGTTCCCTCTGCCTCGTCTGCAGAGGAACTCTGCTCATGGTTTCACTCCTCTTGTCTTAATGTTCTAGACCCAGTGGTTCCTTTTAAAACTATGAGACCTAGGGCCAAACCTGAGCCCTGGTTTAATGAGATCATCCGTACTGCATGGAGGGAGTATCACAGAGCAGAACGTAGGTGGAAAAGGGATAAGCTGCAGGTCTCTTTTCAGATTTTAAAGGGGTGCTGGTATCATTATCAGATCACTGTCATAAAGTCTTTAGAGGTATATTTGTGCAACATTGAGACTAACAGCCACAATCCATGTGTTCTTTATAGAACTGTAGCCTTTGTTTGAAACACCTCCCAGTCTGACTGCCAGGAAGCATCTTCTGAAATATGTAATGACTTTTTAAATGTTTTCAGATCTGTCATTTCAGCACACGACTCTGATCGGTCCGAGTCTGTCCCTCCTCCAGCTGTGTTCCAGTCATTTGAGCCTGTGACTCTGTCTTTTCTAGAAGACATTGTCATCCACATGGAGCCATCAGGTTCTCCTCTCTGGATGCTGTTCCCCCTCGTTTTTTTAAACACATTTTTACCAGCATAGGGCAGATGATCCTCACTATTATCAACACCAGTCTGTCTACGGGTGTGGTACCTACAAGTTTGAAACACGCTGTTGTGAAACCTCTGATTAAAAGACCAAACCTTGACGACTCTGAGTTAGCTAACTTTAGGCCCATCTCTAGGTTTCCCTTTCTCTCAAAAATTTTGGAGAAAGTGGTTTACCTTCAGTTGCAATCTTTCCTCAGACTCTGCTCTGCTGGTGACTTTTACTGTTTTATTGGGTAGTCTTGTTTTATCAGTTGTTTTTAGGATTTTATGTCACTTTATTCACTCAATCATTTTCCGCTTTATCCCTCTCGGGGTCACGGGGCTGCCGGAGCCTAACCCGGCTACTCATGGTCAAAGGCAGCTGACACCCCTGGACTGGTCGCCAGTCTGTCGCAGGGGTTAATGTAACTTGTTAATGCTTTTTTAAAAATCTTTAATTGTTTTAACATTTTAGCTGTTGTTTTATTTGTGTTTTAATGTACAGCGCTTTGTTTGACTCAGGTCATTTTAATCAATCAATCAAATCGACACCCAGCAGCCAATCAGACTAGATTATTCACCCGGAACAGTTAAAGTGCAGAAACAAAATGTTTTTTTTAAGGCTGGATATCAGCATCTTTATTTTCTTGGAGTAACACTGCAGACATTCAAGTCTTTACAGTTCTGCTCATTGTACTGTTGATGTGTTTTACAAATTACATTTCTAGGAAATCTGAGTTAACACTTAAAAATGAGGAACACATTTTCTCTTTGGTCTTTTTTGTAGTTCAAAAGACACATATTGTCGTATAACATTTATCTAGCAAAACATTGTGATTAATCACAATCTTAAAGTGTGATTAATGTGATTATTTTTTTAATCGGTTAAACGCTTTAGTAAAAATACACACAAACTATTAAAATGAAAACAAAAGACGCACTAGCATCGATCATACTAAGGAGAGAGGCAAATTAATATTCAATCAAATGCGAACGACAATCCCATCTTCCTGTTCTCGTTCATTCTGTCGCTCATGCGGCTCAGCGTTCCGTCTTCATCACAGGAGCTATTCCCCCCCGCATGCAGCCGCCCGGGCTCGCTGACGATCCAGTCAATGCGCTGGTCATTTCAAACTTCCAGGTCGAATCTGAACTCTTCCCTTCTCCATACCCCGTCTCCATACCCCGTCTCCATACCCCGTCTCCATACCCCGTCTCCATACCCCGTCTCCAAACCCCGTCTCCATACCCCGTCTCCATACCCCGTCTCCATACCCCTTCTCCAAACCCCGTCTCCATACCCCGTCTCCATACCCCGTCTCCATACCCCGTCTCCATACCCCGTCTCCATACCCCTTCTCCATACCCCTTCTCCATACCCCGTCTCCATACCCCGTCTCCATACCCCTTCTCCATACCCCGTCTCCATACCCCGTCTCCATACCCCTTCTCCATACCCCGTCTCCATACCCCGTCTCCATACCCCTTCTCCATACCCCGTCTCCATACCCCTTCTCCATACCCCTTCTCCATACCCCGTCTCCATACCCCGTCTCCATACCCCGTCTCCATACCCCGTCTCCATACCCCTTCTCCATACCCCTTCTCCATACCCCTTCTCCATACCCCGTCTCCATACCCCGTCTCCATACCCCTTCTCCATACCCCGTCTCCATACCCCGTCTCCATACCCCTTCTCCATACCCCGTCTCCATACCCCGTCTCCATACCCCTTCTCCATACCCCGTCTCCATACCCCTTCTCCATACCCCTTCTCCATACCCCGTCTCCAAGCCCCGTCTCCATGCCCCGTCTCCATGCCCCTTCTCCATACCCCTTCTCCATACCCCGTCTCCATACCCCGTCTCCATACCCCGTCTCCATACCCCGTCTCCATACCCCGTCTCCATACCCCTACATGTAGCCCCCCCAAACGAAGAGTTATGGAAAAACATAACGCCACATTCAAACATCACCTCCACTCGATGACGCCACTAATACTCGCCGGCCAGCTGCGTTAGCACAGAGCTTGCAGCACTCGAATACACATAACAACGGTTTTATAACTTTGAAAAGGTCACGCTAAAATAAAGTCATCACTTACATTCAAAAGTGTATATGTGAAGAAATGCGCTTCTCCTCAGCGTTCAGCGTGACGCAGAGCCCCCCCACGACAGAGATCTCTGTATTACTTCAGTTTGATAGTAGCCCTTAAAAAAACGATTTGGGACAAAACTTCCACAACAGATGCCCCTCCTTACAAATGGAAGGGCAGGGAAAAGGGAAGAATTGGGATCTTCCCTAGAGTCACACTCAAAATGTTTTTTTTTCTTTAGAGGAAATTGATCACAAGATTTTTGGAATATTCCTAAACATTTGTTTATCATATTTTTGTTCAAATCTATTTGTTTTAATATATGTACTTAAAGCAAAGTTTTTGTCTGAACTTTTTTCAGTAAAATGGCTTTCAGGCATTTTTTTTTTTATCTCAAAAAAAAAAAAAAACACTCGATAAGCTTTATTTTTGAAAATGGGAAGCTTCGCTAACACTTTACTTTGAAGGTTTATATACTTCAGGTGACAGTAGCCCAAGAGTTTGCTTAGTTTATTTACCTAAAATGGAACATTATTTTGCACTTTAATTACATAGCCTGAAGTTTATCTTTACTACACTTCATTAGATTTATGAGGGTCACAAATCTGCGGTCTCGGACGTTGCAAATATTTGTAGTTGAATTTTTAGGAACAGATCGTGATGCTCGGGTACTGGGATACTCGTTACAGCCCTCATCAGAACTTCAGCAAAATGACTGCTGACAGAGAAAGAGGGACACAAGCCAGATGTCTTAGTCACCAAAGGTCTCCCAAAAAAATGTGAAATGTTTTCAGATTTTGATGCTTGTTGTTTTGAAAAGAAAGTCTCTGAAAAGATAGATTAGAATACCGCAATAAAGAAATAATGTATGTACTTGCATGTACTTCAGCCCATGCAGCTGCTGGGGTTTTGACTTTGTGAGATACATAAAAACAATCATTGGATAAAAAAGATGAATGAAGATCTCAGCATTAGCGGATAATAGTCAAAAACTACAGTGAAAAGTGATTTTCCAATTAATTCATTTCAAGTCTATGTTGCAAAAATAAGTACAAGTATAGTGTTAGGAGAAAAACCACACTTAAGACTACAAATGTCTAATAAACAGGCATCCAACCACAGGTGAGTCTAATGATTCATTTAAGATGTGTCCAGGTCACAGGTGACTAGAAAAGAGCATTACTAAAAAAATGAAAAGTTCTTTCCTATTTCATGCTGTCAGAAATGACAGAAACAAAAAGATCAGCAAAGCTTTACGTATCAGTCCAAATACTGGAGCCAAAGTGATCCAAACATGTAAGAAAGATGGAAGTGAAACCATATTACTGTCAAGGTTGACGTGCGGACACAAATGCAGACGGACTCGAAATAAAGAAGAAATAGATTTAATGACTCGAGAGAGGAACATTAAATCAGAGCAAACAAAACCACCCGACAACCCGTGCAAGGGAGACGAGGGTATATAACGAAAAGAGAGGATGTCCAAATGGAAAACAGGTGTGCAAGGGGGGAGGGGACATCTGAGGGAGGAATGTCAAGTGACCTGGGACAAACGGAAGACACAGGAAGTAACAACAAAATAAAACCGGAAATGACTGTAACTGAACTAATAAATCGACCTGGTTCCAAAAACCCTACAGTACCCCCCCCTCAAGGTGCGCCGCCTGGCGCAGAAGGGGGCTGGTTCCGGCGCCGCCGATTAAAGTCTCTGATGAGATCAGGATCCAGGATGCGAGAAGCGGGTTCCCAGGAACGTTCCTCAGGTCCGTACCCCTGCCAGTCCACCAGGTATTGAAGACCACGACCCCGTCGCCGAACGTCCAACAGGCGACGGACGGTGTAGGCCGGTTGGCCATCAATGATGCGAGGAGGAGGTGGCGGAGGGGACGGCGGTTGAAGGGCACTCGTGACGTGAGGCTTAATCTGCGAGACATGGAAAACCGGGTGGATGCGCAAGGTCCTGGGCAAGCGCAGCCTGACTGCCACAGGATTGATGACCTTGACGATCTCAAATGGTCCAATGAATCTGGGAGACAGCTTCTTGGACTCCGTCCGAAGCTTGATGTTAGCAGTAGAGAGCATGACGAACTGGCCCGGTCGATACTCAGGAGCTGGAGTTCGCCGGCGATCCGCCAGTCTCTTGTTGGTCTCCCTGGAACGCAACAAGGCTGCCCGAGTCTCCCGCCATATGCGCCGACAGCGACGATAGAGATGCTGCACCGATGGAACCGCCACCTCCGTTTCCTGCTCGGGGAACAGCGGGGGTTGGTACCCCAGGGAACACTCGAAAGGGGACATACCCGAGGCAGATGAGGTGAGGGAGTTGTGTGCATATTCCACCCACGGCAACAGCGTGCTCCAGGAGGCCTGGTGTCGGGAACATACACACCGGAGCGCAGCCTCCAGGTCCTGGTTGGTCCGCTCCGCCTGCCCGTTAGACTGTGGGTGGAAACCAGAGGAGAGACTGGCAGTGGCCCCGAATGCCCCACAGAACGCCTTCCAGACTTGCGAGATGAACTGAGGTCCTCGATCAGAAACCATATCTGTAGGAATGCCGTGTAATTTGAATACGTGTTCTATTACCAGTTTTGCCGTCTCTGCCGCTGAAGGGAGTTTAGGCAAGGCCACAAAGTGGGCGGCCTTGGAGAACCGATCCACTATGGTCAGGATGACGGTCTTTCCAGCGGAGGACGGCAGGCCGGTCACAAAGTCCAAAGCAATGTGTGACCAAGGCCGACCCGGGATGGAGAGTGGGTGTAATAGTCCAGCAGGAGATTGTGTGCTCGCCTTGTTCTGAGCACACACCAGACAACCAGAAACAAAGTCCCGGACGTCCTTGGTCACGCTGGGCCACCAGAACCGACGACGCAGAAAGGATTCTGTTCTGCGGATCCCGGGGTGACAGGTGAGACGGGTGGCATGGGCCCACTGGAGAACTCGAGACCTGAGAGAGCTGGGTACAAACAGTTTATTGGGAGGACCACCCCCCGGATCTGGTTCCTGAGTCTGAGCGGACCTAATGTCTCTTTCCAATTGCCAGGAAAGGGCGCCCAGCACACATGAGGGGGGGAGAATACAGGCCGGTTGACTATCCTGGGAAACCGGTTCCTGCTGACGGGATAGGGCGTCCGGTTTAACATTCTTAGAACCAGGTCGATAAGTAACCATAAAACAGAAACGGTTGAAAAACAAAGACCATCGAGCCTGTCTGGCATTAAGCCGTTTTGCAGTCCGTAGGTAGGACAGATTCTTATGATCTGTCCAGACCAAAAACGGCACTGTGGACCCCTCTAACCAATGCCTCCATTCCTCGAGTGCTAGCTTGATAGCCAGCAGCTCCTTATCCCCCACATCATAGTTGCGTTCGGCTGGAGAAAGCCGACGAGAGAAGTAAGCACAAGGACGCATCTTGCTATCCGAAGCCCCCCGTTGGGACAGGACTGCACCCACTCCTGTGTCCGAGGCATCTACCTCCACAACAAATTGCCTGGACGGGTCTGGTTGAGCCAAAACAGGGGCAGAGGTGAAAAGATGTTTAAGCTTCTTAAAAGCTGCCTCTGCCTCCTCAGTCCAGAAAAAAGGGGAAGAGGATGAGGTGAGAGCTGTGAGCGGCGCGGCCACGAACTGTAACCCCGGATGAAGCGACGGAGGAAGTTGGCAAACCCCAGGAAACGTTGTAACTGTTTCCTGTTAGAAGGGGTAGGCCACTCCACCACCGCTTTCACCTTAGCCGGATCGGGTTTCACCTCACCCTCAGAAATAACAAACCCCAGGAAAGAAACAGACGGAGAGTGGAACTCACACTTCTCCGCCTTAACAAAAAGTTTGTTTTCAAGTAATCGCTGGAGAACCAGACGAACATGCCGCCTATGTTCGCTGGCAGTCCTGGAAAAGATCAGAATGTCATCCAAGTACACAAACACAAAACGATGAATAAAGTCTCTTAATACGTCATTGATCATTGCCTGGAACACAGCAGGAGCATTACAGAGACCAAAAGGCATGACCAGATACTCGAAATGTCCCAAAGGGGTGGTGAAGGCGGTCTTCCATTCGTCTCCAGCCCTCATCCGCACGAGATGGTAAGCATTGCGGAGATCCAACTTGGAATAAATCCGAGCCTCCTGCAATGCCTCAAAAGCAGAGTTCATCAATGGAAGGGGGTAGCTGTTCTTGACCGTGATCTCATTCAACCCCCGATAGTCTATACACGGTCGGAGCGACCCGTCCTTCTTTCCCACAAAAAAGAACCCAGATCCCACTGGTGATGACGAAGGTCTGATAATCCCAGAATTCAATGATTCAGCGATGTATTTCTCCATGACCTCTCTCTCGGGCTTAGACAGGCTATACAACCTGCTCTTAGGTAACGTAGCGCCAGGTTGTAATTCAATAGCACAGTCATAAGGTCGGTGGGGGGGTAGAGAGAGAGCTCGTGATTTGGAGAATACCTCAGCTAAATCATGATATTCCGGTGGGATTCCGGATAGATCAGGTGAGGGCGGCTGCCCAACCGGGGTAGCGGGGTCTTCCCCAGGAGGCCGAGCTGAGCGTAGACAAGAATTGTGGCATTTCTCACTCCAGCCGGAGATACGACTGGAGGACCAATCAATGACGGGGTTGTGTGCCAGAAGCCAAGGGTACCCCAGAACCAATGGGTTCTGCGCAGAGGAAAAAATGAAAAACCTGGTGGATTCATGATGGTTGCCAGAGATAATCAAATGAACTGGTTTGGTTATGTGGGAAATGGTGGCTACCTCTTGGCCGTTTAGGGAGATTACTTGTAACGGCCGAGGTAGTGGCTCATAAGCAAGCCCGACTTGCTTAGCTAGCTCGGCATCCATGAGGTTCTGCTCTGCTCCTGAATCAATTAAAGCTTCAATAGATCTCCCCTTACCCTGAAACACAACCTGTATCTTGAGTAAACAGGCAGTAGGACCCTTATTAGTGAGCGCCAAATCGCCGCTCGTCAGCGCGCCCACTCTTACTGACGAGCAGAGGAGTTTGGGCACTCCCTGCAGAAATGACCCCGCTTACCACAGTAAAGGCACTCACCTGAGACCATTCGTCGCTGTCGCTCGTAAGCAGTCAGTTTACCCCGGCCAAGATGCATAGGTTCCTCAAGAATAGGTGGCGGGGTTTCTGTGGGAGAAACAGCAAAATCAGGTGAGTCCGAGTTCCTGCGTCCAACAGAACTGTGTTGGAAGCGGGGTGTAGATCTGCTATGTTCCAGTTTGTGATCCTGAAGTCTGTTATCGATCCGGATGACCATGGCGATAAGAGGTTCCAAGGAGGAAGGCAGCTCTAGGGCGATTAGTCTGTCCTTTAACTCCTCGGAAAGTCCCTCCACGAATGCGTCCATGAGCGCAGTGGTGTCCCAACCACTAGTGGAGGCCAGGGTGCGGAACTCGATAGCATAGTCAGCTGCCCTTCTGCCCCGTTGCCGAAGTTGCATAAGGGCTCGAGCTGCCTCTCGGCCCGGTTTGGTATGCTGGAACACCTGCTGAAAAGCCTCCAGGAATGCCGCGAGAGACGCGCAGGTCGGTGCTCCACGCTGCCACTCAGCCGTCGCCCATGCGCCTGCTCTCCCGGTAAGGTGAGAGATGATGAAGGCCACCTTAGCTTGGTCCGAAGGATAGTGAGGCGCCTGCAGTTGGAAGTGGAGCTCACACTGGGTGATAAAAGCCCGACAGTCCCCAGAATCTCCCGAAAAACGTTCTGGTCAGGCTAATTGCGCGGTTGGAGCGACCGGAACACTCTCCCAGGTCCCCTGGATCGGTGTGGGAGGCGATGGGCGTGCCGCGGGAAAAACCGGCGGATGTTGAAAACGCTCCGTCAGTTGTTCAAAGCGTTCTCCCAGTGCGGCGAATTGCCGTTCGTGACGGCTCGACATCTCGAGTAATCCTTGTCTCAAGCATGACATCTGCTCCTCCTGTTGGCGGAGTAATGCCCGTAACGTCTCCGCGTCTGCTGCGTCCATTATACTGGTCGGGTGGTAATGTCAAGGTTGACGTGCGGACACAAATGCAGACGGACTCGAAATAAAGAAGAAATAGATTTAATGACTCGAGAGAGGAACATTAAATCAGAGCAAACAAAACCACCCGACAACCCGTGCAAGGGAGACGAGGGTATATAACGAAAAGAGAGGATGTCCAAATGGAAAACAGGTGTGCAAGGGGGGAGGGGACATCTGAGGGAGGAATGTCAAGTGACCTGGGACAAACGGAAGACACAGGAAGTAACAACAAAATAAAACCGGAAATGACTGTAACTGAACTAATAAATCGACCTGGTTCCAAAAACCCTACAATTACAGAGACGTCCAGACCGTCCACTGAAGTTAACATCTCAACAGGAGCGTCTTCTGATGAGAAGATTGTAGAAAATGTCCATGCATGTTCACTGCAGTTAGCCAAAGCAGCAGAAAGCCAAACTGGAGTGACCGTTTCCCGAGACACCATAAGCCGCACACTGCATTCCACATTCAGTGGAATTCACATAAAATACATGAAAGGAAAAAAAAACATTCAAAGACAAACAAACCTTGGGATGTAAAGTGTAGACACTGATGGGGGGGGGCAAATTTAACATAAGAAAATTGTTGACAATTCTTAATAAGACTTATTATTTTGTGTTAAATAAAGGAAAACAAACGTGTATATGTGGAAAGTACCACATATGTGAGAATCTCACAATTGTTGTTTCAAGCTGCAGACTTAAGGTGACTCTGGAGACTGTGACTGAACAAAACCTGTTTTGTTTCCTCTGCCGATGTGGCTTTGCCACACTCTCGTCTGCCAAAGGTTTTTATAAAATGTCACTCTAGAGAAGTTAAAAATCAAAAGTATCAATTCTCAGTTCAACCTTTAGTCAAACCTTCATGTCAACAAGATGCTAGCAGAATTTATTTGAAGTTGTAGCTTTCTGACTAATGCTACTGTTGGATCATCTAAACGTGAAGAGACATTTGTAACCCGTGTAATTTGCTCTTACAGCCCACACACATTGATATTCACAGACAAGCTGTGGGTTTTCAAGATTTGTATTGCTTTGTGGAAAAGACTGCTTGCTTCCCTGTGCCCTGGAGAGCAAAAGAATCACGGAGAAAGCAAGATTTTTCACAGAAAGAGATTTTTTAAATCACTTTCAAAGGTTTTTCATGCAGGAAACAGACCAGTTTCTAAACAGGAAGTACTGAGATGTGTCCATTATTTTCAGAACAGGGAGTAGAATAGGTGAAACAGTGGGCTTTAGCTCCTGTTGGTCATGCATTTGTTGCTATGTAACGCAGAGATGACACTCTGCAGAGAAATGAGCTCCACTTTCCTTGTCATGATGCTACGTTCTTTTGAGGTTGAGCCAGTGTTTCTGCAGAGCATACTATGCTAAGCCCTCAGTATTTCTACAGTGTTAACCTCATGTGAGAACGCTGTGTACCATACAATAAAACAAAGTAGAACCAGACTCTAGAAACTTAAAGATAACAATTGATAGATGTTCTCTGATTCTTAATTATTCCACTGACTGTGACATCCTCTTTATATCTTTGAGTCTGTTAGTCCTCTGTGTAGAGAAAAGACTGCAAGTTTTCTTATGTTTGGTTCTAGTCCTGCGGGTTTTGTGACAGGACCCTCAGAACCTCTGCAAGAAGAACAATATAGTTTGTTAAATTGTAAACAACATTAAAAAGAAATAAATAGAATAAAGCAGAAAAGACAGTATAGTCCCAGTCCGACCATCTGTTGATGTATTTTAAAAGTGTTCTCAGTCGTCTTTTAGTTGTTTATACATTTTTAGCCAGCATTAAAATAAGTTGTGGGTGGGACTGTTGGCTTGGAGCAAGTCTGCCCCCATTTCCCGTCCTCCTTTTTTTTAAAAATACTCTCCTTCTAGATTACTGCCCCTTTAAACCTCAAACTAACCATACTACTTCAACAAAACTGACGAGCAGTTTTGGAGCTATCCAGCTGTATAGTTGAAGCCAAACGGCATTGGGTGGGGGGGTTGCTCGGCACCAACAGTCTCGCCCACAACTCAGAGACACATTTCTATGAACTCCTGCTGATGTACTGAAACTATGTTTTTACAAAAATCCTACAAAAAAAGCTATAATTAAGAGACCACTGGGAACATATAGATCAAAATACAGTTGGAGTGGGATTTGGAAGACTAGCAGAAGCAGGAGGCAGTACATCCTGCACGTGTCTCTTCACTTCCTGCTCTGTTAGACAACAGCCCCTCCTCTTCAGAGCAGGCTGGTGTTGCTAGAGGCTCTGGCTCCAACATATTTCTTTGCTGTTGTTCTCTACTTCCCTTCATGTGTAAGTTAGGTATCTTTGTTTGGCAGAAACAAACAGATCAATGAAAGAGTGCAAGCTTTGCCTGTTATAGAAATTTGTTTTGAACCCGACAGAATTTTCTAAAGTGCCCATCCTGCTTTGTTTTTATTGATTTTCACCCTTTCTGAGCATCCATCCAGTAGATAGTTTTAGATGTAGCTGGTCACTGTGGAGATGGAGGAACAGAGTGAAACAAATTTGGTATCATGAACCCGTCATCATCTCTGCAGCTCCTCCCGAATCATGATGAATGCTCCTTCTGTCAGTTTGCAGCTCATAAACTGCAATACTGATTTCCCTTTTCTTATTGGACGTGGGCAGGACACAAACATGATTGATAACACTCGAGTGAAGATGTGAGTTGATATTTTGTATCTGAATTGATGCATCTGTATGTTCAGAATGAGGTTTTACTGCACGACCATCATACTTTGGCCAAGATCTCTGTCCTTCTGCAAGCAATAACTTTCTCTAATTGTTTGAATGTTTATAAGTCTAAATCCCTTTTATTAGCAGTTTAAAATCTTGATGGGATTAGGAGGTCATGTGATTTACCTCTTGCTGCCCAACGTTTCTTCTCAGATTGAACTAAGGTCAAAACATTCAAGAACACTTGCATCTGATTTCAGATTATGTCATAGTATCAGGAGAAATATGTTGTTTTTAGCAGTTTAAAAGCCTGTTCGGGTCTCCTCTATGACACTAATACAGTGGTCCCTCACTATATTGCACTTCACCTTTTGAAATCTCACAAATTTGAGATTCTTTTTATTCAGTGCAGTTTTGCATACATTTGTTCACCATTATCTACAACCTGGTTCTTTTACCAAATTCCCTTTGAGACTCTTCACCTTCCCAATCATTTTAAAAAATCAGGAAACCAACTGCAATGTCATGTATGTTTTGTGCCTTCAAAACTTTCTAATAACAAATTGCTTTTAAAAATACAGTGGGTTGCAAACATATTCCCACCCCTTGAACCTCTGCACATTTTCTCACAAACATAAATATATTCATTCATTCTCTTAACTTTGTCTTTGACCCTGTTTGCCTGCTGCCTGCTTTGACCCTCACTTGGACTCTGACTACTCTAGCTTACTCTCTGAAATAGTTCTATCAGCAGCTGACCTCCGTCTGGCCGACTCTGCTTTAGCTTCATGGACTTTAAGCCGTGCTCCTCTCCTGTCATCCTGTCTGTGCTAAATAAACCTGCTGCACGTGGAACCAGCTGGATGCCCGTTCGTGACAACTATGTATTGTAATAATAGTGTAAATAAATGTGGTAGTTACACTGTCTATGTTAGAGCATAATTGTATGTGCAAAATTATTGTTAGAAGCGTAAGTGTATAAAAATATTTGTGTAACAATATCAGTATATGTGTAAAGGTATAATAACATGTGTAAGAATGTATCGGTATGTTTAAATGTATAGCATGTGTGTAAGAACATAACAGTATTTCTGCAAGAGTATAGAAGTATCTGTGCTTGAGTGTTGTAGTTTGTGTGTGGGAATGTCATCCTGTTTGTAAATGCCTCTCATAGTACTTGTGTAACTGAATATTGAATAATGAAGTGAATAAGTGTGTAGCGGTACTTCCTCCTGATTCCCATAGACCTGTTGGAAAGGGCAGTAGTACAGATACACACATTTAGTCGCAGAGCAAAGACTGAAACCTGTTGGAAATAAAAAGTAAATCACACAATTGTATTTTAAGTTCTAATAGTTTATTTCTTTTAAACTAACAGCCCTGCAGAACAGTTAGATGTGGAAGTAAAATATAAATCAATATTTATTATTAACCATGAGCCTATGAAACTAAATGAAATCAACATCCAGCTTAACAGCAGAAATTTTATTATAAGAGCAAAAAATCTTTCCTTGAGAAACATTTAAATACCATTAACAAAGATACTTGGTCGTTGTCTGATGCCCTTCTATGTTCTTTAAGTCGGCAGCACACAGGTTTGAATACCGTATATTTTCCAATAGTAGCCAGGGCGTTTATTTAAAAAAAAAGTCGTTCATTAGAGACCAGTGTCTTTTGGAGACCGGCGTTTATTCCATCACAACAGAATGATGACAGTTTCATTTTGTGGTGAAGTTTGGTCACAAAATGCAGAAAATAACAGATGAACATTTCAGGATTTATGGAAATGATGAGAACATTTTATTCTGCTTTGATTCACACTGGCTGTGAATGTCTTTAAGGAGCCTGGCTACTATTAGAGACGGCGTCTATTACAACTAACCCCTGTTAGATCCGGCTTTTATTGGAGAACGCCATGTGTTAGAGACCAGCCATTATTGGGAGATTTACGGTTTGGGTGAAGATCCTTTGATAGACAAAGATGTTTTTATGTCCCAAAGCAGAAATCAAGACTTTCAATTTGTTTATGTACAGACGTCTTCTTCCCATTTTTGACTTTGTTTTAAAGTTTGTCCTTTTTTCTAATTTTTCTGTGTTCTTTCCTGCTTCTACACAGGACCCCCCCCCCCCACCACCACGCTCTCTATGCCAGCATTAAATTGTAAAGGGCAGCAGCAGTTTCTCTGGCTTTTATCTGTGAATGAACTGAAGGCCTTGTGGACAATCGGTGAGGCAGCAGACTAAAGGATGAACTGACATCCGTCTGCAGCTTCATATTTGGAGCTGGAGGCATTTTCAGCCTTCATGTGTCATAGTTCTGACAAAAAAAACTAGCTTCTCTCTACACCTAACTCCTGACAGCAGTGTTTTTCTACATTTTCTAGTGTATGTTTTTGTAGCTCTACAGTATGAGGACGTTGCACATGAAGCAACAACAATTATGTGCCCCCCCCCCATGATAGATTCAGCATGAGAAACAAGCAAACCATCACCGGCTGAACTTGGTCTTGGTTTTGCACATTAGTATTCTAGTTTACCAGCTCATGTCGTGTGAAATTAGTGTCACATCGTCTGCATTTGAATAATGGGGAGGCTTGCTGGGCCTATATTTTATATGCCTAATGTGGTAAACTCATGGCCTTGTAGAAAGTGCCTGCAGGTCAACTCTGTGTGTATCTTTCACACATTAAACACAAAAATGATTATGATGCTAACGCATTTATCATGACTATAAACGGGAGGAACAGACATTCTGCAAGGAGGATCTTAGACTGCTGCAGATGAGGACTTTTGTTTCCGTAGCACGACTGCACCATTTAGATACTACAGGTTTCAAATTACCGTGTTAATCACTTTTGATTAATTAAGGACAAATTTGCGCTTTTTTTGGCGTTAATCTCAGTTTTAATGTATAACAATTGTTATCTTCTTAAATGTAAGTGGTTGCTACACACACACCTTATTCTCCCTCTCTTCCCCAGCCACTGTGGTTGGAGCGCATGTGACAAATTGGAAAAATACCAGACAATTTCTGGGAAATTCAAATTTTGGATTTCCTTGGCAACTGAGGACTCTTGTGAACCAGGCCCACATTGCTATGATGTTCATATCATATTGCTTTGCTCATCTTGAGCCAACGATTTATCTATCAAATGTTCATAATATTTTAGTAAAATATTTGTAAGCAGTAAACAAACACCACTTTTGCAATTTCAAAACTTTATTTTTGTTCAAAATCTAAAACTTCTGATTCCATAATTTCTCCAAGTAGCTTCCCAATGATGCTCGAGGAGTTTGGAGGCGTTAGATCAAAATCCATACGGGTAATGCAAGGGTGCATTCACACCAAACGCGCTTTGCATGGCCGATTCATGTGGCCCTCCGCTCTTTGCCGCGCCGTGAATTCGCTGCTCGCCCAAAAATGTGTTCCCTAAGCCCGCTGCCTCGTTTGCGTGTGGGAGGAGCTAGCAGCTAATGTTGTTGACCACTACATGAAGCGTTGTCTGAATTTCATTTAAAATGCATAGAAGACACGATGATGTTTGGAGATCAGTTTTCTTCATTCAGTGTGTAAGCTCCTTAAGAGACCCATCGTTCTCAGTTCACCTCTACAGCTTCACCATAAACTTGCCAACATACAAAAAGACATAGAGTGGACCTCAACACAAAACACAAACAACTCAAAGTCAACAGCCTACACAAAGGGGAGAAACGCCCCACGCTACAGTGGAGACAAGTTGCAGCACAGCTCCCTTCTCACCGACTGGAGGTTTACAAGGTGCTTTTAAAGGCTGCGTCCATTAGCTTGGGTCCAATGGAGGCCACACCCCATAACACCACACTTGAAAGACATTAAGAGAGACAGACACACAAATATATGCAAAAAAAAGCACAGAACTCCCACTCTGATACAAAATAAAACGCAAAATGCAAAGAAAAACTAAACCAAATACGCCCAAAACAGTAACAAGGTGTTCTCTGTTAGTTTCCAATCAGTCTGAGCTCTGGTTTGTTCTGAGTTTCTTCAGTCTGAATGTGCTCCGTGGAACAACTGTACCAAAATGGGCACCATGACCCATGTAAACAGAGTCACGGACAAATGTGGAGCAGCGATGCAACAGGAACTCATTAAAATTTGGTTGGATTAATGCAGGATCATTAAAACAATGTTTAATGTCATACACGTTGTTCCTCACACTTTTTTCACAACAATCTTTATGTCATAAACACAAGAGGTTTTAGCTTCATTCCGTTTTTGACAGTTCCATCCACTACTTCTTTATGTTCTTTGAGCAAAAACATTCCAGACACAGATGGATATAGAGTGCTTTGAAATGTTTTTTGTTGTTGTGCAGTTGTTTTAAGCCTAAAGCAGTTTGTGTTTCTCCTGAAATAATGATGTTGAGTGTGCATTCTGAAACTAACGTGGTAATGTAAAACAATATTGCTGCCCTGATATTCCTCTGAGCGCTGAGACACATCCATTTGTGGAACCATACGTTTGGACTCATGCCAGAGGTACTCTGATGACGGAGAGAGGTCAAGTGTTAAAAAATAATAATCAAATGTCAAGGCTCCAGTGACTTGTGCTTGACATTCAAAGATCAAATTCCTGCACTTCTTTGCTTCCTGACCCCCCTGGGCTCCAGCAGCATCCAGTTTGTGTTGAATTGATTGTGTTGAATTCAATTTGAGCAAGTAGAGATGGAAAAAAGGGCTTCACACCTGCAGCAGGGTCACGGGGGGGCAGACACATACTGCTGTGCCGGTGTGTTGGATGATGTGATTAAACTGATGCGTTTTGCTGCTAATGAAGAAGATAGGTACCCTTCATCTATCCTGAAAGGTCAGAGGTCAGAGGAGCAGTAATTTGTCCTCCAGTACATAATCAATGTAATTTAGCAAATGAATTGTTTAAGGATGTGAAGTTGTCCGGCATGCATGTACTAAGTTACATTTCTATCACCAAGAACTGACTCAGTTTGCATCTGAAACAAACTCCACAGTTCTGTGCATGAAAGTCTAGACCGAGTTCAGGCCAATGTATTTATATATTAATGTTAGATTGTTTTCTTTTTTAAACTCGTTCCTGTAATCCATTAATGCTTAATGTTCCTAAACAGGTATGTAGTCATAAATAAACCAACCACAGGTGTTATCTGTTAAGAATGTACCGGTAGTTTTAAAAAGCAAGCTCTTCCAGAGCCCAGCTCTCTTCTATTTGAATTCTTTTACACTGAATGATGTAAACGTAAAGTTTTATCACCTGTATGAGGGCTTTGTCTACATGTAAGTGAGTAAAGAAAATAAAGAATAATCAACAATAATAATGAAGAAACAAATATGGAAAAAATGAGGATTTTTTAAAAATATTTTCAAAATGTAGCAGAGCATGATACGTTCCAAACAGGAAGTTCCCACTGGCTCCAAGAAGTCGATGGGATTTTGGATTCTTGGAGCCAGTGGGTTCATCCTTTTTGGAACACCACAGAGAGGGGTCACTCAGTCCAGTTCTTATTTACAGTCATGGCTTTACATCAGCCCAAAGAAAAAAACATATTTATAGCAAATCCTCATCATATCCGAAACTCTTACTAAAGAATTCATGAGTACAAACAGTCATGTGCATCAAAGTGTTTATTTTCCTGTCACAACATACCAGACCTGCAACTCTATAACTATTCTGAAAAAATACAACTTGGTTAATAGACTTCTGTTATAATCTGAATTGTATTTGGATAGAAGTGGGATTACTCCAAATTTGGAATTTACAAATCAATTTATAGTTTGTGAAATTGCCAATAGGTTTTCCTAATTCATCAAAGTATTTCTGTTCTTATTATTTTCCTAAAGAAGTTTGTCTACTAAATGAACATTTTAATACATCTTCATGTTGTGTGGTTTTTAGAAACAGGGTTTATTTAAGGGGTCACACTGTATAGTATGGGACTATCTAATGCCCTGGATTTAAAAAGCAATTCAAACACTTTTAAACGGAAAATTCTGGTTTCTGGAAGTACTAACCTGATACAGTAAATATGAACATTTTACGAAGAGTATTTATGAATCCACTGTGTTCCGAAAATGAAAACCCGATGGTTTATGAAACTAGTTAAAGTAACTTTATTCACTTGAAAAATAGTTAAAACGCAGTGCATTGTGGTCTATTTTCTCAAATCTAGTGAGCATCAGGTAAACTGGTTTTCTGCAGAGACTTCTGGAAAATTTCAAGGGCACTGGACCTTTAAATGGTGGATTTGTAAAGCTGTGAAGGAATCGAACCCAACCTGTGTCTCCCGGCTGGCCTGGAACGGACTGGAAGAAGTGGCGTGTGAGAGAAAATTCTGGGCCTATTTTCTTAGACTTCTTAGACTGCTACCCCGGCGACCCCGTCCCAGATGAAAACAGATGGATGGATGGAGCCACAATCAGTGACTGTATGTGTGTGCATGAGTGAATGTGACTCGTTATTGTAAAAGACGTTGGGCTTAGTCAATGTAGCAAAGAAGGTATTTATAGATATGTCATTCACCATTAGTTTATTATAATTACTACAACTTGCAACTGTACCTGCAGAGGCAGATAATGACATACATCTGGTGATTTAAGACAGACACTGTATTTTTTGTGATGGCCAAGCCATGAAGAAAGATTGAAAAGTTTACCATTGTGTCAACATATTCCAGGTAAACTTTCGTTGTAAACTGTCTCCGTCCTGGCAAATAAATACATTGTGCAATACAGGGATGGGCAATTCCAGGCCTGGAGGGCCGCATTCCTGCATGTTTTCCAACATACTATGCTCTGGCATGTTCTTATTGGCTGGGGACACCTGAACCAGGTGATCATGAGTAGGGCTCTTTATCTTAAATCATGCAGAAACAGCGGTCCTCAAGACCTGGAGTTGCCCAGGAGAGAATGAAAAGCATGTCACCTCAGTGACAGAATCTGCTCAACATGAAATAAAAAAGATAGAAAGAAATGTTCTTATCTTTGGAGGCTGCAGACACATTCATCTCTTTACTGCTGCATCAGTTTTCTATTTCTATCAGTGAAATTTTGTTTACTGTCAATGTGTTTTTTCTGTTGTTGTTTTGCTGTTTGTTTTTGCACCTTCTTCCTCTGTATGATCTTATTGTTTCATATTGTGTTAACTGAGACAACTTTACAAGATTTTTTCCTGAATCTAAGCCAGATCATTGGAAGTTCTGGATGATTGCTTAAATAGGTCTTGTTTTTACATATTGTGCAGACTTTAATGAGCTCCACATTGTGAAGTCGCACACATAACTAAATCGTTTTCATCCGTTCAGAAGCATGGTGTTATCACATTCTTTCAGACTGTATTATCTACTTGTAATTACTCTGCAGCTTATTACAAACGGCTGCAAGCCCAGTTTGTTTCCACAATGATGACGATGAGAACAGTGTGATTCCAGAAGATGATAAAGAGACAAAATGAGATTCAAACAAGCAATTAGTGTAAATGAGATTAAAGACATTTGTGTTGTGTTCTTTCATTATCTGTTACGAGTTGAATTCAAACCAGTGAGTGATTCATTTCTGATGGAGCTTAACCCCTGGAAACAGTTTGGTCTGCACTGATTGACTCGCCTGGTTTGCTTGTTAAGTCCGGTCGAGTGCAATATCTGATCTAAGACATCTGCAAACCTTCAATCCTGAACAATGAAAGAGGACTCATTGTGGGAGGAGAGAAATGTCTCACCTTCTTATGATAATAGGAATGTTTGAAGCCCTTCAGGAGATTTATGTGCCTCCTATTCTTCAGGAAAAAAATGTATTAGTTTCTAAACATTGAAAAATGTTCAACGTCAATGATGTGGGTGGATTTAATTTATGTCTTTCCTCTGAAAGCGGACGTGGTGACAAATGTAATCCATTTGACAGCTGTTGGAACATATGTCATAACGCCCAGTTCCATATTAAAAAATGAAGGCTCCTAAGCATCAATATATGAATGAATGTGAAAACGCCACAAGCTTGATGTTTGTTATTCCAAAGGCGACCTCATGCTGCACGCCTCAGATGAGGTTTGATGGGTTTGTGATGGAGACTGCAAAGTTGCCCTCAGGTCTTTGGTTTAATTTACATTGCACCTTAGTGGGGGAGCACGATCACAGCAGGCTGGGGTGATCATGAGCCTTACATTAGCATTTCATCCGCTCTGTGCGTCAGCATCATATTCTGTTCACAAGGAGGAGCCCAGCAGTGAGATTACACCTCAGTGTGGTTGGTAAGAGACATGTTGATGTGCTGAAAGTAACACACATGGAGACAGAGGGGGCAGGGGGCTCATCTTACACAATAATTCACTTTCTTTCCTACTTGCTGGTCTCACAATCAGTCATTTTGTAATGTATTGCAGTGTTCCGTCGTTTAGTGCTGGAGTTACATTACAAACATAACCTGTGATAAGTGAAATCTGTAAAGTAAATGTTTTTTTAAGGGTGTAAAACTCCCCAGTAAACACTTTATATACTTCTCCCTGACAGAACGTTTTCACACTTTTCCCTTTTGGTAAAAGTCCCCTATGATAATTAAAGAAAAAACTTCCCCGGTGGTGATTTAAGTATGATTATGACGTTTTCAACCAAAATCCCACAACTTAAATGTCTCCGCTACATGGGCGTGGCTGTTGGTTCTGAGATGAGTAGCCCCGCCCTTGATCCTCCCCATTTCTGAGGATTTTAGCTGTGTCTCGCTAGAGTTTATATTCACCACTGCTACGAAGAAATGTCAATCATTATCAGAAATGTCCAGCAGGATTGTTTTGAGCCAGATGCCTGCTCAGACATGGACATGGTTCCTGAGTGCTGCTGTTTCTGCAGCTCACTGCTTCTCCAGGGGACGGATTCATTTTAAAGAACACATGTTGTGGCATGTCCTCTCAGCTTTTAGATGTAGGAGCATCAGTTAAGTTGTCCATTTTTAGTTGACCTAAACAAAGTTTATGACACCTCTCTTGTGAACAGTGAACGTATAATAAAAAGCAGTTTGAGACCAAGGACGAAAAAGGTGCAGCAAGATCATTTAAGGTTTGCTAGCATCTGTGTTTGCAAGAAAGTTATAAACAAGCTTTTGATTATTGGGAGGGTTTGTTTAAAACATGATATATATATCCAAGACAACAGGGTGAAGAAAGTGATTCAGTTTGGCCAAATCTTTGCTCAGACGGCTTCCATTTCCAACTTGGTCCTCAGAGATTCACTAAATGACTGAAACTTGTATGAGTCTTTGCTGCTTACCCATTAGATGACGCACTGAAAGGTTAGAGCAAGTGTTGACTTGCTTTATGGATATTAAATACAGTGATGAAACTCACACACACCTATTTTGAGGCGCAGCAGGAGGGGTCTGTGCAACAAAGCTAAATGCCACACCTGTCAGCAGCGATGTGGATAAAAAGGCTCAATTATCTCTCCTCATAAACACAGACCACCACTCTTCTGTAAGTCTGTTTTCCAATCATTCATTCTACATCTCCCCCCCCACTTTAACCACCCTTTCTTCCCATCTCTTCAGGATGTGGAGAGGTAATTAAAATGTCCTCTCCTGCAGCCTGATGATAAATGAACATAGCTGTCAGGGAATGCATTCCACCACATCACAGTTTTTTTAATTTTTGAATTGGATTTCGACTTCACAGTTCAGGGAATTGGCTTCGTTAGTGCAGAGTAAACATCGAGGCATTTCATCTGCATGCATCTCTCATTCCTGTCGATTGTTGTGTGACCTTTGATTCTCTTTTCCAAACCTGAAGTCATTCAGCCTTCTCTGCCAGGAGCTTGCAGATGACTGGTGACGTGAGTTTGTTGGGTTTGGGCACATTTATGAGTTGATTCTCTGCATAGGTCAGAAAATCCATGCAGTTCCAGCCTGGAAAGAATCCTGAAGAGGTGAAACCCATTCGTCTTCTGTCAGAGTTTAAATGTTCCTTGTTAAGTTGTTTTTAGGTAGATTTAAGCAGGTAATAACAAAATGATATGCAACTACCTATGAAACCTAGGGTTTCATAATGAATCCTAAACTTAAATGTGGAGCAAAGTTGCTATTCTCAAGTTTGACGACTGACATGGGGCAACTAAAACCTGTTGTGCCCTGGAGGCATTCCTTCCCCCTCGTCAAGCGACGGCACCTGTTCCTAATCATCTGCACCTGATCTTCATCACCATGGCTTTTTAAGCAGCATCAAACCTCCAGCCATTGTCAGATCATTATGCTGCTTGTGTGTCTGCCAGCCAGCCATCCGCTCTGTCAGCTCACCTGTCTGCCAGCCAGCCATCCGCTCTGTCAGCTCACCTGTCTGCCAGCCAGCCATCCGCTCTGTCAGCTCACCTGTCTGCCAGCCAGCCATCCGCTCTGTCAGCTCACCTGTCTGCCAGCCAGCCATCCGCTCTGTCAGCTCACCTGTCTGCCAGCCAGCCATCCGCTCTGTCAGCTCACCTGTCTGCCAGCCAGCCATCCGCTCTGTCAGCTCACCTGTCTGCCAGCCAGCCATCCGCTCTGTCAGCTCACCTGTCTGCCAGCCAGCCATCCGCTTCATCAGCTAAGCTTGCCTGCCTACCTGCCTGCTCTGTCATCCTGCTCCACTATTTGCCTTATCAATAAACATCACCTTCTAATCTTTTAAAACATGTCTGCTCTTGGGTTCCACCCACCTCCTTGTTCACAACAAAACCAGCTTATAGACATGTTCTTTTCTCAAGATTGAGGACATAAAAAAGCCATTTAAGCTAGATTGAAACTGCCTTTCTGAGTATTTTTCAATTCAAATCATGATGACTCTGAAGCAGATGAAAAACTCATATTTGAAAAATCTCCCATCAACTGACCAAAGACTCTCAGCTCCGCTCCATTCAGATACATCCACCTGCAGACAAATGGATCCATGTATGTCGTCCTTTCCTCGTCTGAGCTGGAAACTGGCATAAAGCTGGATGGCTCCATAATGAGTGGAATTTTCAAGAACACAAATGTACTGAATCGTTTTCTCTGAACATCACGTGCCATCCATCCTTCCATCTATCTTCAGAAAACGGTGAATCCCTTTCTGGGTCATGAGGTTGATGAAGCCATCTTATTATTTAATAATGACATACTGTATGTAATGCTTTAATGCATGTTGCACCAGTTATGTCTGGATGGTTTATTTGAGCCCAATACCAGCAACACATTCAACTTTTAAACAATCCTCAGCCTCTGCCCCCTCAACAGAAGGCATGTCAGGAGGGCTGAGGAGATCCTCAAGTACTACCTTCATTGCCCGACATCCTCAGTTGTAGTGAACCTCTCCCCGCCTTTAATAAAAAACCCTGCTGGCAGAAAACTACTTTTCCTGTCCCAGAGCACCAGATGGTTTGCCAAAATCTCTCCAAAGCAGACCAAAAGTCTTTCGTCATGGCCTCACAGAACACTGGTCAAGTCTTAGTTTTTTCCCTCCACAACAGTTCAGGCTGCAGCTCACATAGACTTAGTCACATGCACCCATATGGAGGGCTGACCCGTATGGGTGCAGGGGTCTTTTGGGTTTTTGGGTTGTCCAGGCCTGTAGAGTGTAGTAGATAGGAGGTTCATGACTGGAGCAGTTTCCTTGAGGCTCGTACAGCCACCTTAAGGGTTGTCATGAAAATGGAATGTGCCATTGTCGTGCGTGAGATAAGTGTATCAGGAAGACTTAATAAAGATAATGTAGGTTGCACACACATGTGATGTATGTGTGATGCTGTTGCATGGTGCCCTTACTCCAGAACTCCAATGATAACCAGGTGTAATTGCTGCACAGGGTGTACCCATAGAATGTCCACACAAACTACACTCTGATTGTTTCATTTCCTCATGTCTAACAGTCAGGCTGAACACAAGGAGGGCACACTTATCACTTGAACAGCACTAACGGGCTCCCTGTGCAGTGTGAAGGGTTGGGGCTCCATACAACATGCCTGCGTCTCATCTGCTTTACCCTAACATGTTGCAGACATGTTCACTATGACCTGTTGCAGTTTGCCTATAGAAAAACATGAACATTTTCATCTGTCTGGTTCATGCTGAGTGGTCTACGATCTTTTTATGGACCTGTGTACAAGTTTGCCCATTTTTTGCCTGCAGACAGCCCATATTTACCCAAAAGGGCATTTATGACTGTGGCATGAGACTGATGATACCTGTCAGCTGCCTCAGGGGTCCCACAAGCCAGCCAGGCTCCGTAGGACTCCTCCTTCAGCTTGACAGCATCCCTTACCTCCAGTTGTTGCCTCCATGAGCACCAGAGATTTTGCAGCTAAAGCTCCTAACAGCAGAGACCACAGAAGAGGAGACATTCCCAGCAAACCCTCACAGTATGTTCAGGTCTGCCAAGACTTTCAGGCCTGCTCCCCCATCAGCAGATCCACCTGACCACCAGGTAGTGATCCGGTGGACAGCTCTCCCTCTCTCTTTAACTGGGTGTCCAGGACAAACAACCAAAGGTGGCCTGAAACGACTACAAAGTAGATCATCGACCTCCTTTGAAAATGTCAATGCGTTTGTCGATTGTTGCACAGCAAAGATGTTCTGTCTCAGACCTTCAGGTTCGGAAGTGGGATTGACTGACAGGTTGATGGATGGATGATGGTAGCTAGCTGGTGTGGGGAGAAAAAGCACAGCAGGAGTCGGGAGTGGCAGTCGGAGTTGAGTACAAGCAGCTGTCAGTGCTAATAGAGAAAGATGGAGAGCGAGGAAGGAAATGAGGAAGAGTTGTTGCGGCCAAACGACCTGTCACCAGCAGTGCGCTGCACAGCTGTCATGTCAGTGTTAGACTAAAATAACTTTTGCCAGTTCAGAGTCCAAACGCAGTGTGAGAGCAGCAGAAAAAAACATGACTGGTATCATTGTTTAAAGAAGTAAGTTGCGGTTTGTGTGCTATTCCTTTTTTTACCTGAAAAAGCTCATCCATCATGTAGCAGCCACTTCTGACTCTTTATTTGGAAACTATTTGCTTTGTTTCTGTACGTGATTGAATTAAAGCCAACTTACTTCTCTAATATTTGAAACAATGACCACAGCTCTGGTTCCAATCCCAGCTGAGACCTTTTTTTTTCTGCTGATTCGGCTTTTATTATTTGATCAAGCATTTCAACTTCCTGGACCTCTTGCTGTCTCCTGTCATTTCTTATATCTCTATCATACTTCAGTTTCTTCAGACACCAATTGCAGCTGCCAGCACTGCCACAGAAAAAGCTTTTTATGATTTTAATTTTCTTTAACTACTATTATTTTGTATTCCGCATTGCTGGAGATTGATGTCTTTATTTTCTGATTTTTGTCCTGTTGGTTTCTGCAGATATCCGCGGCCTGCAGAGTTTTCTGGATCAGACATCTCGTCAGGGAGTGGACGTAGCTCTGCAGAGGGTGGACAGGAACATCAGCAAAGTCTTTGCTAACCTCTTCACCACGATGCGGACTGAGGAGTTGAACCGATACCGGGACACATTACGCAGAGCTGTCCTGCTGCTTAGCCCCCAGGGAGCGCACACGTTCATCCAGCAGGTCGGTCATTGCTTCTCTTTCTTCCAGCCCGTCTGGAGGCTCACTCCTGCAAGCTTCTTCACAACTCAGAAATAGGTTTAGAACGAAAAGCTTAAAACAAAACTGAAATGAACGAGAACAACCGTGTTGAAAAATGCATTTATTTTAGATATATGAGAGAACAAAACTACATTTGACTTTATAGACATTAGGCTTTTGTACCCTTAGTAAAAAGAAGTCTATTTACTGTAAGTATTCTACAAGTATGCCAAGTCTATGCCAAAAGTGAAGCTGCACACTTAAAGTTTACATTTTATACACTATGCATGTATTGTAAACTTAAATTGATCTCTTTTTGTCTGAAGTATTCAGTTAGCATGCTTCCTATACTACATGTACATGGTCTATAGTACAGGTGATATACTTGTAATGGTAGGTCTCTCTTATTTGACCCTCACAGCTTGAACACAGCACACAAGCTACATCAACATCCCAGCTGAGTCTAAGAAGGGATGATTGATTCCTCGACAACCTTCGGCCTCTTATAGAATTTGCTTGACTTCAGATTTAAATTAAAACTTGTGGCAGATTCAGGGGCGAAGCTACATTGTGGTGGCGGCGCAAAAAGATCATTGTTTACTAAGATTTAAAAAGTCAGGAATAACAGTTTTTTTTGTTTTAAGTATCGCAAAAACAAGAAAATCAATCTTTTTAAATGAAATCTTCATTCCCTCAAATGATCTGCTTTGCCCCTTTTTTGTGTATCCCGGCTCCCTCTGCTGTTCTCATTTGCCACCCTCCCAAAGTATTCTGCCCTTCTCTGCCCCCCAAAATAAAAGGTTCTAGCTCCGCCACTGGACAGGTGGCTTTTCTGGGCTTCTTTGCCCTACGCTAGCTAAGCTACCCTCAAGTATTCCCCATGACCCTTCTCAGAAATAATCATATGATGTGTAGTTTCCTTTCATTTGGAGATGTCAAGAAAAAAAGTTATAGAAAACTTTAACCAAAAGAAAAGAAGCAACATTTTTTCTCGAGATGATGTTATAAAGCAAATACCTGTTCAGTTTACCTTTCCATAGGAGCATAGTCAAGATTTACATGTAAGATGTTGTATTCATGTGTTGTCTCATGACTATCCAACTGAACCATGTCTGCAAACACTCCAACCAACTGCATGTGATGGAATGAAGGATCTTTGAAGTTGATGCTGTCACTTTTTTGCAGAATTATTTGGAATGATGTAGTGCACCTTCCTCCTTTCTCGTGTGTACATGTCAGTGTGTCTGTTGCAACAGTAATCAGTAACTAGCTTGATCTCTTTTGGGGTCATGGGTCAGATGGAGCCTATCACAGCTTTTGTTGGGCAAAGGGGGGGCACACACCGAACACATTGCCAGTCCGTTGCACGACCACACATCCCACACACTCACATTCACAACAAGGGACAATTAACAGCAGTATCACCACGCAACCCATGAAGCATGTTTCTGGACTGTGGGAGGAAGCTGGAGTGCCCACAGAAAACCCACACATGCACAAGGAGAAGATGTAAACTCCACACAGAAAGGTCCCAGCAGGATTCTAAGCAGGGCCTTCCTGCTGTGAGGCAGGAATTACTACACTTCCGTGCACCTGTAGCAACATTTCGGACAGCTAGAAAATAATTGAGCAGAAGTCTGTCTTTGCAGTTTTGTATCAAAGGGTCTGTACACTGATGTGTGATGACAAAATGACGTCTAAGAGTGAGCTTGAATTTTCCTATAGGAACACTGTCCATGCACACTTGTCTGCACATGTCTATGGCTAAGAAGCGTTGAACTAGAGCACTTCTAGAGCAGCAGTCATGTGTGTTTGTCGTCGGAAGCCGTGTCGTGTTTCCATCACATGAAACTGTCAAAAGTACTAAAAACTGTAAATGTACTTCATTCTTCAGAGCATAAAAGTATTTCTCCTTTTTTAATTGCTACCTTCTCAAAGCAGTCGTGAGTGCTTAAACGTCCCTCCGCTTCATCCAGAGAACTTGAACACGGCATAGTGTGTTTCTGAGCATATGCTGACAGGTTGGCATCATTCAGATAAGAATGCAAATTTACGGCTTCAAATGATAGACTGTAACAGAAACCTTCTTCACAGAAGGATAATCAAATGTTCTCTGCCTAATGTGTTGAAAATAGGTTATCTTCTCTTCTCTCATGACTGACGGCTGGCTGGTTTGTCGTTCTTCCTCATGTCTCTGCAGCAAACTCCTGTCATCTTAGCCTCATGTGCTGTTTGACCAAAGCTATGGTCACAGCAGCCGGACTGGGGTTGACCTGTACAGGTTATGTGTTTTTTGGCTGTTTTGGCCAGTGGAGGGTCATAGAGAGGAGTGGCCGGTTCAAGGTGCATCTTAGGTGGAGCACAGGGGTGTCTTGCAATTGTCTTGAGGCTCGTTGGAATGTTTTTTCTTTGTAAATGGGTCATGACGTATTCGTAAGGCTAATGTTAGTTTTGCACACTTATGACGTACATGTGACACTGCCTTATGGTGCTCTTACACCACACTCTAGTTGTTAGTAAAGCCGTATGCATAACTGCCCTTGTGGTTAGATAAGGGCTGTCTGCAGGACAAGGAGCACACACTTATCACACAAACAGCACCAACGGCTCTTTGCACAGCCTGCAGAAATACTTTCTTTGCTTTACCCTGCATGTTGTATAAGTGTTCACAATGACCTGTTGCTCACAGCATGCCTATAGAACAGGATCCGTTTCAACATTTTCTCTCTACACAGTCACCGAGTGGTCTAACAAACCACCTACTGTACGTTCTTTGTACAGGTTTACCTGCAAACAGCCTGTGTCTGGCCATGATGGCAGCTGTAATGAAGACATTACACATTTTAGAGACACACAAAGAGGAATACAATAAAAAGAATTGAGCATTAGAAGGGCCACATCCTGGCAGAAACAAAAAAGTCGTAATTATTTCTGAGTTGCTGGTGCGCCTGGACGAGAACCCTGAAAACAACAGTGTAAACATGAGCCAGTCACTGCTGGGTTTAACTTCTGTTCCATCTGGATGGCTCCACTGGATTGTAGTAGGAGATGTCTTAACTTCAATATTTGCAAGTTATTTAATTTTTAAAAATGTAATAAAACTTCATGTACTGCACACAGGTCTGTGCATCTTTTTAGCCCAAGTCCCATCAAAGCAGGTTTACACATGTGCGATAACTGGATTATGTGACTTAAACTTTTTGTTTTTCTACATCATGTGTGATGTCATACTTGTTTACGCGCACAAACCTTTTTAGATACATAGATTGTTGAAATGTCTTCAGAGTAATGACTGTACAGTAGTCACACAAAGGGCTGAACTCAGATGACAGACTCAAATACAAACAGAAGGAAGAGCCGGGTTAAAGTCTAAATAAATGGGGAGCTGCTTGAATAGTTATGTTTTATTGGTTCATCCCTCAATGTTGATCGCTGACTTTTTTTTTTTTTTTTCAATCTGAAGGACCTGCTTTTTGTGCATATTTCTCAAATGCTTCTTTTGGCTTAACTGGAAAAAAAATGCTGTCAGAAGAGGTGGGCATGAAAAGGGGTTTTCTGACTGAGTGGGAAGGGTGTAATACATTTTTGCGGCTGTCATTCAGTCTTTAGAAAGGATCTCCAGAAACCCTCCATCCTCAGACCTAGTACTCAGACTTCCTGTGTGCTATAGAACCTGAAAATCGATTGTGCAGGCCACAGCATGAAGGTTTAGAACCAAAGCCCAACAGAAGAGTGTTGCTTCTGCCTTTGTATGAGGCCTCCAGCTGGTAAACCAGATCAATACAGCTTTCTCCAGAGGCAGAGGAGCTCAGAACCCACAGAGTGACAACAAGCAGGATTTGTCTCAATACTGACAGAAATTGTAAACCATGTTTTTAATCATGATTCTTTGATTGGAGAGCACTGCTGATACTGTAGCGCAGTTTTTCCCAACCTTTTCGTAGCTGCAGACAAGACGACCCGTGAGGATGTTATCACAGCCTGGAAGGTGGGGGGTGGGGTGTGTGTGTGCAATGACAAAAAAACAGTAGACTTGAACACAAACATGTGCTGTCAACTTAATAAACACTTAGATTGACATATAAACAAAACACATCAACATGCAAACAAAAACATCAACATGCAAACAAAAAACATAAACATACAAACAAAAAACAAACATAAAAATCAAAAACATCAACATACAAACAAAAAAACATAAACATACAAACACAAGACATGAACATGCAAACAAAAAACATAAACATACAAACAAAAAACATAGAGATGCAAACAAAAAACATGAACATGCAAACAAAAAAATAAACATGCAAACAAAAAACATAAACATACAAACAAAAAATAAACATAAAAAACAAAAACATCAACATACAAACAAAAAAACAAACATACAAACAAAAGACATGAACATGCAAACAAAAACATAAACATGCAAACAAAAAACATAAACATGCAAACAAAAAAATAAACATGCAAACAAAAAACATAAACATACAAACAAAAAATAAACATAAAAAACAAAAACATCAACATACAAACAAAAAAACAAACATACAAACAAAAGACATGAACATGCAAACAAAAAACATAAACATGCAAACAAAAGACATGAACATGCAAACAAAAAAAACAAACATAAAAACAAAAACATGAACATGCAAACAAAAAAACAAACATAAAAACAAAAACATGAACATGCAAACAAAAAAACAAACATAAAAACAAAAACATGAACATGCAAACAAAAAACAAACATAAAAACAAAAACATGAACATATAAACAAAAAACATCAACATGCAAGCAAAAAACATAAACAGCCAAACAAAAAACAAAAACATACAAATAAAAAACAAACATAAAAAACAAAAACATCAACATACAAACAAAAAACATAAACATGCAAACAAAAGACATGAACATGCAAACAAAAAAACATCAACATACAAACAAAAAACATAAAGATGCAAACAAAAACATGAACATATAAACAAAAAACATAAACATGCAAACAAAAAACATAAACATGCAAACAAAAAACAAAGACATACAAACATAAAATAAACATAAAAAACAAAAAGCATCCACATAAAAACAAAAAAACATAAACATACAAACAAAAGACAATAACATGCAAACAAAAAACATAAACATGCAAACAAAGGACATGAACATGCAAACAAAAAGCAAAAACATGAACATCCAAACAAAAAATATACAAGCAAAAATGTAAACATACAAACTAAAAAAACAAAGAAAAAAAACATGAACATGCAAATAAAAAACAAACATAGGAAAAATAACATAAATATCATGAAGGCATCTGAATTTAGTGTATTGTCAGGATTGGTTAAAAACAAGTCATTTAAATAAAAAGGTAAATACAGTAACATAATGTAACCAACTAATCTATTATTGATAATATACTATTATGTATACTACATAAACTCCATGCAAAAGCTTATGCTGAAAAATTTCATCACAAAAACATTTCCGAACAACTCAAGTGACTAAAACTTAATCAAGAGAATCCAGTTGATTTTTAAAACCAAAAAGTTTTCAGAATAAAAGATCATTCAGACGCAGTCATTTTGCTCCCCTGACTAAACTTTACAGCTCAAGAGATCGAAGGTGTAGCTGACAGAAACCATTTTTCTAAATCAAAGTTTTTTTAAAAGAAAAGATTTTCAGGACTCAAAGCAAAATAATTTATTTCTTCTGTGGCCTGATGACAATTGATCCACGGACCGGTATCAGTCTACAGCCTGAGGGTTGGAGACCACTGCTGTAGAGCTTCAGTGCTCTCATCTAATCTGTCTGACAAGATAATAAAAATATGAGTACTAGCAGGTTTGCGTTAAAATATTTTGCTTTGTTTTAATCCCATGTTCCCCCTATAGCTGACGTCGCTGTTTCTCTTGATCCTTCTCCCTAATGTCGCTGTCACTTGGGATGGCAACATCCTCAACAGCTTTCCTGTGTTCTTTATCCACCAGTACAATGCCTGGTTGGCTCACCATCACCATATACCATTCTACACTAGGGAAGAACTGATGAAAGCTTGGAAGGTAAAGGTTTTCATGTTGATTGTAGCACTCAGGCCAGTAACCCCTAAACTGGAGGATTGGCCACAGCAGATCCCTGGAAAAAACCTCACACTTCTCAGTCCAGATTAGCCATAGACTGTAAACAAAAATGGATGAAGCAAGTGTGATGTCACCCAGGGAAAATGTCTTACCTTCAGCTCCAGCGAAATGAAGCCAATTCAGTGTTACCCGGGTGCTGTTCTAGCACCCCCATCTGGACTGATATGTTTCCATTTTTGGCAGGAAGTTCTGCTTCAGCCTCGCAGGAGCCTTTTTCACATTTGTGCATTTCAGGTTGAATCACTGTGCGAGTCATTATAAACACGTGTGAAGAATGACTGTGTCGAACATAGTGGGATCACACTTTCTGTGCTGCAGCATTCATTCATGGGCCCCTTCCCTTCTCCAGCCCTGCTCTAATTTGATCTATTCTTATTTCTTTATTTTTATCCTTTCTGTGCTTCTGACATTTCTCTCTATTCGCTCATCTCCTCCCCAGCTTTGTAAGTCCCTCTTCTTCTGTGATTTTGCTTTAATGTGCTGTCAGAGCCAAATGAGAGCCATAGAATAAATTAGTCAGAGAAAGAACGTTCTCTTCCCTCTTCTCTGCAAATAGTTTGACTGACAGCATCCAATCATGCAGCTGAGTTGTGATACACCCAAACGTGCATGCACACATCCCCTGTTACACACTCGCCGTTCCACAGGAACCTTCAGGGTACAAATCTTTCCACGGAAAATTGAAAATGACCCCAATAAACACAAAATCAGGCACTCTATCCCCTCATCTGTCTCTAAGACACCACCCCCCCCCCCCACACACACACACACACGCACACACACTTATGCACAACCACACACACACAAACTTACACACTTGCTTAGCAATAAAGCATTGAATTGCTTTCTATGTTTTCTAAGGATTTTGTACTTCATGTCTTCACCAAAATAACTTTGACGTCCTCCTTGAGGCAGGTTGGAAAACGGAACAGGAGCCACATCAGTTAACAAGGTCAAAACGGGTGACTTTTACAAAATCAAGTCATTCTTTTTTCTCCTAAGTGTAAACCTCAAAAAAATATCCAAACATGCTTACGCTCAGCTTCCTTTTTCTCAACTTTAATTTATATAACATGTCCAACTTACCACGTTTTCATTCTTCTGAATATCTTTCTTTTCTGTATTTCAAATGTCAGCTCAGTTTGACTGATCGATAAACCAATCAATCAAACTGAAATGGGCATAGGACTAAAAGGTTGGAGTCCTCTGCTCTAGACTGGCCTTATTCAGTGGGATTGTCAATCATGTTGGTTCTGCCCATTTTGCAAAAAATATAGCTGAAGAAGATATGATTTCACTGTCACGTTATGGCAAGTGTTACGTCTGAGGCAAAGTGAAACCCACTCTGTCCCATGAAGGCCAGTGAAATGTTTCACAAATCAAAACTGTATTCATGAAGCATTTTTTACACAACAGTAACACAAAGTGCTTTACAGACTCAATTAATTAATTAAGTTTTAAAATATACAGAATGTCACCAACTCGCTCCTGACTAATATACATTAAATATAATTTAAACAAACAGAATCTATAGTGGAAACTTGGCTTGATGCTGATGTGAGGAAATGTTATTGTGAGGATATGTCAAGTCATGATGACAAAGGATATATCCATATATCGGGGGGAGATTCCACTCTAACAACCCTGTCCCATGACAAGGGTTGGTCTCTGAGTGGAAAATTCCTCTGACACGGAAGACATTTGAAAAGAATAAATACACACAAGTAAAAGCAGAGATTTAAAATAAATAAATAAATAGAACGTATTGGACAAATAAAAAAAGGGGTAAAACGAAATCCATCAAAATCAATCTCTACACCTCTAGTCAATCTCTACGGTCCTCAGGCCAGAACCTTCTGAACCTCCTGAGAACCCGCTTTAAAACTGTAAAGACCCGTCCTTCCAAACAGTAGCCCCTAGACCAGAGCTGGCCAACCCTGGCCGTCAGGAGCCACAACCCTCTCCCCGGAACGATTGATGCTGACTAGGTGTGTTCAGGTGTGTTCAGTCAATCAGGATGTGAAATCACTTGACTTAGCTAATCAGCAGCAAGGTGGTCAGGGAGGACTGCAAAACAGGCAGGGTTGTGGCTCTTGAGGACCAGTGTTGACCAGCCCTGCCCTAGACTCTGGAATGGCCTCAACTTTGACCCTTCGTGTGGCTTATTCTACTAATTCTTCTCAACGGACATATTTATTATTTTAGTTAATTTCAGAACTCCCTGCCTTGTATTTGTTCTGCATTTTTACTCTATGTTAATATTTTTGTTGTGTTTCTTCATTTTATGGTTTTGTACTTTGTGATTGTATCTGTGAAAAGTGCTGTATAAAAACATTCTTCTTAACTTATTATCAAGCAATCAGGACATCAACAGGACGTGTTCATGCTCCACTTCTAACAGTCACATACACAACTAAAAAGTACTAAAAGATGCTCTAGACTAAAAGACAATGATAACAGATTGTGGAACCTTAAACCTGGACCTGGTCGTTTTTATGGCAGGATATAGAGTTGTCCAATGTTGCCTAAAGCTGTTTAAGCTGATCTGCCAAATGAATAGATTTAATCATAAAATTGTCAATATAATGATTATAATTTTCTTTGATTGTATTCAATGTCCTTTTATGTGTAGCTTTGATGCCCCATGAACTCACCTTTGATTTGTAAAACACTCTGGCCTGTGTCTTAATGGAGTTCTGCCTCCGCTGACCTTTTATTGACTTGGTGTTGCATTTGTATAAAGTCAGTGTGTGTTTTAGCAAGCTGTGACTGACTGCCTCTTCTGGGTTGTGAAGATCCCCATAAACATTGTTTACAAGTCTTTAAAACACGCCATTAGCAGTTTCCATTAACACCCAAGGTGCTAGAAAGAAAAGGAAGTCAATATTTGAAGTCCCGTTCTCTGCCTTAAGAGCAGCTCAAGTTGTCTTTGATTCATTTCAGAGGATTTGCGTGTTTGTTATCCTGGACATTCCAGTTCTGTAAAACTCAGATCTGCAGCTTGTAGCACTCAGTGACTTCAGAGAAATGAGGGTGTATTCAGACTGGCAAAATCGTTTGGTTTGGTTCAAGTCCACACATTTGTTTCAGATTGAGTCCTGAAAATTGTGTTTGGTCTGTATTCAGACTGGCGTCTACAGGAGATATCTGTTTCAGACCAAAGATTGTAAAGAAAACCACATGACTAAAGATCTCTTCAGTCATTGGCCAGGAAGTACAAGGCAGGTCAAAACAACTAAGAAACCGACAGTTTAAAGTCCTCATTGGGATGATTAACCAATTTTGAAATTCAGGAGCAACAATTTTTATGTGTTACTTTGATACGTCAGAGATATGCTGCAAGAACGGACTCAGAGGACGTTAGCAGCTGTAGTACTGAGGAGACGTTGGCTGCGTAGGTACGCTGATAAGTGTTTGTGACACAGATTGTGAGGAAAACAGTGAGAAGCAGTGTTGATCACATTCAAAGTTGTTTTACGCCGTCTGCATTTAGCACCACATTTCAATGAGTTGCTGTGTCATCATTGAACTACAAGCTACAAGCTAGTTTTTATGATGATGTCACAGCAGTGCGTACAGCACAGCAAGACACAGAAAAGCATGTAAGAAGCGTTTTCAATGGTGATAAAATAAACATTCTGACAAGTGTAAAGTTAGACCAGTTATTTCCGCTTTGATAAGTCGACAATCAATACTTTACATTTGTCTGCGGCTCACCGGTGGCTTCATTCCTGACCTGTTTTACATCACATGGCTATTGGCTACAGTGGATGTATTCAGACTGAGGAATCTCAGAGTGAACTGAACCTCGGTCCGATTGGAAACGAACCGAGACCACCTCAGAATGGGTCAGAGAGCGGTTCCTGGTCCCGGACCAGGATTGGTTGTGCATATTCAGACTGAAAATGTGTTCAGAATTATTGGGGGAAACGAACTCTGGTTCACTTTAGGTGGACCTAAGTTAAAGTGTACCGTGTTTTCCGCACACATAAGGCACACATAAAATCCTAAACAATGCGCCCTTTTTGCGCACAGAGTTCCAAAATCTGTAAGAAGGTTCTTGTGTGACTTTGGTATGTGGTCTGCTCGATTGACTGTTGGAAAATTCCTTGCTGACTCAGGAGAGGCAAGTGCATAGAAGAGCGCCTTGTTTGCATTTTGAGAAACAAAGGTGGGTCACAAACAGTGATTCTGTGCTCCTGGGAAACAATGGGGCTGGAGTTATTACACATCCAGAGTAGCTGCAGAAACCTTCCGTAGTGCAACAAAACGTCGGTACAGCATTTCAGAGTGCAAGCCTTACCCGGCCTGCGACATTACACGCAAGCGATCCTGAAAATGAGGAGATGATTTGTCTGACAGCCTTTCTTTGTCTTCAATCAGGAGATGATCATGTTACTACTAGTAGTCATCTGTCCAGTTTTCCCCTACTCAGGTGACAACTTAAATAGAGCATGAGCCGGATTCTGAGCACTCCCCTCACGTGCACGGATGTGTGCCGCACGCCGCGCAGACATCGAGTCAAACTTTACGCACGTTTTTCCAGTATGTTTGCTGCACGTGACTCTGCGCAGGAGTCACTTGGATTCTGGTCTGCTGAATTCATGTTCAATCACACTCCGCGAGGTCCCCTTCAGGCCTTTAAAGAAAGTTCACGGGAGCGATGGATGACAGACGGCACTTTCACACACTTTTACTAAGACTGGGAGGCAGCGCCCTAGGGGCTGAGGTCTCTGCTTGGACTGGTCTGTGAGTCATTGCTGAACAACTGCCTGTCAAATGAGACTGACTACGACAACGATGAGAAGAAGCCGGCATGTTTGATCACACAGCTGTTTAATTCAAACACCAAAGATGTTTTGCAGAAGATTGATTAAAAAAGAATGTGAGTGGATTGTTAAATCATCGAGTAATGCTCATGTAAGCTCCCTGCTTTGCTTCTATCACCTTTTTCTTTGCGACTTGTAATACGGTGCGCCTTGTGTATGGGTTGCGCACAGAAATAGACTTCTTAATTAAGATCGCACCTAATAATATGGCGCGCCTTATGGTGCAAAAAATACAGTAACTTAATTTTCCCTGTTTGATCCAGAAGTCAAATTTTCAGGCTTCAGTTGTACTTTGTGAATGATCTGTTGTGTTTGTGTTGACATTTTAGGCTGAGTGTGATTTGTTGAGAAAGGTGAGTCTATGAGTGATGACACAAAAATGAAGGGAAGAGCTGACTACAGATGCCTGCTGGGAATTAAGGAGCCCTCACGGGTCAGGTCTGTCAGATTTGTTTATTGTTGGGGAGAGACGGGGTCACTGCGACTGGCTGCAGCTCAGCCCAAATAACAATTCCACCTTAAAGCTAACTGATGCCAGTGCAGTTTACCAGATGACCAATAGGGGGCTTTTTGTTCGATCAATTCAGTCTCATTTCACTTTACCGTGTTCCCTGATTCTATTGCAGTTCACCTTTTGCAGTATAGCTGTTTCCATCTTTCTTTTTTTGCTACAGTGCACTGTGTTCTGCAGCCTTATCGTCTGTAGGCCTTGTCAATCAAACCCCCCACCCCACCCCCCTTGCTGTGTCTTCTGTTGAGAATTCATTCAGTTTGCCACAATAATGTAAATATTTGATCCCAATCAGGTTTTTGTTTTCTTTCTAATCATGGACTTATTTTTCTATGGAGGTTTGACAGTTTAAAGAAAACTAGAGAAAAGTGTTTGAACTAAAGTGCATAAAGTGTGTAGTGAGGAGTTTTACAGCCTTGAAACATCTATGATCCTTTTTTTGTAGATTTCAACTTTTCGTGGGTAACTTTTAGACCATAACACCAACAATAAACAATGGGCCCAGTAACACAAAATGGACAAGAATTATATCAGAAATAAATATAGTTACTTCTTCTTTGTGATTTAATCAGAAAGGTTTAATGAATATTTGGTTTGACAACCTTGAAGCTGATGACTGACTTTAACTGAAACCCAATACAAACCAATGGGCCAAATGACCTGCAGGTTTGTCCAACTTTTTCAGGTGTCTTCCTAAAATGTCATAGAAATGAACAATTTAAGCTTAAATCTCATTTTGCTTAAGTTAAATAAAGGTACAGTATTTCTTGTAATTGACACCAGTCTCTAATAGTGGCCGGGCTCCTTTGAGATCCTGATGTCCACCCTCTACCCCCCGTCATGCACAGACTGTGTCTGTGCTTTGTGCTGTGTGAGCCAGTGTAGCTATGACCAAAAAACGCGTGTTTGATTTATCCTTTAAACTTCTTTCAGTGGCATAGAGAACATTCTGGTGAGGACTCTGAACCACAGGTGGACCCTAAACGTATCAGAGAATGGTGCAAGCGACGATTTAGAGGAACTGGTTTGTACATTGAGGAAAGACGGAGAGGTGCGCGAAGCTCCAGAAAATGATCAGCATGAAAATAAAGAGGATTATTGATATGGAGATTGAAGAGAAAAGAAACGTTTGCAGCCAGTGCTAATCAGAACAGAATACAATGTTCTCATCATATCAATAAATCCTGAAATGTTCATTTGTTTCCTGCATTGTGCGACCAAATTTCACAGCAAAATGAACCCATTAACCATCACCATTCTGTCTGTGATGGAACAGACACTGGTCTCTAATAAAAGCCGGACCAGCTGCCACGTTTTTGGAATAAATGGCAGGGCTTCTATTGGAAGATATACGGTGCATATGTTTGGCAGAAAAAAGACTTTTCATAGCGACTGAACTCTGAATATCATCTGTTAGAGATAAGATAAGATCAGTGTCATCATTACATCATAACATAACAGCCTGCTATGGTATGACAACCAGCTAAAATAACTTTTAAAGTAAGTATTTTTCTTGTTGTACTTTTAAAAATACCTTTCAAAAAGATTACTTGTCAAAAATGCTCCCTGTGGAGGATCCACCAAAGGCACCAACTGTTTGTATTACCAAGAAACTTTCAGTAAGAATATATTTCACGTGATCTAGAGCTTTTATAGTAAAACGGTCGGTTTGCCTCCTCTCTGGTTAAGTCACAGGGCTTTTCCTATTTGGTGTAGCTGGTGTTCTCATATGTAGAGAACCAAAGACTGAAACAGATGAAACCACCTGAATAAAACTGAATAAAACTGCTGCTCGTTTGGCCGGCTCTATAATAAGATAAAAAGCAGGAAGAGTTCCAGAAAAGCTGAAAAACAGTAAAGGACTTTAACATTAAAGACACACTTTAAAATATGAATAACGTTTACAAGTGTCCAGTGTCCGTGAGACATTGTAGAATCTAAAGGTGCATTCCCACGTGGCCAATTCGCATGGCCCGCCCCTTCTAGATTTTGGATCAGGCTGTGCTTTCTGTGCCATCAAAGTAGCTGCCTGCTTAAAGTGATTGAAAACCAACCCCAAGTCAATTTCATTATCCTCATGTTATTCAAAAGTAGCTGTTGATCGAAATAAAGACGTTAGACGCAAAGACCCTCAGCATTTTTCTGGCTTCTCTGTTGTGAAAGTCTGCAGGTTTGTGGTCTGTGGAGCCTGAATTCCATTCTGATTTAGAGACTGCTGCAGATGTGACTTGGAAGGAAATGGAGACCAGACTGTTTGGCTTGTAAACTCTTTAAACGGAGAGTCAATAAAAACGTGGTTTCTGGTCCCACGAGGCTGCGTGGCTCTGCAGCAGCATGTTTCCTAATCGTTGGTGATCACGCTTGGATTTGTCTTTCAAGGAGAAAGACTGGAGAACCACAGGAAAAAAGGAAAGACAAGAGTACCAAAACATGTGCTTCCAATGGATTCGGATAAATACATATTAATTAATTATTAATGAACAATGATTTTCAGACCTTTTTTTCACATATGAATAGATATTTTCCTTAGACAAGATTTATCACAGATTTTTTTTAGCACATGTTAGCCTAGTTGTTCTTAAAGGGAATGTTTTGATCACCTTCTTCAGCTATGTTGATAAAAGTCCTCTTCACACAAACTATTCATACTAACTAGTATTGACACAAACTAGATAGGAATGATTTTTTGAGTGACATTTAAAGGGAAATACTGGATATTCTCCTTCTCTTTACTTTGATGGTATTATTTAAACAAAACGTATGCCCTGACTGCAAGAAAAATAAAGGATATTTGATCAAATATGTTCTTGTAAAACGGAATGGCCTAAACACAAAAAGAAGTGTCTTTTCACCAGAGTTCTGAAAAAGAAATAAGGTGTTACCACCTAAGCAGGTTTGAAATGAGAAACAATGGACTTGTGAATTCTGTTCCGATTATTTAATGATCATTACACAGAAAAGGCTCAAACATGTGGAATATTCATTCCGTTATATCAAGTAGCCAACCACATTTTCAGGAGCATAAGTTGCTTTTTTTTGCATAGTTTGGTCAGGGATTGTATCAGGGCATTGTAGGTGTATCAGTATTTGCTACAGACCACAACGCAGAAGAATGAATTATGACAAGCATGGTGGAGTTCCAAATTTGCACAAAGGATGAAGAATTACATGGTTTGGATTTAAAGTGACTTAAGTTAACTTGTTAGCATGGTCTTTAATATAGTGGTATGCTAATATAGTAAATTCCTCCAGTATTTCATAAAGTTAAATAAGTTCAAAAGTGTTCAGTCTGTTACTGCTATCTATTCAGTATTTTATGATTTGCTTTTGAAGATAAAATGTCTGCTCTTGTTTCTGTATTAAGTTAAACACATTTCTCTCAAAACAATGCGACATATATATTTATAATTAGAAACATCTTAGCTGTTAGGAATCATTTCTACGTTGGTTTAAAGCCCTAAAAAAGTTGTCTTTGAGTCGGTTGGCTGCTTCAGACATCTGGTCCTGGTGAATCCATCTTTTTCTCCATCACCTTTTTGCGGCTGATTGTTCACTCCCTCTATCATCAACAAACCAATTTGCTGCCCTCTGCAAGTGGAGTCTTGTAGAATTCAAGCAAAACTCTTCAGAGTGAGATGATAATTGATATCACCTGCAGTGCCTCTCTGCTGTAATTGTAGCACTTAGTGCAAATGCTCTGCTAGCATCTAATCGCTTGAAGGGAGATGGAAATAAAAAAAACACTTGATGCTGATAAGGCATCAGTGCTGGAGGTGTCATCTTTGACCATTTGGGTCACTTCCATCACAAAGGCACATATTAGACGGCTGAAGGTGACTCTGAGAAGATATAAAGTCAAAGACATCGGGTAGATGTTTGTTTATGTCTTCAACTGATAAACGGATTACCATTAGAGTAATGCGCTGGACTGATCCTGGAGGAAAGTCTGAAATTCTTACTTCATTGTTGCTGAAATGTTCTTCCTCTAATAAGTTAGACAAATAGATAACCAATTATTTCTTAGTATGCTGATAACAACCAACTGTATTTGTAATGATGATTCATTAGAACTACAGCCTTTTCTCCTTGATGAAGTCCAGAATTGACTTTAGGAAATACTTCAGAAATCTGTGACTACACTGACATGTATATTTAAAAAGGAGCATATTTTCAAAAATATTCAGAAAACTTGTTTGCATGTTATTACAGAAACAAAATTCATAATAGGGCTGCACAGTGGCGCATTGGTTAGCGCTCATGCCTCACAGCAAGAAGGCCCCCGGTTCAAGTCCCTGTTGTGGGGACCTGAAAAAGGATAACCAATGGTGGACCTTTGTGTGGAGTTTGCATGTTCTCCCCGTGCATGTGTGGGTTTTCTCCAGGGACTCCGGCTTCCTCCCACCGTCCAAAAACATGCTTCATAGCTTCATTGGTCACTCTAAATTGTCCATGGGTGTGTGATTGTGGTCCTGCGACAGATTGGCGACCTGTCCAGGGTGTGCCCTGTGACCCTGAAAGGGACAAAGCGGGTTTTGGAAATGAATGAAAATTCTGGATAAAACATTGTCGCAGCGTTTGAATTTTAAACAAATACCTAATGATGGCCAAGGAGAAGACTACACGTTTGATTCCTCTACATATGTAAGACATTATTGTTAAAGTACATGTTCACGCTAGTCTAAAGCAGCAAAATAGAAACAAATGTTACAGAGATGTTCTGTATACCACAGGATCTGGGGATTGGATGTTGTGTTCAGGTGGCCCTGTGATCTCATGACATCAGCTTTGTTTTTGTTGTGCTTCATTTCTTCAGACTAATAGGACTTTTGCATTAGGCGAAACGCATTGCATTGCATGTCTTTACGGCCATGGTACAGAGGTAGAGCCATCAAAATGTGATCAGAAGATTGCAGGTTTGGTTCCCATCTTGCCTTCTTATGTGTCAAAGTGACCCTGGGCAAGACACTTTACCCACATTGCTCTTGGTGGTTAAAGGCTGGTACCAGTGTTCCCCAACAGAGCCCCCACCAGTGCGTGAAGGTGCTTTTGCCTGAGTGAATGGAAGTGGGACTGTAAAGCACTTTGTGCCCTGAAGGAAGGCAGATAAACGCTACATAAGTATGCAACATTTGTTCCGCACTGCAGCTCCTTGACTCCTTAAACATTAAAAAGCAGCTTTTGTCTTGAAGATTGATTTTAGTCAAAATGTTTTTTTTCCTCTACCACACTGTTTCCTGTGGCAGTGCGCTGACATGGGCCATACATCTGTTGTAAGTAAACTGTTACTGCTAAAGTTGGTCCAGAACAGCTCAGAGGTGATTGCGTCTTTAGCCTTTCTGCTGTAAAAACCCCTGTTTTACTATTCATTTGCTGTCTGCTGGATTTATACTCTTACAAAACCCATGCACTACATCATGAAATTAGTTGTTGCTACAAATCTAAATTTAAAGTTTGATATGAAATTATTTTGTGCTTATATTTTCAGCTTCCTGCGTTTATATTCAGAATTCCTGCAATTGCTAAATAAAAGCTGGATGCTTCTCTAGCAAAAGGACTAATACTTAGTGTACTTTTTGTTGTGATGCAGTCCTGCCAAAAATCTGCAGCAACAACAACCTGCTGTGTTGCTGCCAGTGGCACCTGTGAGGCATCCGAGTGAGCGCCTCTCCTCCTGGCAGAAATATGAGCGGTATGAGAGACGGATGCGTGACGGGCTGACGTGTTGCTTGTCACAGAGGAAAACACGGCGGTGGCTGAATCCTGGACTGTCATTTGTTTGGCTTGCGGACAGCATGGCTGATAGAGCAGCAGTGTGACAGGGCTAATCTGACATCAGACCAGAGAGCTGAGGAAGCACATCGCAGCAGCCAGGGGCGTTGACGCATGGCTAAACAACCAAATCATGTCTGTGCAGGACTGCAGGGCAGCGCAGAGCAGAAGTCCCTGCTCTAAACCAGCAAGACCAGCAATTACAGCAGCTCCCTTTGGCCAACGGCATCTTTCTTCTCTTAAACACCTTGTTGTAAGACATTTGTCAGCCTCACAAATATGCAGTGCCCCTCTCTCTGGATGAGAGGAACGAAGCTGGATCTACTGTGGAGGGTTTAGATCTACAAGACTTTTTACCTAAAGCTGTGAGCTAAGCTATTTCACTTAAAGGCCCACGCTGATGAAAATAGTGTTTATAACATCTTCTTCAGGGATTTTTCTGATGATGGAGAAAACACTGAATAAGACAATTATGCTTAAAACTGTATTTTTGAGTGTTACTTAATTCATTTTGTCATGAATGAGGAGCAGATGGAAAAAATGCAGTTTAAAAAAGAGCTCATTTTTGACCAAGAAAATCCACTGAACAGCCTCAGGCTTTTACAGTAGATTTAAAGATGACAAAGACTGGTGGGAACACGTTCCAGGAAAGAGACGTACATTTAAATGTTTTTAAGAAATTCTGGTGTAAAACAAACTCAGAAGTTCTGTGTTTTTTTTCATTTATTTTAACCATCTGGTGCTATTTCATCAACTCAGCTTAATTTCATTTCACAAGATTGAATCATCAAACTGATCAATATATTTTCTTTTGTTACATTTCAGGTTAATTTGCTGCCAAAAACTTTTGATATTAATTATTGCTTTTTTTTTTTTTTTCTTTGCAAAAGTTGCACGTTTATCAGTTTAAGTTAATGTCTCTTAACGAGCACGGGGTTAGACACCAGAGATGTTGCCGGTGACACCAAAATTACAGATGCTCTTTAACTTACCGTAGCTCTGACTGTTTAAGTGATCAACGTAAATCTGCTGATTCTGATGCGGAGAAAAGCCCATACCAATGCACCTACACTACATTGTTGTACATCAACACAAAACCGCTTTTCTCCGCTTCAGAATCAGCTGATTTACAGGATTTGGTAGTGTTTCAATAAAAAGCTGTTTTCTCTACTTTAGAATCCACTTCAATTACATTTACTGTGTAAATGGTTGAAGAGTTTCAGTAGTTAAAAAATGTCAACTCTGGAGCTAAAGCTGTGATAGTAAAGCTTTAAAAAAACCAGGAAATATAAATCGAATAAGTGAGACTGAGTGAACTTTCAACTTGTGTCTGTGTTAGCACCTGTACAAAATAAGCAGTGTGAGGTGTCAAAAGTGAAACTTCCCCTGACCTTTAGTCATCCTCCTCTGCTCCCTCTGTTCTCTTCCTTTATTAACTTACTCATTTCTTTCCTGGTTTGTCATCATCCATCCTCATGCTGTTCACAGAATAAACGCAGAATTCCAAGGTTCATTTCAAAGCCAGCAAATCTACAGATGAACTGAAGTTTGTAGAAGTTTTATGACCGTGCAGCTCTTATTTCCGGTCATATTCATACATCTCCATTGTCTGCAAGTCCAGTGAAATCATTTTTGTTTGGTACATTTTGAGTTACAAAGATATTTTAAAAAATGTATAGAACTTAATTAATAGAAGAATAATGTGTTTAAACCTTTTTTTTTAAAAATAAATGTACTTAAATAAATATTGTGAACAATACCCCTTGAAGACTTTTTACAGTGAGGGTTGAAATTGGGCATTCATGTGGTGCTTGTGGATCTGAAAGCACGCCTTCATTTTTATTTATCCTAATAATTTAGGCTAAATCCAACGCTGCCACTTACCCCTGATATCCAGCCATAAGAAACTAACATTGTGGTTCTGCACTTTAAATGGTCTTTGTGAATACTCTATTCTGATTGGCTGCTGTGAATTCACGCGCACAGAAGTAGTTCCGGTCACATGTGCCATACGTTCTGTATCACTGTAGAGGCTTCTTTAAAATAAACTTTTTGCTTCATCTTCTGGACAAAGACAAGCGGTCAGAGGAGAACTTTCTCTCTGAACTGATGCTTTTTTAACCTGTCGAGATGATCAGCACATTCATCGTTTTCCTTTGCTGCTGCAGCGACGCTTTGTTGTGTTATTGTGACAACGGGCCACCAACACCACCAGTGTTAGGGGTAAGGTATTACAAAGTAACAGATTACTGTAATCGAATTACTTTTGTCAGTAACGGAGTAACCTAATGAATTGCAGTTGAAATTTTTTTGTAATTAATTACAATTACTGGACTATAGAAACCATCGTTACTTCGTTTACTAAAGTTTTGTCACCTCAGCAGCAGCAGGTGATCAGCAGAGCAGAGATCTGCACCATGAACTGATGTGTCTGTTAGGAATGAAATGACTCTAAAGCCGCTCTTTGGTGTGAAAGACAAGAGTCTGCTCCTTTCTGAGATTCAGAGATGGTTTTTCTCTATATCAATTCACGCTTTCTTTCCTTTTCTCTCTAAGCTGCATGCGACTAGTCAATATGATAGAGCAATATGCTAATGGAGTCTTGGCCATTTGACAAGTGGTAGAGCGGGTGACGTAATGAGCTACGTCCGCCTGCATGGTTGACCACAGAAGGAGTTCTGAACCACTGCTGCATGCCAGACATACCTGGGTGTCTGTCCACTGTGCTGTCATGCACCAGACGCAGGGTTTGCTGCTGATGGGAGAGAGGAGTGTAGACATTATCGGCAGGACAGGACGGTGGAGGTGGATTGGCGTTGTTGAGTTCTGCCAGCTGTGTCATCACGTCCAGCTGCACAGACACCAGAACGATTGAGCTAGGCAGGATGGTTTCAGGTGATGTGAACCTTTCTAGGTTGTGGTCGTGTAGATGTGAGAGAGCGTCGACCTTTCCATTCTTGGAACCGAAAAGCAGTCTACACAGAAAAAACAAGAATAAAGTTCAAAAAGTCGACTGAATATTTATTACTTTTGTAAGTGAATATGTTACAAATGAGAGTGAAGTGCGTTTTTTTCAGAAACACCATGGAAACCTGAACCCCCAGACGCAAAGCGGAAGTCTGTTGCTTCTGACGTGTTATTAATATGCATTCGATAATAATGCCTTAATTTTTTTGATTATTTGCGTGTGTGATTAATTTTAATTTACACATTAATATATATTACCGCTGATTAAGTACAGTTTATGAAGCAGCCAACTTCTGTGATTTATTTTTTAAGGTTTAGATCGCTTATTCACAAAGGTGGAGCATTTGATAAGTATTGCGGCCTGTTGTCATGGTAACACAACGCGTCGTTAAGCGGGCAGACCTCAGCTGCATGGGCAAAGGAAAGTGATATATGTGCTTATCGTCACAATAGGTTAAACAACACATCAAGTCAGAGAGAAAGTTCTCTTACTGCGTGTTTTTGTCCAGATCACAAAGGAAAAGTTTGTATTTTCTTTAGGAACACCCAGTGGCCAATCAGAATAGAGTATTCACCTGAACCATTTAAAGGGCAGAAACACCATGTCAGTTTCTTATGGCTGCTTATCAGCATCTTTGTTTTCTTGAAGTAAAACTGCAGACATTAAAGTCTCGACACTTCTGCTTATCGTACAGTTGATGCGTTTTCTGCACACACATTAATCTTCTGAGTTAACACTTTAAGACACACACACACACACACATATATATATATATATATATATATATATATATATATATATATATATATGCGTGTGTGTGTGTGTGTGTGTGTGGGGGGGGGGGGGGGGGGGGCGTGTGTGTGTGTGTGTGTGATTATTTCTTTTTTTTTTTTATATTGTGGCCCTATTACTGCATTTAAAGAACCTCTTTGTTTTGGTGGGAAAAGATCTTGGTCATCTCTGGTACCGACCTAATTCTGCAGATACTGTAAGCTCTGCGTTTGGAAAAGATCCACTTTTTCAAGGGGTTTATGTTTCCTGTCAGACTGGTAAGCTGTTGTTACAGCTCTGCGTGAGCACTAATGAGTATTCTAACCTTAAAGACCAGTTCTTCTCCTCTGCTGTTCCATTCTGTTCTCTCCTCTGAACTCCTACTGGACTCATCCCACAGTTTTTTTTGATCAAAATAACTTTTTAAACCGGTAGATGTCATGTCTGAGCACCTGCTCGTCCTGTGGGGGCTTGTTTTCATTTACATTTGAGAGCAGCTCAGTTTAAAGTTGTTCTTGCATGCAGTGCTGATGGACCTGCAGCTTGTCCTCTGTTTTCTTCTTCTCTAAAGCACCTTTAGCTTGTCACACTCTTAACGTGGAGGCTTGGTGAAGAAACACTAGGGGTGTAAATGGAGACTACGATTAACCTCTTAGAACCCAAGCTCTCATTTGATATGCCTTTTTTTTAATTCACTTATTGAAGCCTGCTTAGTATAAAAGCTAAGTATCATATTTTGAAATTAGGTAATTTTAGAGAAAAATGATGTAAATGTATGAGCACACCGGGTCTGAATTTCTATAGAACACAATAAAGTCACCATTATGTAATAGAGTTTATTTCCACATTGAACACAGCAGCTTCTTCCTGGTTGCCTCAGTTTGAAGAATCTGTCCCGGATTAATCTGTCAGGGAGGCCAGTGCCTCTCCGGGCTTTGGACTGGTGAATCCTCAGCAGGATATCGAAATATAGGCACCAAAAGAATAGTAAACCTCATCTACTGATGTGGTGAGTTGGTCCTCTGTCGAGCGATCATAAATCATTTTCATCAAGTCTTTATCAATATGTCGCATTAGCATTTTAGCTGCATTGGAATACGCTGTAAACAATGTTTCCTGGATGCATTTATGTTAGCATAATAGCATTTTTCAACAAAACTAAGTCCTGTTGTAAACATTTGTGTACATCATGTTTAGCACCTTAATAGATTTTTACATTTACTTATTTTCATCTCATTTGCATTTCATGAAAAAGTTACCATGCTATGATGCATATCTAAACAAGAAAAAGCCATGAAATATGTTTGGGCTTCTTGCCTCATCAAGGTTTGGGTTCGGAGCAGCTGACTGAATTCTCTCTTCTGTTCTCTGCCATTTTGAACGTTTTGTGTAGTGTGCTGTACTCTTCTGACACCACTAAATAGCTGTAGAAGTGTCCACACATGTAGTCATCTGGCCCCAGTTGTCCAGGTATGTGTACGCCAGGTGTTAAGAGGTTAAGCAGGCTGCTCCCAGGACTTAGCCAGTACAGATAAAAGCCTTAAATTTGACAAAAGGAGCTTATTTTATCGTGTTTTGTTCCAGAACCCAGGAAGACAAATCCACGTCTTCACAGCCCTTCGTCGCTTCGCTTTAGGGGATTCACTTCACTGAGCAAATTGAAAGTAGAACGTTCTTATCAGTTTTAACTTCATGATTTTGGAGAGAAATGAGGAAACTTTTCTTTATTTACAATTACTTTATCAGAAATCTCCTAAATTACCCCATATTTGGTCTGTGTGTGTCTTCACAGCAAAACTGATCTCCATATATTTACATTTTAACATTCATGAGTCGATGGATGCTCTGGAGCATCCGATCATGTTTTCTAAAGTGGGCGGTTCAAACGATACACCAGACATGGTTCACTTGTTGTTTTTGTTTTTAATCTAGTTGAACGCTGCATAACCTGCATTCATTATTTATCCTTCTGGGTCTTAAGGTTCATCAACATTGCAATTGGACATTCATCATGTGCTGTTGGTGGATCTGAAAGCAGACCTTCATTTTCATTCATCTGAATCATTTGACGCCAGCTGGCAAAATCCAATGCTGCCGCTTGACCCCCCACCCCCACCACATCATTAAGAAGACAGGGTCTCCTATGATCTGACTGAATTCATTGGTTGATTTCAAGCATTCCAAATGAAGAAATAGGACATTCAAAAAATGACAAAACACAGACATAGCAAGCCTATTTTAGAAATAAAGTAACACATTGTTGGAAAAAGACAATCGTCAAAGATGATGACATCTTCTTGACAGTGTAATCTAATCATAAACTCCCTTTGACAAACAACATTTATTAGTCTCATGTGTCATATCATGTGTGCATGAGAGTTATTGTGTCTATTTATGATTCAGAATAACAACGGAAATAAATAAGTCTACCTGGCTGTAAGCGTTTGTATCTACCCAATCTAACCAAATGTCATGACTAATTATCCTAAATTTGATATATCTGTGTATAGATGTACATTTCTATTTTCTTTCGTTTGGTTGTATTTTTGTGTTGGTTGCTTAAAATAAACCATTTCCAAATCTAAATCCAAATATTGATGAATAGACTTTATGCATGCACATCACATTATTTTTAATATGATTCTCAATTTAAGTCAAGTAGAGTTTGTTTTTTCCTTGAAAGGGAATGGGAAGAAAAGGTTGATATAATCTCCTCTCTATTGAGTTACGTTGTTTATGCAGTGTTCCCTCTCTGTTTGGTGGTCAAGCTTGTTTCACTGATTTTAACCCATCAAACTGTATTCTACATCCTGATTGGCTGTTGACCTTGTCAATCCATCTCCTCCATGCTGTACTCCTGTACAGAATGTGTGCAGTTTGCCAGAGTTACAGAATTCTTCGATCGCCATCAGATGTTCAGTTTTGTTCTGTCATACATGACCTATTTTTCTATGAAGGTTTGAACTGTGAGGTTAAACAAGAGAGAAAAGTGTGAAAATGTCCATGACTGTCTAAGAAAAGTCTAGACAGTGTTGTTAGAAGCTTTACAGCCTGAAAACATTGATAATCCTTCACAGATTCCACTTTTAGCGGTTTATTACAGAACATACCACCTGTGCTAAACAAAGAAACACTGTATATACATTTTTGAATAGTTAACATAACAAGGTTCTTATCAGATCAGATGAAATTAGTAACCAAATGAAGTGCTTTTTAATTATCTTCAGAAAACAAACATTTTTATATAGTTTCATTAAACATTATGCATCACACTTCGTGTAACAGATTTGGAAGGCTCTTTGATAATCGTCAATATACAATACATCACATTAATCCAGTAATCATCTCTACACTTTGCTAATCAAGTAAAGAAAATCAATAAGGTATTGATCTTTCAGTAAACATTATTATGCATCACATGTCAATTAACAAAAATGTAATACACAGTTATCATCAAAAAACCCTTAGTTATTTTGATGCTCACACATTCTTCTACGCCCCTGACCTTTAGTTCCCCTCGTCTTCTTCTTGTGAAACAAACTGATCATTTGTGTCAGGAACTGGTGGTGAAGAATCCAAAATGCAGGAGACCAGGCTTCTGGCAGAAACCTAAACATTTCATAAAATAAGGTAAACATGACAAAATGCCTGGGAGCAACAAATGAGTGACAAAACAGAGCAGAGAGGAGTGTAGAGCAGATGACCTGAAAAGCAGACAGTTACATACACTGAGGTTGATTCACTAAATAAAGACAACTGTGGAGGATGAACCTGAAACCAGTGTGACCAACAAAGGCAACTCAGA